>JAJMJU010000004.1:0-390594 GCA_030563705.1 Australozyma bambusicola | reverse complement strand
CGCCTTCTTTCTTTTGGTAGTATCTTTGGGCATTTGGGCCAAGGCTCACTCCGAAAAAAGAAAAAGGATCCGTAACTCAAGCTAGGTGTGTTTGAGATCATCACAAATTGCTAAAGTGGCACAATTATGTTTCGATCTTGAAACACCTTTCGTAGAAGAGTCAGTTTACGAAAATTCAATGAAAGTTTTGTCCCTCATTTTGGAATGGAAATCACCTAAAGTAATTGAAAATTTACATACCCTCAGGATCTTGACTTCCTACAATCATAGAACCGATTTCGATTTCGTGTTGCTCGCACTGACAGGTTTAGATGCAGTCCGCTCACTAGCGGTCTTTTTTGAAGATTTGCGTATTTGCCGTTAGTGGATGCATTGAAACACCACAATGCTTCGTGAATTCTCCCAGTCACTTACAAGTTTCAAATTTTCTGTTGTAAAAAATGCGCGATAACGATTAAACTGGGCTCCATTGGCTTAGTTGCGGTCCGGGACTCATGGTCTGTCGGTTGGTTTTCGCGCCAAACCCCTCTTCTTTTTTTGGGGAACCTTACCATGAACGAATTTCTGTTTCAGATTTCTTGGTACTGAAAATGATGAAGTATTTTTTTAACTAATTTTGCCCAGAATAAAATTCGTTTTAACCTCTTGCTGATTGGTATTCAATGGCTGGAGTTGGGTTTCTCCATTTAGATTATTCTGCTGTCAAGCCATTTTTATGGGAAATCTCTGGTCATGGTCTTGATTAAATTGTGGGAGGACGATGATAAACAATTCAACGGAAAAATTTAATTTAAAATTTTGTGAGATTTTGCTGGTGGTCAGCTAGTAAAGTCCTGCGCTTTATGCTAGTCTTTATTCTCAGCGTTACCACACCTTATCAATAGATTTTGAAGAAAGCTCGTGGAAAGCAAATGCGGAATCCAAAAAAGCTATTTAATTTAACCTAGAAGCTTACTGTTTTTCATGTGAACCAAATCATCTCGTTGCTCATCTCGCATCGAACTGCGTTAGCGTCACGCTTCACTAAAGACCGAGACGCCGTAGTATCCATCTTCCTTCTCAAAAAGTGAACGGTTTCCTGGAAATAAACTGTCCCAAAGCTAAAATAGTGTTCCTTTCATTTCGGTTGTGACCAACTATACGCTCAACGCAACTACAACACATCAGTGAAACATTTCTGTTTATATCTAATCTACAAGCTCGTTACTATATACATTTTACCAAGAAGCCTTGACGACACCTGGAATTTGGTTGGCTCTAGCCCTGTTTCTGAAAGCTGTTCTGTTCAATTTGAAGTCACTAATGACTGATCTAGAGTGTCCCGTGGCAACACATCTGTCTCTGATTTGGGTCTGACATGTGTATTTAGGCATAGCAGCAAGCTGTAATTGGGCCTCTAAACGAGCCTTAGCTGGCATTTCGGTGTTTCTGGCGATATACTTGAGGGCCTTTCTTGTAACCTCATGCTCGGCTACTTGCAAACGTTTGAATTGGTCTTTGAGAACCCTGGCATTGATGTAGCAGTGCTTAGGGAGCTCGAACTTCACAGGGAATCTGAACGGCATAACTGGTCGACAAGCTTATGACGGAGTTCTTGTTCCAAGTAGATTTTTCGCTCCCAGGCTTTTTCCTGCGCACAAGGCTCTGTCATGGAAAAAGGGTGGAATTCAATATAAAAAATTAATGTTCATCTGTCATTAAAAAAAAACAATTTATGTGCAACGAAGGATTCCATGTTAATTTTTCTCTTTTTTGTCTAGATCTCCTTTGGTGTGCATTCTGCCCTACTTAAACTCTTTCAATTCTTCAGCCAGTGTAATTTGCAGCCATTTTTAGAGCTTTCATCAGAAAACAAATATATGGTACTTACCTGTTCTGTTGCCGCCCCAGTTAAAAAACAAATTGAAGGATTCCTGATTATTTCAGGTCCCCAAAATGCTTCGAGCGATATTCGCTGTGATGATCCTTTTGTTATCCAGAACTCACGCAGACACATTTGAAAGATTCCAGTTTCACCTGGTGAGAAGCAACGACGAAGTGACTCCATCGCTTTTGAGAAAGTTTGGGCTTGTATCTGTAAAAAACGATAATTCAATTATTGTTCCAAGGCTATTCTCCCAGAACTACTCGGATCCAACTATCGTGAAGCACAAGTCGAAAAAGTGGTACAAGTTCGATTTTCTGACAGTTTCACACTACACACAAACTATGCTATCCTCGAATCCACCGAATATCACTATCTCAGAGTCCATGCCTGTTCAAGGATGTGTGGATAATCGGTTTTGTGAAACAGTAACGACAATGACAAGAACATTTTCCCGGACACTTTTGGTTGAGACAGGTCCGCATATGTTCGTCAGTATTCTAGGCGCAGAAGCGGGTGGCCTATTCCATGCGGGATACTACAACGCTAGAGACGAAAAAATGACTTGTGATGTAAACCCTGGTGAGATTTTACAATTACAGGCAAGAGTAGCCACCATGTGGATCAGCGTAGAAAAGCAACGCAACATCACAGCAACAAAAAAGTTTCTTTCGCACGAATACATAGAGTATTCCGATTGGTATGAGCCCGAGTTTCTGGGGCCTCTTTCGTTTCAAACCACAACCTTGGCTTGCGTCACAAACTCATCTTTAATTAGTTGTTGACGATAATGATGATACTCAATTTGAGCTCAAAATTATAATTTTCAATGCTTTATGATGGCAAAAGTTTCTTTTTTTGCCTCAATTCGTAAGTTAGCGTTAACATACTAGCCTGTGTCTGAAACAAGTTTGGTCAATCCAATACTCTAAAACAAAGTTTTTGGAACATTTAGGCATTTGTTAAACATTTGCACGGTTGTGGCTAAATCAGTTTTTCTGAAGTTTCTTCTCATTGTCTTCTTCTTCAAGAATGGTTTCATCACTTCTTCCAAATCGCAGAACACGAAAGAAAGATAAAGACACCCATCGATCGGACAAATCCAAATAAACGAAATAAAAAGTAAACTTATAGATTTTGTAGCTATGTTTGGAGTTTCTCTTAATGCTTTTCGTATCTAGAGCTGGTGCCTAAGTGTATATTGTTCCTAAACCATAGTATAATAAGAAGCTCCCGGTGGCCTAGTTGGTTAGGGCGCAAGACCGTAACGCACAGTACTCTTGAAATCGGATGTTCGAATCATCCCTGGGAGAAGCTTCCTTTTTTTCTGCTCCAGAATTGAAAGACTAACACATCTTTTATGCTTCAATTCGTTTTACCCATTAATTAGACCTGTATACAGTGTCATAGGTACACCAAAGACATTTGCCTAGAACGGTAGAAGCTTTTGTGCAGGCAAAAAAATAAAGTTTACACTTTCATGTGCTCCCCCACATTTCATGAAAGTCAAAATCACCAATGTCTGAATCGCCACTTAAATCTCCCAGATCCCAGATGAGACATTCAGAGAGCTCTTCGAAACCACCGATGCTTACTGAAGAACAAAAAAAAGTACGTTCGATCACAACTTGTTGGAATTTACTCGAATCATACTAACAGTAGGCACACCATATAGCATCAGAACAAAAGAGACGAGGTAACATCCGAGCCGAATTTGATAAAATTGTACAATTGACACCTACTCTCTCCGAACAAGAAAGTCGATCTGAGTTAGTTATTCTCAACAAAAGCGCCGATTACATAGAAAAGTTGCGAGATGAAAACGCCAAATTGGTACAGCTTTGTAAGAGTCAAGGAATCGAAGTACCATCGGAGCTAATAAATGAAGGTCCCGGAAGCGGGTCAGATTAATTGATATGGAAGGATTGTCAACATCCGACTAAGCGATGTTTGTATAGAATAGATTGTGCAAGGTAATGTATTGACACCAATGTGGAAACTCTGATATTCTTGTAGTAATATGGAGTGATTTTACGCCTTATAATAATAGTTATGATACGATTGGTTTCTTGGACAAAAGAAAAGTCATGGCTAAAGCTAATCTATTGCACAAAAATAGTCACTATAGGTACAAAAATCGTAAATTTTCTGCTTTTCTTTCTTTACTTCAAAGCAAGATCCGGTTCTCTTATGTAAGCTCTTTCCACCTTTTTACCCCATGTTCGGGTCGTGTTATTGTAGTTGCAAGTATGTACAGAACCTATTCCAAAGCCCCTCCAATAATCCGCCAATACACCAGTCTAACCTCCTCATATATTCCGAGCAAAAATGAATTTAGGCACGGGGGCTTCTCCCTTGGATAGTTCCGATGCTAGAGGTGTTGTTGCGGGTTCTTCGGCTTACATCGGGGGGTCTCATGATATACCTCCAGACATGGCTCTCCTACTACAAAAGCTTGAAGAAGACTTTAACATAAACAAGACTATTGACCAATGGACTTATATTAATCGACGGGAAGAGATTATGAAGCAGGTAGCTCGCATTCATCAACAACAACAGACAGAAGTCGATATTGACCCAGCACAACTAGAGAAGATTCTTCTACCTCGTAAACGAACAGACATAGCTATATTGACAAAGCAGTCATTTATCTCTATAATGAAAGAGAGAGCTGACTGTAACGGAGCTGAACCCATTTTCACAGTTCTTGATTCAAAAGGAAAGGTTGTCCAAAGTCTTCTGTGGGAGAAATTGTTTCTAAAAGCAGCCAAAGTTGCCCATGAATTGAAGCACCGGGCACATTTCAAAGCTAACGATGTAGCTGTTTTGCTTTACAAGGAGCACGAGGTTTGTGAGTTTGCGGTTGCCCTCTTTGGTTGTTACATAGCTAATGTCACCGCCATTCCAATCCACAATGATATTTCTTTGATCGAAATGTTCGACATATTGCAACTCACGGGGTCTCTGTTGGTTCTTTTATCAGAGTCCGTCTCGAGAGAACTCGAAAAACTTAGTGCAGCTAACCTGAGTATTCAATGGCCACCTAAGGTAACTAGATTACGAACTTCAGATTTTGGATCTGCGAGAAATTCCGAAATTGATAATTTGTTCGGTAAAAATAAGAAAAAAGTCCCGGAAAACAAGAATGACCTAGCTTACATTGAGTTTTCCCGGTCGCCTGTCGGTGAGTTAAGAGGCATCCCATTGAGTCACAGAACAATACTACATCAGATGAATTCTTTGGATTTATCTTTACTGAGCTCCCCTGAATCCAATGGAAGTATCAAACATTCCGGAACATCAATTCGTAAGGCAAAAAACGTCTTCTTATCCACTATGGACATCAGAACCTCAATAGGTTTAATCATGGGAGTAATGTTCACAATTTATTCCGGTAATATGTTAGTTTGGGCTCCACCGAAAGTCATGGAAGTTCAAGGTCTATATGCCAATATTGTTACAAAATGTAGGGCGAACCTATTACTAGCTGACTTCATTGGTTTGAAAAGAGTCACTTATGATTACCAGCAGTCGCCCAACGCCACAAGATATTTTTCAAAAGCTCAGCGAGTTGATTTCTCTACTATAAAATGGGTTTTAATCAACGCTTTAACAGTCGATGGTGACTTTATCGAGGTTTTAACCGAGCGGTATCTTAAACCTTTGGGTTGTCAACAGGCTCGTAATGTTATTATCCCGTTGCTTACCTTGAGTGAATATGGTGGAATGGTGATATCAATGAGAGACTGGATTGGCAAACCGGAAAACATGGGTATAGAGATTACTGGACAACCGACTGATGACATATCGTCTGTAATGATTGACAAGGATGCGTTGACGCAAAATTTTGTGAGAGTGATCGATCAGGATCCACTAGAGCCGGATGAGCATGATCAAGAAATTTTGCGAGTGGACTCATTTGGATACCCCTTGCCAGACGCCGCATTAGCCGTTGTCAATCCTGAACTGTCCACAGTTGTTAGAAAGGGCGAATTAGGAGAAATTTGGGTCGACAGCCCCTGCTTATCTGGAGGGTTTTATGGCCTCAAGAAAGAGTCGAAGCTGATCTTCCATGCTAAATGTCGAAACGCCGACGGCTTGCTTGAAATGGATTTCCTACGAACTGGTTTACTAGGATTTGCATGGAACGGCAAAGTCTTCATCTTGGGGCTTTATGAAGATAGAATCAGACAGAGATATAGTTGGATCGATCAGAAGTTCAAGAAAGAGCAGAAAAAGCCCAGCTCGTATGAAAGCGGAATGAGGTACCACTACTCATCACATCTCTTGGCCACGTTGGCCACTGAAGTGCGCCAAGTTTACGACTGTACCATCTTCGATATCTTTATTGGCAACGAATACTTGCCCGTCGCAATCGTAGAGGCCGAGATCGTTCGTAAAGTCATTGATGATTTAGAGCCAACCTCGTCTAATGCTATTAAGTCCAAGGATAAGTTTGACTACACTGCTGCGCCTTTGAACGAGCCGGTTCTCAACGCGATTGCTAAAAAGTGTTTTGATACCTTAAATAGTCGGCACCAATTGCGTCTTTTCTGCGTGATGGTTGTCGACATCGATGTTCTACCCAAAATCATGAGAAGTGGTGGTATGGAGATCGCTAACATGCTTTGTAAGAAGCGATTCCTTGAAGGAACCTTGCAATCAGAGTTTGTCAAGTTTTTCGTGAGACAGTCCATCAGCATGATCCCCCATGGTGAGGATGTTATTGGAGGTATCTGGTCTCCGTTTGCGTCGGAACTTCGTTCAACTTCTTTGGCTGGCTTTCCAGATCAGTTGTCTATTTATGAACCAATGGAACTGATGAAGGATGACCGAACAGAAGCTCTTCTTTCTGATTTCAAAACCATTGTTGACCTTCTCAAATTTAGAGTTGCCACTAGTGGTGATCTGATTGCATATCACAACATCGAAGGAGGTAGCAAAGCAAAGCCATTGACTTGGCGAAAGCTTGAGGCTAGGGTGTATGCTTTATGCCAGTACTTCATCGACAAGACTACGACAAAACCGGGTCACCACGTCATATTGATGTATTCCTTATCTGAGGAGTTTGTTGTGGCATTATTTGCGTGCTTCATGTGTGGATTTATCCCTATTCCCATGTTGCCCTTTGATGCTAATAGAATTGGTGAAGACTTTCCAGCATTCGTTGGTGTAATCAAAGACTTCGATGTCAAGGAAGTATTAGTCAATGATGACGTGGAAAGATACATGAAAATGGCCCCTGTTTCAGATTCAGTTAAGAAAATGAATCAGCGACGAGCCATTCCTATAAAGTTCAAGAACACATCAAAGATAACTAAGGTATCTAACGTGGCCTCTTTGAATTCCAAACTTGCCAAGTATCAGGCTGCTGCAAAGTTCAGAGATGACAACACTATATGTTTGGTATGGTTGAACTTCACCTCTGATCACTATCGTGTGGCCGCAAACTTAAGTCATAAGAATTTGATGAACATCTGCAAATTGTTTAAAGTGACTTGCAAACTTTCTCATAAATGCCCTGTTGTTGGGTTTGTACGTCACTCCTCAGGTATCGGATTCATCCAAGCTGCATTGCTCGGTGTTTACTTGGGGACAAGCACGATCTTATGTTCTCCTGTTAGTTTTGCAGAAAACCCACTTTCATTTTTCCAAATTCTTCAAAAATTTAAGGTCAAGGATGTCTTCGTCACAGAGCAAGTGTTAAAATATGCCGTCGCAAAGTTTACTCCCAAGGGAATGGATCTTTCTTCGTTGCGAAACATGATGATTAGTACTGAAAATCGAGTCGAAGTCGATTTGTTAAAGAAAATTGCTAAGATATTCCAACCAGCTAGGATTAGCGCAGCTTCCATGTCCGCTGTATACACCCACTTTTTCAACCCTATTATTTCTACTCGCTCTTATATGAAAGTGGCACCTGTTGATTTATTCTTGGATCCGCTCGCCTTGAGGCAGGGTTATGTATCTATAGTCAATCAGGCTGACTATCCAAATGCTCTTAGGGTGCAAGACTCCGGTATGATTCCGGTTTGTTCTCAGATCGCAATTGTGAATCCTGAAACTTGTCGGATATGCAAAGAGGGAGAATTTGGCGAGATTTGGGTTAGATCTGAGGCGAACTTGATATCGTTTACAAATGGCCCGAAAGGTCCGCAAGATTACTTCACTGCGAGACAATTTAAAGGAGTGATAACTGACGGTGACCCTTACGTCACTTACTTAAGAACTGGAGATTTAGGATTTTTACACAATATTTCTATTTCTAAATTAGGAAGTAACGCGGACGAAGAGGAAACTCATATCACATTCCAACCTTTGTTCGTATTGGGGAAGATTTCTGACACTTTTGAGCTGATGGGCTTACATCATTTTCCTATGGACATTGAGAGTACCATAGAGTCATGTCATCAGGATATTTATAAAAACGGATCTTGTATCTTTAAGTGCTCCGATTATGTTATTGTGGTGTGCGAGGCCAAACGAAGCAAAAACCTTTCTTCCCTTGTACCTCTTATTACTAACACTGTGTTCAGTAAGCATCATATCTTTGTGGATATCGTCGCTTTCATCAAAAAAGGTGAATTTCCAATCTCCAGATTGGGCACAAAGCAGCGTGCTAGAATTGTCGATGCCTGGGTTCAGGGAATCATTCCCTTGTCAGTTCAGTATGGTATAAATTATGGTGAGAACGCAATGATCAAGCTTATAAAGGAGATTGACGAAGTTGCACGCGATGATCCCTTAGTGGGTCTTCGAAACCCCGCCCAATCGTACTACGACAACAATAATGAAAACTTTTTGGACGGTAATGGACTGCCGCTTATGTTCAATGCTAGCGACCAGCCGATTCAGCTAGGAAAGCCAACTTTTGACATTTCCAGTCACAACAGCGAGTTAGCATAATTAAGCGGATATGAATCTTACGAAATCTTCAGCTGCGACGTGTACTTCTACTAGAGTGTAATGAATAATTTGAAAAAAAATCCATTTTTGTCGGATGTCAGTATATAAGGGATTCAAGCCAACCATTTGTTTGACTAATAGTCCACGTTAGCATACTCGTAATGAGTAGCAAAAGTGGTTTCAGCAACCTTAAAACTTTGAGAGCTGGAATTAGAAGTTATATTTCGTCGTCGTGGTGGATTTTCTTTAAGTGTTATTGGCGTAAGCTAAAATGAGAGAGTTCCTAATATTCCCTCCATTTTCCAATAAAAAATCTTCTAAGGAAAAGCAAGAACTGAGGGTAATGATTTCTTCTGCTTGAATTTTCTTTTAAATAAAAAAAACTTAACATTTCGTAAAATTTAAGTTGACCGGAGATGGCCTGCATACCTCAGGAGAGTCTTCTACCAGAAGTCTTCAACTCCACACATCACAATCAATTGATATATGAAAAGAGCGGCAAGTTCGACGTCTGCTTCAGGGGAAGACGTGCAACCGCTGAAATGGAGACTTGTTCGTGTTTTCTCGGCTTTCAAAGATGCATTAATGACGAAGAAGGCCCCCATTTACCCTCCCTCAAACCTAAACACAGCTAAGGACGATCTCGACGACGCTATTCCTTCAGACTATGTGTCCAGAAAACGCCAAAACTCCGTTTTAGGAAGCTTGAAGAATGCTAGTCAATCAGTTCCTCGTGGATCTCTTAGTGGTCAGGGTTCTGTTTCTGGCTATGAGACGGTGAGCAACTGGCTCCGCAATGAGCAACAGGCCATGAACGGTGAAGTCATTCAGAACACGGAAGACGGAAGCGTAATAATAAAGGAGGTTTCGCCCAGCATCTACGTTCCGAAGAATCAGGTTCTACCGATGAACCCAATGGAGATGGATGATTTTATTGCCGGGCCTCTGCCACCTCCTCAGGAACAAGACTACCCACTTATTTACTGTGACGAGGATGGGAATCCTGTAAGGCCTCCTTTCATAAACTTCGATCCAAGAGAAAGATATCACATGCTCAAGTTGAAGAAATCAGTGGCGGCCACAGAACAATTACGTAATAGCATGAAGTACATGGTGGACCCTGACGAAACCATCTCCTACACAAGACCCAACAATAAGGTTGACTGCTCAACGCAGACACATAATAGAGAATATCTTAATAAGGCCTTGCATTTTACCGCTTTAAAGAAAAAGTTGGCTCTTCGGAATCGAAAACAAAGAGGCAAAGACCTTGGAAGACGGATGTTTAGTGGCTCATTTTCTTACGATCCAATCGAAGCCAAAGCTCCCGAAGATGATAAAACAAAGTTAAAGGGATATCTCGGTGGCCTCAGTCAACCAACATTTAACGAAATCACGCCAGCACCAAAAAATCCATCACTCCCAGATCAAGAAATAGAGCCTGTAATTAAATTAAAGAATAGCCTCAGTGATAGAACAGGTTTTCAAGATGCTTTGCGTAGCGGTAAAGCTGCCAGTGTTCTAGCTTCATCAAATCAAGCCAATAAGCCTTTCGACCTATCTAACATCATACAACTAAAGGAAAGCACTCTGCCGGCTAAGAAACCTTCGGCCGGCCCTAGCTCTGGTTTCAAGTTCGATTTGAACAAGGAGTCTCTTGCGCCTCTTCTCGACAAGAAGACGGCTGGAATCTCCGTTCCTGCTACAACAACATCTACCATAAACAAAGGAACAGAACCGTTATTTTCTTCTGATAATACTCAATCAGGAAGTAAAGTATCCACAAACGCCTCGAATATCGGTTCTCAGCCCCGAGTAACTTTCATTTCTCTGACTACCCCAGATGAAGACGAGGAAGCTCGTGTAACTAAAAAATCCCGCTCTAAATCAGAAACCACCTCACAACCTTTTGTCTTCGGTAACTCAACTAAATCCGTGGATTCTAATTCATCGACGGTTTTTCCGGGATCGTCTCTGTTCAAAACATCAACTTCTTTGCTTGGTACAGACAGCTCTGCATCTAAACCCATCATGTTTGGGTCTGCTGATCAATCTTCGAAAGAGCCATCAGATCTGCACACCTTGGCACAGCCATCAAATAAAGCTCCACGTGAAATTGAGCCTCCAAAATTTAGTTTTGGTGCGTCCACTTCGCAACCTGAAGAAAAGAGCGCAGGCAAGTTTTCTTTTGGCAACAAATCATCTGAATCAATTGCGAAGCAGGAAGTTCCGAACATCTCTTTTGGTACTATTCCAGTAGCGAAAGAATCTGTGACGAAGAGTCCAACACCTTTATTCGGTACCTCAGTCAACTCTCTGGAAACAATCAACACAAAATCCATTCCGAAACCGGCATTTTCCCTTTCGAATGATAAAGCGACTGAGTCCACTTCTATTTTCTCTGGTTTTGGCCAGCTGAACTCTCCTAACGGAACTTTTGATAAAGAAAAAAGCTCTTCATTGGGATTCAAAGGGACTGAAAAAACAACTTCCGAGGATAGCAATAAAGTTGAAAAGAGTACATGTCTCTTTGAACATAATCGTATAGCGTCCAAAGGAGATTCCTCGATCACTTCAGCACCGCCTGTGTCCTCGACCATAAGTTTTGGTGACTCTTCGTCTCCCGCTTTCTCCTCAACAAATGCTACCGAAAAATCACGTTCTACTCCAAGATTCGAACCGACAACGGATGACAAACAAAAATCTTCGGGTAATGCTTCCATTTTTGGACCTTCGAAAGGTACAGAGCAAAAGGAAACTCCATCATTTGGGGCTTCCGACTCGAAGCCCCAATTTCTGTTTGGCCAAGCAACAAAACTTGGGCAAAAAACTGAAAGCCTCTCTGAGGGTGGCTTCAAGCCAAAAGTAACTACCCCCTTCTCGTTTGGTGGATCGAGCGCAACGTTTGGTGCTACAAGTACGACATCAACAGGAGAGACTACAAATGAATCTCTAGCGAAACGTCCATTTTCCAGTGGTGCTGTTGACAATGGTCCTTCAATGCAGCCTGATTCAGGAAGTCTCTTTGGGGGCTCCGTGAAACCTGCGCTGGCACTTTCTTTAAAACAGTCTACGTCTTTTGCAGGCACCCCTTCGCAGGCTTCTGTGGTCCGGCCATTTTCAAATAGCGCTACTTCCACACCTCAGCCAGAAGGGACTTCATTCAACTTTGGCGCTAGTACAACAGTCGATCCAGCTTCTATTTTTGGTGGAGGTAATAACGGACCAACTCCGGCTTTTAATTTTTCAGTAGGAAACATAAACAATGCAAGTGTTCCGGCAGCCACTTCCAATTTCGGTCAACACACTGCCCCGAAACCTGGTGGCTTTTCCTTCAGTAGTAAAGCAATGGGAAGTTTCGGCGGCAGTAACACTTCGCCTTCAACCGGTTTCAACATGGGAAGTTCAAGTCAAACCAATTTAGTCAATTCATCGAATACTCCCGCTGCCTCTGCTGGATTTGGGGGCTTCGGCAACACCTCTAATGCCCCCAGCGCTTTCAATGGGTCTCGAAGCGTAACTCCAAACGCGTTGGGTGCCCCCAATAGCGGCTTCAATTTCTCTGGTAATGCCATGAATAATCAGCCCGTGAATCAGTTTCAACAAAATTCTGGTTTTGGCAGCACTACACCGCAACCTTCTGCTTTTGGACAAGCTCCTCAGAACTTTCAACTGAATGGTGGTACTCCACAGCCCGGCGGGTTCGGAAATGCGCCAGGAGGCTTTTCTTTTGGGAATAATAATATGAATAACACTCCCTTTGGTGGTGCTCCTAATAATTTAGGGCAAGGTAGTCGGGAAGCAACTCCTTTTGGTGGTGCGGTTCCTCAAGGCGACATGGGACAAGCGCAAGGGTTTACTCCTCCTGTGGCCAATATTAGCGGTAGAAAAATAGCGCAAATGAGGCAAAGAAAGAGATTTTAGACGCCTTTTTTTTTTTTTGAAGGTTCAGTCGTCATTGTTTGTCTGAGGTATACAATAAAAGTAATGGTTATATGTAATGCATAAAATGAGAGACTTAAAAAAGCGGAAAAATAGCATTGCGAGGATTTTAAGTATTCATGTCATAATCATTTTTCGAAGTTTTGCTTATTTATTTACATGGTATGATATTTTTAGATTGACACATCGTCTTTGTGCAAGACCATCAATATATCTCGTATAATTGATGGAACAATTCGCTTCAACGAATTCACGTCAACTCATTTTCTATAGAATTCTCCGAAGGACTCAAAATTAGAAGCTTGCTTTACAAGTCTTGTCGTCAGTTCTTTAGCTCTTGATTTAAGGTGCAAAAATTCATTTAATCTTTAACGTCGTGTGCTTAAATCCAATTCTTCAGTTTATCCGAACACACATATCCAATGAGAAAGCTGCCGGAGGTCTATCCATCATCTATCCAATACCGTCCTGGAAGAATTCAATCCCTTTCTCCAGAGCTGGAAATCCTTTTAAAACAATGTTGGGCCACACTCCTAAAGTTTTGGGGTTACGGGGTTCTGCTTTCAGAAAGTGACATAAGGAATCCTGACGCGTTTGTTGTGTCTAGCATAGTCAAAGAGCATGGGATCGCATCTGAGTCGAAAAAGAAGCATGATCCTAAGACAAAGGGCTCGCTATTTCTGAAAAGGCTGCCACATTCAGCTGCAACCCGGCCTGTAAGTGCAAAAAGAGTCAAGGAATTAGAGTGCGGAGCTCTGGAGAGTTACAGCGAGTGCACGGAAGCAAGCGAACTCACCAACCATATATTTTTCAACGAGTATCTGCAAAACTATGCCAACTACTTCAATTCAGAAGAGAGTAAGGATGCCTACGATGCAGACGTACGATCCATCGAATCCTTTGTCACTGCTGCTACATCATTTTCTAGAACATTTACAGATGAGGCGTCCTCTTGTACCAGTCCCTCGGAAATCGCAAGTTTCACTTCATCTGTGGCTACAAACTCTAAGCCAGGATTCCGCAAAATTTTCTCCAAATACGAGCCTCTGGAGCTTCATTCGGCCATGTTCAAAGTCATCAAAAATGACTTGGTCGACAATTTCGTTTTGCGCTACATCAGAGCTCGGAAATATAACTACGATGACGCAATGGCAATGCTTACAAATACCCTAAACTGGCGCTACAACGAATGCCCCGTTGAGGATTGGCTCCAGGAAGGCGATGCGCCGTCTTATGTGCTTGGTAAAAATAAGGGATTTGTTAAGAATTTCACGGTAAGCAAGTCTTTCATTAGAGGACAAGACAAGAATAAAAATCCCCTATTCGTCTTTCAGTCAAAAAAACATTTTGCATCAGATACACTGCCCTCAGAAACTGAGCGGTTTGCTCTTCTTATTATTGAATGGTGTAGGTTGCACTTACGTGATGTGAATGAGTCGGTGGATACCTGCTCCTTGGTCTTTGACCTCAGTGGGTTCTCCATGAAAAACGCAGATAACGCACCAGTGAAATTTTTAACTGCTATGTTCGAAAGTCATTACCCTGAAAGTTTGGGGATTGTCATGGTTCATAATGCCCCATGGATCTTTTCTACCGTCTGGAAAATCATCAAAGGTTGGCTCGATCCTGTGGTGGCTTCAAAAATTCATTTCACAAAAGGCACCGATGACTTGAAAAGGTTTATTGATCCCGAACACATTCCCGAATACCTAGGTGGTAAGGATGGTGAGGACTTGAGTTATCCTAAGCCATCTAAGAAACATATTCGACCTAGCAAAGCAAGAGACCTGGAATTTTACCGTTTGTGTGCATTACGTGATACTTTACATGTAAAATTCATTGAAGCAACCATTCGGTGGGTTGAATGCACTAATCCCTCGGTGAGTTCTCTTTACTTGAAAGATAAGATCTACTTGAGTTACGAACTTTCGCATAATTATATCGAGCTTGACCCATACCTCAGAAACCCTGGAGTTTTTGACCGCAATGGGTTTTTGACCTTGAGAAACTGAGACTTCCGCGCTCCCAAGATCATAAAAGACTTTAAAAATAATGTCTAAAGTTCCATTTAAGTTGAAAAAGAGGATATTTCTTTTGATGTCGTTTTGTACCATTGCTCACTTGTGTGCTAACATGTCAAAGAGAACGCGTGTTAAGGTAGAGAATCATGCCTACAGCACTGGTTGCACAATTCCTGTCCCATCAACGATCTATTAGGAAGTTGTCTTTTTCGTTGGATGGAAGCAAGCGTTGAGAACTACTCCTAAAGTATTAGAGCATAGAGAAAATCCCACTGATGACCTAATTATGGCGACGTTTCGAGTCCGAATAAAAAATAGATGGCAAGTTTGCAGATGCATGATTCATGGCATGTTTTTTTTGTGATTTGTTGCCCACCTTTTGCCGTGACCTTGTGTTTTAGAATAGTTGAGTAATTCATTAAAGACACTCCCCCCTGCCTCAATTTCTATGGCCAAAGAAAGAAGAGAACCCCTTCGAAAAGAATGTGTTGTTTTTTCACCTTCGCAGAGGAGAATGAATACTACATTAGTGACTCCATCCTCACAGCCTCACAAGCCTCAAATACTGTCGAAACGATCCTCTAGCCATTGACCTCCGTTCTTGTAGATTTCATGACCTTGTGTATCCTTCCCCCCAACTTTGTGATTGAACGTCTGCCTGCAAAACGGCTATTTGTTGGAGTATTGGGCAGGTTGGGTTGTTTGTATGAAGCGTAAAATCAAAAATCACGTTCTATTCCCGTGCAATAACATCTATGACTAATATCTTTTTACAATTAAATTTGTATTGGAATTTCACTGCAACATTTATCTTCAATCTCATTGGCAGTACAATGTTGACTTCGTCTCTGTTTTGGCCCGCATAGTCTGTGTTTACATACACGTTAGAACATTTAGACTATAGCGATAATGGAACCTCCCGTATCTACCACGTCTGCAAATCTAAATCAATTTCTAGAGGAAACTCAGCTTCCTCTGGAAATGTCTGCTCGTTCAGCATCTCCTGGAATTTCTGCCCAGAGCTCGTTTCTTCGACAAGGTGAGTCTCTCCATATGGCCTCCACACCGAATATCAACATCACAGTTCAAGATCGGCCTAGAACCGAAGGAAGCTCTGATAAGAATAGCCAAAGTTCAAAGGGGCCAAATCTATCATACAAAAGCCGTCTTCAGTACATACCCAGTCAGAGTTTTGTAGGCGAAACAACCTCTATCAATGCCCCATCTGTGCCCAACACATTTAAGCATAAGTCCCATCCGAACGCCAAAACAAAGAGCCACATCATGCTATCATCTGTGGACGAAAAGCTGTCTTCAATTTTGGATGCTAACTGTGACAAGCCGTCTGTGGGAGCTGCTATCACCCTGAACCTAGCTTCTCCACATTCAGATCATATCGAGGTTAAGGACTGGCTACCTTCATACCTCAACGAATCATGGAAAGAGCATACTGTGGTATCTCAAGATACTGATGGCAAGAACCAGCTTGGCTCTCTAGCGTTCATTGGATCAGGGGTGGACACATTGGTCCATAAAAAGTCTCATGAGAAGCCGATTCCAATCCCAGATTGGAAAAAAGCTCAACAAGAGTCAGAGAGAGGAAGACAAGCTAAACCTTTGGAACATATTTTCCTTTCCAACAACGACAAATCAAGTATCGCGGATGACAAGTATTCCGACCCTGCTAGCATTAGTGACTCGAGCTCTGAATTTTTCAAAACAACCCCAACACAGGTTTCAGATAAAGAACTACATGTGATAGAAAACTTTCTAGAACAAAACAAAGATATGCCGGATAATTATCTAATTCAGGCAGCTTCACCTTTAAAACTATACGGTAAGAAGTACGATACATTTACAAAAGCCTTCCTCAACGGCATCGTGCAAGATGTGCGTTTAAGCGGGCGAAAGGTGAAACAAGCAGAGCGCTCACTAAAGGGGAATGACCAACCGACTAGAGATATTGTTGATCGAAGTACACAGAATTACCTTGCAAATGCAGACAAGGTCTACGAGAATATACGCAAGATTGGGAGTGGTTACGGACTCAATCCGCCAAAGCCATCTGGTGACGGTTTATTCAACGAAACCGCGATTCTGTCCGAAAAAGATGAATCTAGTGCCTTTGCCCCTATTGTTCCCAGAGGCAATTCGATGGCAGGAGAAACCTTCGACTATACTTCTGAATCGGCTTCAGCCTCAAGTGATGAAGATAATCCTCATGTAACGAATACAGAGGGTGCCCATGAAGGTCTCGATTCATTGAGCTTGGACCTAGATCGCCAAACGTACACTGTTGCCGAATCCTTTAGTGGCGATTCACTAAGTGTAAGTCATGGGCCAAGTGAGTCAACTTTTAAGCCCGAAGACTCAGCAGATCGACATGAAGAAGATGACCATTCGGAACAAGATATATTAGATGAGACATCTTTTACCCAAGCATCCCCCATCCTGGTGATGAGCAACTCCGATAGATTCGAGCCTAGAACGAGCGACTCTCCTGTAACCCCCAATTGGAAGAGCTTAGGCGATTTGAAGCGAGGCTTAATTAGCATCGGAAAACTGAGCCCTATGCATGTTGCAGCATTGAAAGGGACTGTCAAGCCTGGTAATTTTCCCGAAAGGTATGGTCACATGAAAATGGACAAAAAAAACAATAGGTGGGATTATGATGACAAAGAGAATGTAACCGTAAAAGATTTCGATTCACTTAAACAGGTGAAACGTATAGAAACACAAACAGCAGGCATACTAAAAGCTTCTGACAATAAGATGAAAAAGACTAAACGGGGACAAGAAGTTTCTTTTGTTCAGTCGCCGAATTCGAGTGATAGTCATACCGCTGATGTGACTCAAGTTCTTGCGTTACAGGACGTATCTTTTTCTCAATCGGATAAACAAATAGTTGCTTTGATTACCGACTCCGCAGCTGAGACTGACTGGCTGCAGATCAAGTGGATTGATCTTTCTGGCCGTGATATTGAACAGCTTTTTGGTTTAGATGCATATTTGCCCTCTCTTAGCGGTATAGTCTTAAGCAACAATCGGATAAGTCATCTAGAGGGTCTTCCGGAGACAATATTTGATATAGATGTATCCAGGAATCGGCTCAAAGAGCTTGTCTCGTTTCAGAATTTCAAAAATTTACAGGAGCTAAATGCAAGCTTCAATTATTTGGGTGACCTTTCTTGTCTCTCGCATAACGTCAATTTGACTAGGCTTAATTTGGAGGGTAATCAAATTGAAAACCTTCATGGTCTCGAATCTTTAAGAAATTTGGTCTCTTTGAAACTCAAGTTTAACTCTTTGAGTGGTGCAATTGACCTCACATCTTGGGATCTTCCGAAATTACAAGATTTGGACCTAAGTAACAATCGTATCACGTCGGTGGTGGGGCTTGAGAAGCTCGTGCTGCTTCGTATCTTGAACCTCAATGAGAATAACTTAGTAGACCTTTCATGTGCTGAGCCGTTGCCTCATATGAAAAAGTTGTTGTTATCGCTGAATCACTTGGAAGTTCTAAATTTGAAGCCATATGCAAATTTGAGAGTCTTGAGAATAGATGGTAATGCTTTAGAAGACATCCATGGTTTGGAAATATTGCAAAAGTTAACCGAAGTCTCTGCCAAGTACCAGAAAGTTGATGAAACCGTTAATTCGATTCGTCAAAGTGTTTCCGATATTATCAAACTTGACCTATCCGGTAATGTTCAGTTCTTTTCAAATTCTTTTTACCATAAGCAAATCGTTCAATTTTTGAACGTGAATGAATTATCATTGAAGGCTCTTAACCTCAAAAGCCTCCCGGATAACTTTGCGTACCTGTTTCCAAATGTCCGAATCCTAAGACTCGATTTCAACAATATCAGTGATCTTCTGGGGCTTTTCGAGCTTTCACATCTAAAAGAATTGTATCTTTTGAGCAATAGCATCTCTAGGATTAAGCCATTGTTGGCGAATCTAGAAGGGGTCAGAGATACATTAAGAGTGTTAGATTTGAAGGTGAACCCCTTGACTATTGAGTTCTACCCTGAATTTTCCAAAGTTTCGAAATCTAAGAAGGCGACCAAAGTAATGAGGGATGTCTTCGCGCCGGTAGCGAAGAATCTCTTGCATGTCGACGATTTCGAGAGTTTTATTGATGTATCCAAAATTGTGGATGAGAACAAGAGTGATTGGGAAGCTAGAGACCGAGAGTACGCAAACTCAGTTTTGCACACAAACAGACTTGCTCAATTCAATCGGAGACTCGATTACGAGTCTGTTTTAATCCAGTATTTCCCTGTTTTGGAAGAATTGGATGGCCTCCCAATAACTAAGGAGAAATGTAGAGAAGCGAAACACCACGCTCGGAAAACATCCAAGGTATTGGGACTCTAATAATGGAGTTTTTTAAAAGCATGCTGGATTTCAATGCTTTTCAAAATATATACTTCACTTTCCCCAGATGTTACCTTTATATAATTGATTGAGGAGTGCAGATGATAAGGAGCAGACGAGATCAGGACGGAATGGAACGGAATTCACCATTTTTTAAATAGTACTACAATATAATGGTGCTTTCTACTCGAGTTAACATCCAATGGCTACCGAATGAGCCTACGGAAACTTCGCATACACTTGTATTCACGACGTCTCAAGACCACTTTGTGGATGTAAGAATAAAGAAGGACATGTATCCTTTTAAGCAAGACGGTGCACAACCTGTGGACTTTAACGAAGTGTTCGAATGGGTGATTGTTGGCGAAGAGGAGCCTATTGCGAATACGAACAAGATTCAATTCAATCACAAGGTGAATCTGCAAGAGATTATGAAATCCCTAACGACCGGCAAGCCATTGCTGGAGTGCAAAAGCGCACCAGACATCGGCTCTTTTTCGGCAATTGAAGGAAGTAAAGACCGTAAAGAAATGGGACGAATGGTGAATCCAGAAACGGGCAAGAGTACTGAGTATGTGGAGATATGGAGGTCGCTTAATCCAGAGGAAACGACGTTTGAAACTGAAGTTCGTGAAAACGAGAATAAAGATGGACACGAGATTAGCGGTCCTGTGGATGTTTACAATGCCACGTACGATTTGGAAGAAGGATCTGTGTATGGGAGGGTCATAGTTCTAGGAAGGTGGATTCAAGGAGTGATCTACGATAGCTCCGATAAGTCTCATCCATTAAGTGTGTTAAGAGCATATAGAGAAGACTCAGGAGCGTGGAGGACCTTGATTCGATATGGAAGGCGAGATTTTGGCTTAGTAGATGGCGGTGATGTAAGGAAAGAGGCAGGCTGGAACCAAATTGAATAGACTACACAAACCAATTTTGGGTATAGAAGAAGAAGAAGAAGAAGAAGAAGAAGAAGAAGAAGAAGAAGAAGAATCATGATATTTTCTTTTTTTCGCTTCAACCGCACATATTGAACGCAACTTCTAGTTATGCAGAAAGATTAAACTCTCGTCTCCCAAACATCCAAGACATTCATTTTCATCTACAAAAAAAATTTCAATAAACCAAAAGCTTCCCATTTATTGAATGTTTCTCTCCGATTCGCTACGCTCAAGCAGATGTCGTACCTTAACATTGTCGTCGCTGGTGCAGTATTCCGCACCCAATCTCATTGACATACACTTTTGCTCCAACGACATAAATCCGTCCCGAACGTAGTCCAATATGACTGGAGAGAGCTGGTATGTATCCATTAGTCCATACAATTTGTTCATTCGCAATTTGAGATTTTGGCTTTTCCCAATTCAACTAACATAGTCTAGGTTGTTTATCTTTGCTGTGTGCGTCAACGCACTTAACTTGTTTGCACAGGTGTTTTTCACCATCATGTACTCGGATTTGGAGAGTGATTATATCAATCCAATCGAGTTGTGTCACAAATTGAACCCCTGCTTCCTTCCTGAGGCTAGTTTGCATGCGGTCATGACTGTTCTCTTCCTCGTTAATGGTTACTGGTTTGTGTTCTTGTTGAACTTGCCATTGTTTGCTTACAATGCCAACAAGGTGTTGAAAAAGAACCATTTGTTGGATGCCACTGAGATCTTCAGAACCTTGTCCAAGCACAAGAAGGAGAGCTTCGTCAAGTTGGCCTTCCACTTGTTGATGTTCTTCTTCTATCTTTACAGAATGATTTTGGCCTTGATTGGCGACTCGTAGATCACCTCAACGTCTTTGAAGTATTGACAGTGACTCCGGCCTCGCTCAGGTCTTCCCTTAACCACTCAACACTGCTGTTGTACAACCACGAACCAATTTAATCAGAATGATTTGTATAGCTGCTAGATTATTTGAACGACTATGCATTGGTAATAATTAATATTCGTTTAATTTATGTAGAGTATGAACTTTTGTTTGCTTGATCTATATCAAGGCCCTAATTCCTTTTGTGAACGCTCTATATCTTGTTCACAGTGCGTGATTTTGGGAAGTCATCACATTCAATGAAACATAAAATAACGTGATGAAACGTATCGGAACCAGCCGCAATCTCTCTATTCATCGTGTTCTAATTCACGTACTATGGATGCCAAATTTGCGTTAACAGATTCTAGGCGAGCTTTCAAGCCCCATTGGGAATCAAATACGCGATTATAAGTATCAAGCTTCGTCAAAACCGTTGAGCTTAAACAAATTGGAAGGTCCCCATGGTTGATGGAGTTTTGTAAATTTCTTAATGATTGAACTAAACTCATAACGTCGCTATGCTTGCTTTTGAAATCGTCCAGTTCTTGACGAACATTTTCGGTCTCAGAGCTCAAAACGGAAAGAGCCTCTTTCGTTTCGATTATCTTTTTCCGGAGCTCATTCTTCTTTCTGTGTGTTTCCGATATCTTTGCACTGATATCGACAATGCTAGAATGAGTCACCAATAGATCTTCAACTAGTTTGACATAGGCTGTCTTGTATTCTTCTAGAATAACGCTTTCGTTAACTATTTCGTTGGCTTTAGGTCTAGGTGAATAATCCTTGATATATTCGAGAAGAACACTAAGGGTATTGATATGAACTCCCGGGCTACGAGCATTAAAAAATAACGATCCCGAGAGTTTAGATATTTCGCCAGTTAGGGGACTAAAAGTTGGAAAATTTGGACTCTGCGACGAATCAGACGTGTCAACGGGAGTCAAAAGCTGGCTCAAATCTAAAGGCTTTAAAGCTTTTGGCCCAGTCGAAGGAACAATGGTCGAGGGAGTCCGTTGAGCCAGGTCTGGTTTATCGCTTATTCTCAGCGATTTCCTTGTGACTTTCATTTCTCGAATCACCTGTTCGTGTTTCCTAGGTCGGCCTCTTCGTTTCTTTATCGGTTCATCTGTGCTGGAACCAGGCGTAGGCTCTGGTGTTGGGACTTTGGGTTTTTTAATCGGAGAAAATTTATCTTGTGGTTGAAATGCTTCAATAGAGTCAACCAATTTGATGTGTTCGGGCGCCTTAGTCTTAGAAGCCCTGCCAACATCTATAACTTTTGACCTCGAACTTTTCTGCGACAGACTTTCAACTGTTTCGGAGGATTGTCTTCTTTTTCTTGAGCCTATGAGGTCAACTTCGTCAATGTCATCGTCTCCTTGTGGCATCATGAAGTGGCTTGTTCTCTCTCGAGGCAAAGATCGTGATCTTATGACCTTCTTCGATCTATGCGGTTCCCGGGGTCTTCGTTCAGGTTCTAGGAGCTCCAAGTTTGGAATTTGGTCGATCTTCCCAACTTTTTTATTCGATGCGGACTCATTTGATTCTATATCATGTTTAGGTGGAGATGCAATAACCAAGGGTTGGATATCGATCACACGAGATCTGCTGTTAGCAATGGAGCTTTCATCTGCAAGTACCCCAAAGGAGAGTTTTCAACATACCCAGATCCACGAATACGGACTTTCGGTTGTTTCGAATCGTCTATGGACATGTAGATTATAACGTAATTTACCTCTTTGTGAGACGCGATAAGCCACTAGTAATAAATACACACAAGGAAAGCGAAAAATCTCTTCTATGAATGCTTGAGAGATAATACACATTTTTAAAGAGTTGAGTTTTGTGAAATTCACCTAGTACTCGATAACCTTTCCTACTGTTTTATACATGCTGAAGACAATCCATATTAGTTTTTGATCAAATGAAGAAAATGGGCCATGAAAACTATGCTGAAACATTTCAATTGACTATTATCACTCGACATAAATCACTCGCACCTTCACTACCATAACTCATTTCTATGTTTTGCACTACATGACCTATCATCATCAATGACTTACCAAAAGGACAACATGATTCTCCTCTCTATTTTGGATTAAGAATAATGCATTAATATACACAAGCGCATGGCAGAGCCGCACGTCTAGCTCTAGTGATACGCTTATTCCTTAGCGAAGTGCTCCAACAAGATGTTTCTCTCTTGAGTGTCAGCACCCCAGTTCTTGACGACAACACAGGAGCATCCAACGACCTTTCTGGCGTTACCCTCTCTGTCCAAGGCGCACAAACCGGCCCACTCACCCAAAGCCTTGGCGTCAGAAACCTTAATCAATGGGATCTTCTCCTCGCCCTCGTTACACAAAGCCTCAACCAAGGAGATGATGGAGGCCTCAGTGACGGAGTCGCACAAGACACACAATTGAGCCTCTTGTCTGGACAAAGCCTTGGAGGCCTCTCTCAAACCTCTGGCCAAACCATCGTGAACCAAGGAGGTTCTCAAGACAACCTTCAAGGCATCCTCGATGGAGACGGAAGCTTGCTCAACGGCAACCTCCTCAACAATTTGTTGTTCTTCAATGTCAGACATGTTTAATAGTATGGACTTCTTCGTCAGTAAACTGCTCAGTGGAGAAAAAAGAAGAACTGAAAATTCCGATGCCTGTATTATGGGATGCGACCCACAGGGTGCAGTTTGCAATCAGGGCTGCAGCCCTAGGGAAAGAGTGATAACGTTTAAGTGCTCTTCGATAATTATACAAAATGCATGAAAGATGCTTTTGAAAATATTTCTCGATGTTACATGTTTCTTTTTGGATTTTTTTAGTTTCAATAGTCGTATTGGTGATGTGTAACACACTCAATACGAAAACGGAACACAGGTCGATGTAAATATCTGATCAAAAAGGAAATTCTCGGAGTGTTGAAATGAAATTCCCGGTGTAATTTTCAAGCCTGTTGGTTCATCTCACCAAAATGCCCTTTTTGATAATTTATACCGAACCGTTGCGTTGGCCGCCAGCTTTTTTGCAGCCACCATTTTTTGTGTAGAAATCAATCAGTTCACTTTAAAAGATCAGGTTTAAATGCCTCGGTGAAGATTTCACATGACAATTCGTAGTATTTAAATCATATGATGCGGTGAGCTATTCGACCACAACAACCAGATTAATGCTAGAGGTATAGACAATTGAAACCTCGTCTAGCTTATGGTTCCAGAGAAAATCATTTTTAACTTTACTCCATGATTTGTCTTGATTTTCGTTTTTTATTCGGCAGTTTCTAAATGTGTTCTGTTTACATCTGTGGGCTCATATCTCAAAATATTGGTAAAAGAATTAGCCAGCTTGAAAATGCATGCAACCTCAAAATGAAATTATAAAATCATTCTTAATTATTCTCAATTAAATACACACAAAAGAATTCTATTACTTTGACTTCATTTGCATTAAGTAGAATACGTAAGCTCTACCCATACAAAAACGCCATGATCGAAATAAGAATACATCTGACGATTCTCAAGCACGAATTAAAGCTTTGCAAACAAAAGAATATTAGTTCTTAACCTCGTACTTTCTCTGGAACTTGTCGTTGATGTCAACCAAGTAGTAGACACCAGCGGCAATGTCATCAAGAGAACCAGTGGGCTGGAAATTCTTTTGCAAGTGAGCCTTCTCTCTCAATTCGATGGCATTCACATACTCCTGTGGAGTCTTTTGCTTGCGACCCTCGCCAAGCTTGTAGTCTAAGTTCAAAATACTAGTGATTTTAGAGATGTCACCCACAACCTTGACAGACAACAAGGTAGACGCAAGACCAGAACCATAGGAAAAAACAGAGATTCTCTTACCTTGCAACTCATCGTTACCGACAAAGTACAAGAGAGAGGACAAAGAGGTCCAACAAGAAGCGGTGTACATATTACCAGTATTGGTGGCCAACTTCAAGGCTGGAGTAAGTCTACGAGCAGACTCTTGCTTAGCAAGACCAAGGAACACCTTCTCCAAGTTTCTGTCTGTTAAGGATTCCTCGTAGGTCAAGGCCGAGAGTTGCTTGAATGTCTCCTCATCCAACTTGTCCTTGAAGGATTCTGGGTTGAAAGCGAAATCATTAAACAACAATCTAGCGAAGGACTTGGTGACCAACTTACAGGTTGGCACGTGGAAAGCGGAGTAGTCAAAGTGGTCAAGGAGACCGACAGTCTTGCCATCTCCAACCACCTTCTTGCTGTAGTTCTTGTAGGCATGGTCAAGCGACTTTGTGTAGCAGGTTAACGAGAAGTGGCCGTCAACGACTGGGTACTCAGAGGTAAAATCGGGCTTGTAGAAGTCGTATGCGTGCTCCATGTGGGAACCTCTAGCCGAATCGAAGACAATTGGAGCGTCTGGGCCAATAAGCATGGCAACAGATCCAACACCACCAGTGGGTCTGGCAGCACCCTGGGCATAGATGGCAATGTCTCCAGCAACGACAATTGCATCTCTGCCGTCCCAGGAGGAGGACTCGACCCAGTTGACGGCGTTGATCACAGCAGAGGTACCACCATAACACGCGTTAACGGTGTCCACACCCTCGATGTCGTCGTTGTCTCCAAACAACTGCATCAATACCGACTTGACGGACTTGGACTTGTCCAACAAGGTCTCAGTTCCCATCTCCAATCTTCCAATCGAGTTTGGGTCGATGTTGTAGTTCTTCAACAAACGGGAGGTGACGGTCAAGGCAAGGGAGTAGATGTCTTCTCTGTCGGAAACGAAAGCCATGTTGGTCTGACCCAAACCAATTGTATACTTTCCAGCAGGAATGCCGTCGAACTTCTCCAACTCGGCCTGGTTGACGTAGTTACTTGGGATATAGACCTCGATGGCCTTGATACCGACGTTTTGGGGAGCCATTATTTCGGGGATGAATCAGCGAGTTATGGGAATTAAGTAGAGAATCTCACCGAAGTTTTGGTGGTGGTTTACAGAAAAACTAGAGGTACCTGGTAATCAATATGTTTCAAGATGTCAAGTAAACGACAGTACGAGGTGTGCAGGTGGGTTTGCATTTTTCAACCTGTGTGAGAGACACGTCTTCAGGCGTGTTGCCATCCACCGAAACTGACTCAAAGCTGTCTTTCTTTATATGTCTGAAGCATTTTCATTGATGAATATTCAAAGTAAAGAAAAGCCCGATTCTTTTCCCGACGTAATGTCCTTTGATGGGCAGCACTATGTTCCTGCAGTAAACGGACTTCCCAGATCAGGCATTGGCCATTCTATACAGACCATCAGATCGATGCACAAATTAGGCGCAGTAGAGAGAGCTAATTCTTGAAATTTAAGGGGGCTTTGAATCCAAAAATTGCTTTTGAAAGTATCTTCCCGAAATGGTGTTTACTACAAGTTCCGTTTTTTTTTTGCGTTGTGACGCTTTTGACAATAATTACTTGCGACGCAGTGAGGAAACAAGGGCCTACTTCTCCCAGATAGTGAATTATTTTGACGAATGAAATGGTTCATAAATTCACGAACAATTTTCTTTTGTGTTTTAATCGTTCGGCTACACACTCAATCTGGATTAATTTGACCCTGTCTTTAAACAAGAAAAGCGCCCATTTCAAACAAGTGTATCAACAGCCAATTTAAATTTGTCCAAAAACCTTACAACGAGAATAGACGTTTTTATAGTTTTCATGGTTGATTAGGAGATATCACAAGAAGTGCCAACTAAAGGGATATCTGAGCATATGGGGACAAGAAGAACAACATAAATGAAAAATTGGAAACACAACAAGGGGAAAAGATTTACTAGTAATTCTTTCGAATCTTATCTTTAAGAACCGCCCGCTCTTGCTTGATAAGTCTTTCAAATGAAACAATTAGGCAAAACTGAACCGCAAACACAGATTTTTCGACGAATATAATGGAAATTCTGAGTTAAATAAAACAAATACGGAAAAATAGAAATGCTGAGTATAATTGGCCTGATAAGTAGGCAATTTTCGAATTGGAACCTCCCCTCTCGCTCACGTTGGCTGCAAATTGTCCGCAATTTCGTATTTCTACTTCTACTCTTTCTCCCAGAAGTACTCCACACAATGTATTCCAAGCATTCAATAAACAGCCAGCGCAAACTTAAGCAATTGAAAATTGTTTTCGCCTTAATCATTGCCCTTTTAGGTGCTCTGTTGGTCATTGTTTCGATCACTACACAAGTAAACGAAAATACCTTCGGCGCTTTGTCTTCCCAGACTCTTTTGACTGCAAAAAATGTTTTCACAGAGAAAAACGAAGGTTTCAGTTACCAGCGTTCAATTGGAGATAGCGAAATAGATTTTAGTGCGGCTCAATGTTCATGCTAGCGCTGGGACAGAGAGATTGAAATCAACCTACCGCTCTAACAGATAAGACATACTAGATACCTCAAACTTAAAACCAGATTTCTAGAAGCTGACGAATTTGATGGTTTAGGGAGTCGAACAGGCAATTGCACCAACACTCATCGCCACAATTGTCGTTACAGTATATTTGGCGAAGGTTGTAATCAATTCGAGTTTGAATACTCCTTCTTAGCTACATCCTCAGAAATAAATGATTCATATGATATTATTTCAACAACCTATTGAACAAAAGAAGGGTTGTTACAATTAAGTCACTCCTAGCTTTCAAGTGTAGCAGAACATACCCTTGAAAACCATCGACACCCATAAACCTACCCATATTGGGGAATTTTTTTCTATTATAACCCTTTCCGTCCCAAATTGAACCGTATTGTCTCATTCAACGATAAAATTTTCTATCAAACGATTTTCGATCTTTAACATAGCTTCCCAAAGTGGCTGCGCTAAACGTGACACTAAATAGCATAAGCCATAGCCTGAGCCAACAGTAAATTTCACAATCCCCCCCTGATGATACTACGCCGTGGCTACTGCTTCAAATTAGAGTCACTATGTTGCTCATTTCTTTCCCTATTCCCCAAAATATTTGTACTGGCTGCATTAACTTGGGCGTTATGGGGCACACTTACGGAACTCCACATAAACTCCGAAAGTAACTTCATCACAGTGACAGCGCTGCTAGCGACAACTGCACTCTATGTCCTATCTATATACACATATTTCAAAGTCATTTCTGTGGGGCCTGGGTCGCCATTGGACTTCCCAGAGCTAAGACTGGCGGTAACTCATGCGTCGGAAGGTGGAATGAACTCTAGTGAGATAAGTGAAATTGGTGAAGGCAATGAACAAGACAACAGGTTGCTTAATCCTCGAAGGGCGCCTCCCATGGAAATTTTGACCAGCCATACTATAGAAAAGGGGGAAATTTGTTTACGTTGGTGTGGGAAGTGTCATGTATGGAAACCAGATAGATGTCACCATTGCTCCAGCTGTAAAACCTGCTTTTTACGAATGGACCACCATTGTCCTTGGTTCAGCTGCTGCATTGGATTTAAGAACCACAAGTTCTTTGTTCAGTTCCTCCTTTATGTCTTTTTGTTCTGTTTAGTGGTGTTCATTACCTCTGCTTATCTACTATATTTATTTTTTCTGGAAGAGCAGTTTTCGAGCAAGTACCTTTCTCTCACATTGATATTCTTGGCCGTGATATCTATTTCGTTTTTCATCTGTGTTGGTGTCTTCACTGCATTCCTGGTGTATATGTTGTTACAAAACCTCACCACTATTGAATTCCAGGACTTGCGATGGAACTATCTGGGAGATCACTCCGCCGAGTATGTTTACGATAGCCATGGCAAGAAGAAAAAAGTGTCCAATTTTTACGATTTGGGAGCAGTAAGGAATTGGTCGGCCATTATGGGTGAATCATGGTACCAATGGGTCCTCCCCATCACGGTTACGAGCGACGACTTGAGAGGCCATAATAACGGTATCAACTTTGAGGTGGACGAGGAGGTTTTTGAAAAGTATTGCCAGAACCTTCAACTACAGGATCGCCTCAACGAACAGTTGCAACAGTACGGAGAACGGTTAAGAGGACGGAGATCGTAAGAAAGGGATAGAATATTTAACGTTGCGTTCTGAAGATTTAGAAATTAATTGCATTGAAAGCTTTGTCATCTCAATATAGAGATACATTTTCTAGTTTTAAATCAACGAATCAATAGTGCTTTAAGGTTGCGTTACATTGAGGAAAAACTAGTTGTTCAAGAAACAAATTAAAATTTAGTCAAATTTTCGTTCATTTTGGCTGCAAGAATCGATATGAAGATAGTCTCCGTAAGATTACTATCAGGAACGAACTCACTCGAAAGAATATCTTTTCGAATACGGAAAAAAAAAATAGATAAAAAAGTATACATAAAAAAAGAAAGTAGCATCTTAATATCTTTTCAATTTCCATATTCTTTTCATAACCACACCCTTTCAAAATGCACCTTCTCCAGAATCCAGGATGTACTGTCCTATATCTTGTGTCCAAATTGAGAAGACTCTACTCCATCCATCTTCTTAAAAAAAGCTGTGAGATTTCCCAAACCGTCTGTCCTTTCGACTTTAGCCGACTTTTCATTCTGTGACAGGCTCACAGAATTTCCCAGTTGTATCCTAAAATTCGATTTCGTTTCACTTTGAAAAGAGTGTCGATACTTATTAGAGGATATTCTTCAACAATCAAACCAAACAAACCCACTGAATACCCCGTGATCTTCATCTTTCCCGTGACCTTAGATATAACCTTCTTAGTCTTATTCCGCGATGTATACGCAGTTGCCCTTTGATGAGTTCAAGGTAAACCCTGCAAACAAGAAGAGGGTGGCTTACTTTTACGACGCAGACGTGGGTAACTACGCCTACGGAGCTGGTCACCCCATGAAACCACATCGTATAAGAATGGCTCACTCGCTTATCATGAACTACGGGCTTTACAAGAAAATGGAGATATATAGAGCAAAGCCTGCCACCAAACAGGAGATGTGCCAGTTCCACACCGACGAGTACATAGACTTTTTGAGCCGTGTTCTGCCGGACAATTTGGATCTTTTTGCAAAGGAGCAAATCAAATTCAACGTCGGAGATGATTGTCCCGTCTTTGACGGTTTGTTTGAGTACTGTGGTATCTCAGGTGGAGGCTCAATGGAAGGTGCCGCTCGTTTGAACAGAGGCAAGTGCGACGTTGCCATTAACTATGCTGGTGGATTGCACCACGCCAAGAAGTCCGAGGCGTCTGGCTTCTGCTACTTAAACGATATTGTTTTGGGTATTATTGAGCTTTTGCGTTATCATCCCAGAGTGTTGTACATCGATATCGATGTCCACCACGGAGACGGTGTAGAAGAGGCCTTTTACACTACAGACAGAGTCATGACGTGTTCGTTCCACAAGTATGGAGAGTTTTTTCCTGGAACTGGTGAACTCAGAGACATCGGTGTTGGTAAGGGTAAACATTACGCAGTCAACGTTCCTTTAAGAGATGGTATCGATGATGTAACGTATAAGTCAATTTTTGAGCCTGTGATTCAAAGAATCATGGATTGGTACCAACCTTCCGCTGTCGTTTTGCAATGTGGTGGTGACTCCTTAAGTGGCGATCGTTTGGGTTGTTTCAACTTGAGTATGAACGGACACGCCAACTGTGTGAATTTTGTGCGTTCCTTTGGAATTCCAATGATGGTTGTTGGTGGTGGTGGATACACCATGCGTAACGTCGCTCGTACGTGGGCTTTTGAATCGGGATTGCTCAATGATGTGATCTTACCATCCGAGTTGCCATACAATGAGTATTACGAATACTACGGTCCAGACTACAAGCTTGATGTTCGTCCCTCGAACATGTACAATGCTAACGCTCCGGAATTTCTCAATAAGATTTTAACCAGTATTGTCCACAACTTAGAAAATACGAAACACGCCCCTTCTGTGCAAATGAACGAAGTTCCAAGAGATGCAGAGGACTTAGGAGATGAAGAGGAAGACACATCGCTTGCGTATGACACTAAAGGTGGTTCTCAGCAGGCGAGGGATGAGCATATTGTGCCAGAGAATGAATTTTACGAGGAAGAGGACCATAATCCAGGTGAGAAGCATATCGGTGTTTCCGAGACTACAAAGGAGATTGAGGAAAAGAAAGAAGAGTCTGCAGCTGAACCAATAAAAGTTCCAGAAGCTGCAGCAATTGAAGAGAAGAAGGAAGAACAGGCAGTAGAGCCAAGTGCACCTCCTATTACGGATGAAGAGATGAAGGAAATTGACTCCTTGAATAATGACACCGAAACGGAGACTGAGGCGCAGCCTACCCAAACCTAGCCATGAGTCAAGAATCGTATGCTTCAAGGCACAATGAAAATTTAATTAAAAGCTATCATTTATTCTACAGTGAACACTTCCTTTGCTCTGCACATCTCTCTATCTTTCTCCCGATCTTTCTCAAGAAGTGAACTCGCAAGTTGTCGCCCTAGGCCGTTGTAAAAATTGTGATGAATGCCTCTATTCGCCGTATGGCAAATTCTTTAGGAATCTTAGAATAAATCACTACATCTAGATCATGATATTCAGTAAAGTAATCCACAAAAAGAATACTTCTAGCCTCTCTACTCAAGATGGGGTCTCTCGGAGTTAAGTGGAGAGGTCGGAAATTGTATTTGCGCAGCTCTAACTGTAACTATATCACATTTAAAAAAAAAAAATGAAGACTTAAATGGAATGGCACGATGTGAGGAAAAAGTCATTCAAAATTCCTTGAGCCTTTGGTGCTTGAATTCCCTTTCAATTTGCAACCAATATGCTTTTTCACTTATCGCATTATCAGTGAGTCAGTGCAGGAGCCTGATTTGCGTTCACTAGCTTCTCTTTTTCAAACTCCGAAATATTTCAAAATACACCAGCATGTACCCACATTTGCTACGTCCGACATGCCTGCGGCTACTTACCCTGCGATTATACCCATTCACGTTTTTGGGAAAAAGTTCTGGGGCGTCGTCAAGGCCAAACCTCCGCCTAGCCAACATAATGAGTCATCGACGGTTACTAGAGACCAGAGCGAACATCGGAGAGCCGACAACAAAAGAAGGTACCTCTTCCGGAAAAGATAGCTTGGGCGTGAAACCTTGTTCTTTGTTAAAGACCCGCACGATCCCTGAATATGTGGGTTCCCCACATCTGAAGCTCCATAACGTGATCTGGCGGAACACCCTTCAGAACATCTACGTGGTGAAAAAACCATGGAATCCGATGGCTACACGTGCCATGTTAGACTTCATTGGCTTTATTCACTCAGAATACCCCGGCCTAAACGTCATTGTTTCTTCGGACGTAGCTGAGGAGTTACGGGCTAATCCAGAGGTGAAGGATAAGTATACCGTTTATACGGGCTCAGTTAGTGAGATCGTTGCCAAAACCGATCTCATCGTTACTTTGGGAGGCGATGGTACAACCTTAAGAGCGGTGTCTGCGTTCTCAAACGATTCTGTTCCGCCTGTACTTTCATTCGCCATGGGAACGCTAGGCTTTTTGCTTCCGTTCAATTTTTCTGGATTCAGGGAAACTTTTACTTCTGTCTTTCAATCTCGTAGCAAAGCTCTTCATAGAAAGAGGCTTGAGTGTCATGTGGTGAGGAAAGGAAACGTCAGCGACAACGACGCTCCGCCAACTCTCAACCCCAAATCCGAGGCCGAAATTTCGGCAGCAAAGCAGAAGGAGCTTCAAAACAAAAAGGTGCTCGAATTCGAATTGGCGCACTACAAACAGCATCACAACAACCATATGGTTTTTGCAATGAATGACATTTCTTTACATAGAGGATCGCACCCAAACTTGATCCAGCTTGATATTTTTATCGATAGTGAATTTCTTACCACAACTACCGCCGACGGTGTGGTTTTTGCTTCGCCAACAGGGTCGACCGCTTATTCGTTGTCGGCTGGAGGTTCGATAGTCCACCCGTTGGTTCCGTGCATTTTACTAAGCCCCGTCTGTCCTCGATCGTTATCTTTCCGGCCATTAGTGCTCCCAGCCACCTCGCATATTATGGTCAAGCTTTCTGAGGGCAACAGAAATCAGGTAATTAAAATGAATATAGATGGAATCCCCCAGCCCGACTTGAAACCTGGAGATGAAATTCATGTGGTGAACGAGAACGGAACAATCTACATACCGGGTTCTCATAAACCACCTCGTTCGCTTGAGTCTCGACAAGGCTTTGACGACTACATTGAGCCAGGATTGAATTACAAGCCTGACTCTATATCCGAGTCTCCAAAAGGCATCTTTTGCATAGCAAAGACCGAAAATGATTGGACTAGGGGGATCAATGAACTTTTAGGATTCAATAGTTCATTTGGTGCATCTAAAAACCCCAAGAGTCCAATGTCCATGTAACGACTATAAGGTGGTATTCTGGAAATACGCTACAGAAAAATTAAAAAGTGATAATTAATTTTACGAGAAAGTCAGAGTAGAATATGGAAGAAGTTCGAACTTCTCCAAGAATATGTGATTTGAAACAGAAAATCATGTTAACTAGCCTCCTTTAAAATTGGATGGTCTCCAGTGTAAGGCCGCATGAATAAATGTAAAACGATGGGCTGATAATGAGGAATTTCAGAGATTCTCCGATTATATTTACTATTCAAAACTTATGAGGTGTCGATTTCGTTATTGTTAGTTTGAATGATCAATAGCGTACAATAATATGTTGACAACGAATATACAATGTATATTTGTTTAAGTTGTGGCACATTAACTCCAAACGTTACCAAAGTCGGTCACATGACTCCAGCAACCTTAAGTTCCGACAATGGTACCTTTTAATGAATAGACTTTACAACGTTGGGCTCCTCTCCAAATGGAGTGGGTACAGGGCTCGTGGCCCCAACGGGTAGAACCAGTGCAAAAACGGTTGTGAATACAAGTTCCCCAACAGTACCATACACTGACAGCTTATCTATAGGTCATCAAAACCTTGACATAGTCGCCTCATTTACCACAGTTCAACGGACAGTTTTCTCTCTAACTTAGAAATACCATTTACAATAATGTTGGCAGGGCCACAGCCCAAACGCTTCAAACCAGCAGTTAATCATGGCCTGCATGTAGGGGTATATATCGATGAATCAGGGCTGCAAACCGGACACAATAACACCCCACGCATATAAAGTGTCGTATTCTGGGGGAGGGGCGTCAGCCTGCAGCACGAGGCTTAGAGTCATGTTTGGATTAAACCGTGTTTGGATAATTTACGGAACCTCCCAGCAAAATATGGTTTGGGTTTCAGGATGCTACTTTACTACGAAGCGGTTAAATTCTGTCTCAAATGCCGGATTTGCGAATCGAACTTTGCTTTCCGGAGATGGACCAGCACCACACAGGGGGGGAATTGGACCTAAATTTCGGCCAATGATGATGGTTAAGAGAAACAGATGATATGCAAGGAAAGTCAGAATCCCAAATAAAATCCAAATTATGAGAAGTTTGTAGATATTTCTCTTTTGAAATCCCAACGTAAATCACCATCTAACGTGGCGTGCTTCACTGAGCCCTCTGAAATCTCGCAGCATAAGACCGCAAAATAATTGGCAAAACGAAGCCACCCCTAATTCGGTCACATTCGTCAGCCGCAGAGTAAGAAAAAAATCCTCGAAATAAATCAAAAGCAAACAATAATAATTTTCAAAATAAATTTTCTTCCGCTCTTACATTCTCCTTAATTCCAACCTGTCCTCAACGCATCTACATCGCATGGGCGTCTTTTTTCCCCCATACTATCTGCCATCACACACACTTCTCGGCAGCACCACGCCAGCACTTCGTGAAAGAACACAGAAAAAGTGAAACCTCGTATAGGTCTTCGGGATAAGCTACCGGCACGAAAACATTTGAGATCAGTATAAATATCTCGGTCTGCCTCGCCGTTTTTTTGTCCAGTTTTTCATCGCTCCCTTCTCCGAGTCGCTCCAGGGGGTTTTTTTTTTCGCCCACGCAACCATTCAGCCTCGCATCCCCACAACGTTAAACCTCGTGCCCCCCGTTTCAAAGTCCCGCCATGTCTGTCCCCGTGCAAATGCCCATGGAGCAACCTAATGGGATCTCGTCGGGCCAGATGCCTCAGCAGTTGCAGATGCTTCCCCACGTTCTGGCTCAACAAGCACTGTTGCAACAACAGCCCCAGCCCCAGCCTCAACCTCCGCAACAAGGTCAACAGCAACCCTCCGATGTACTCTCTGTTCTTTCGGAAACTACCTGTGTTACTTGGGTTGCAATTGGCCTGTTGGCCGAGTCCCTTGGCGACTTGGATAAGGCTTACTCCCTGTACGAGTTAGCCTTGCGCTTCGCTCCAATGAACCCAGAGGCGTTAACTCGTATCGCCAACATCTGTAGATCGCGCGACCAGTTTAGAAAGGCCGCCGAGTATTACGAAACGGCCCTCAACGTCCACCAGGAAAATGGTGATACCTGGGGGCTTTTGGGTCACTGCTACCTCATGATGGACGATTTGCAACGTGCTTATGCGGCCTACCAACGCGCTCTTTACTACTTGGACAATCCAAACGTACCTAGATTGTGGCACGGCATCGGTATCTTGTACGACCGTTATGGATCCTTGGAATACGCAGAAGAAGCATTTGTGCGTGTTTTGGACTTGGATCCCAACTTTGAGAAGTCAAACGAGATCTATTTCCGCTTGGGTATTATATACAAGCACCAGGCCAAGTATCAAAATGCTCTTGACTGCTTCAGATACATCTTGTCGAATCCTCCTCTACCCTTGACCCAACCTGACGTTTGGTTCCAGATCGGTACTGTTTTCGAACAGCAGAAGAACTGGAATGGCGCCAAAGAGGCTTACGAGAAGGTTTTGGAGGTCAATCCTAACCATGCCAAGGTGTTGCAACAGTTGGGTTGTTTGTACTCTCAAGCAGAGCCTGCAACGCAACAACAAGGACAAGCCAACTCAATGCCTTTCCAACAGGACTTGACGCTTGCATTAAAGTACCTCCTGCAGTCCATTGAGGCCGATTCCGGCGACGCCCACTCCTGGTATTACTTAGGTCGTGTGCACATGTTACGTGGAGATTTTAATGCAGCATACGAGGCGTTCCAGCAGGCGGTCAACAGAGACTCAAGAAACCCTACTTTCTGGTGCTCTATTGGTGTTCTCTACTATCAAATCTCCCAATACCGTGATGCCTTGGATGCTTATACCCGGGCCATCAGATTGAACCCATACATTAGTGAGGTCTGGTATGACTTAGGAACACTCTATGAAACTTGCAACAACCAAATTTCTGATGCTTTAGATGCTTATAGACAGGCAGAGCGCTTGGATCCATCCAATCCTCACATTAAGGCTAGGTTGGAGCAGTTGATTAAGTATCAACAGGACGGTAACACGCATCCTCCACAACCGCCCCCAGTGAATCAGCAGCCTCGCTTGCCACAAGGAATGGTTTTGGAAAGTACTCAACCCCAACACCCACAACAAGCACCTCTTGGACAGGGCGGCGCATTGCCCGGCCCATCACAGCACCAAGCAGCTTTGCCATTGCAACCAGGTGGGCCCGCCGCACCTCAGCCACAATTGGGTCAGACCGTTGGCCTGTCGGCACCACTTCCCCACCAACAACCAGTGCCACAACTACAAGCACAGGGCCTTCATGCAATGGAACCTCAACCCGGTCAGCCTGGTTCTCTTGCAGCAGTTCAACCGCTTCACCAACCTCAACAACAACCTCAACAATCTACGCAACAAGCTATTCCAGCTGGAGATCATCAGACGCCAATGCCAGCTGCCTCTCCTGAAGCACAGCCCGTCCAAATTATCCCTGCTCCAGTCCAGCCACAGTTGCAACCACCACCTCAGGTCGCTCAGCCACCTGCTTCATCTGGAAATCAAGCACTGGGAACTCCCCAAGAGGCTCGTTCAAGCTTTCCCTCTGTTGTCACTCCTGGTCATCAAGATAGTATTCAACAGCCTCAGCAGTTACAACAGACGCAACAGACACAACAGACGCAAGCACAACCACAAATCCCTCTTCAACTTCATGCCATCTCTAGCCAACAACCCCCCTCAGGTCCTATCTCTGCGAGAGGCACGCCTACTGTGGCTGGCCAAGCCATTATGCATCCAACGAATGCGCCTAATCCAGACTCAAGTTTTGGGAGACAAGGACAGCATTATTCTGAGCCTCCACAACTAAATGGCATCTCAAACGGACAGAAACACTCCTTGGAAGATCAAAGTGAACCTGAGGGAATAAAAAGGTTCAATGCCGCCGAAGGCCCCTCCAGAACTCCAGTTTCCATAAGCGGTCTGGCCTCTAACGAGCCTGCTGCTTCTACGACGCCTGTTCCTCCTGTTACTTCCGAAAGACCTCCAGTGAATTCCACTTTGACTTCAGAGGACATTCAAAGATCTCAATCGGAGTCAAGTAATGGCTTTTCTGCTGTGGTCACTTCCAAAGTTGAACCAGTTCACACTGAGGCTAAATCTGAGGTCACTGCTGAGCTGGCACCTCCCGCCGCTGCAATCGCTTCAAATGCTGTGTCTCAGCCTTCAACATTTGCTACTACTACTAGCGAGCCCGCTGAGGCGTCCACACGTGATGACGACGAAGAAGAAGAAGAAGACAATAAGCCCGCCGGTGACGTGGAGCCTCCTACGCGAAAAGTTCAGGAGGAGGAAGACTATGACGAGGACTAGAGTGGTGACGTAAACATCCAAGTTGTATTCGAACCACTACGTATTAATGAAGATTTTGTATATTATCAACTAATTATGAGTAGACAATCGCATCTTTTTTGTGTGCATGTTATAAGTGTATCTCCGCATACTTTAAAGCCCGTTGAAATCCTTAAAAAGTTATGGTATGACGAAAACTCCTCTAAACATACATCAAATTTTAAGCTACGTAGGCGCCAGGGAAATGGGAAGGGCCGATTCTTTGTTCTGTAGAAGGGCGCTGCCCTGTCTTGACAATATTGATGCTGTAAAGTTGCTGAGCCTTGACGTAAGTCAACGCCAAGTTTCCCGCATCCTTGAGTAAGGCAACAATACCCATTGCTAAGAGATTTGAAAAAAATTCAAGCTTGCTTGCTTCAACGGATGTAAAGCGAGGGCTCTTTGAAAAAAAGTAAAAAATTACTCTTCCGATGTCAGCAGCAATAAAGGGCCATGCAATGGTGGAAACTGCAGCTATGACTATCAGATGGCTTAAAAGACTGTGCGAGTAGTCGTGCTTTAAACATGCTTTAGTCCTGAGTAACCAAAGCGAGAGCTTTATACCTAGAATCTTGTAGAACTGTTCGTCGCCAACGTATTTCAAAATAGAATAGAATTTACGTAACACTGGGTTGTTGATCTCTTTTCGTGCTACCAATTTTCTTACTGTCAGATCCAAATCAGACTGCGTTTGAGTCAATTGAAGGGTAAGCGCCTCAAGCTTATTGGCCTCTTGACTGGACAATGAATTGACAATTTTCCGAGGCTCAACCGAAGCGGTAATGTTAAAATAGGCTCTGTTCACGAGCAATCGATGGAAAAGTTCATACGCCCATCGCGCAGGGATGATCGAGGCTATCATGACATTAGGGTCCCACCAGTTGATGCCTTTGGTAAATGAAGTCATTGAAAAAGCGCTGAATGCTAGTCTTCCTGATCTTATTTGCAGAAAAGCAGAGCGCGCGTTTTTCCATAATTGCTTTACCAATACATGGCTTCCTAGGGAGGAAAAGTAGTTACAAACCTGAACTTCGTTGAAGATGTCAATGATGGAAAACACTTTACGATTGAAGATGATGTCAAAAATCAGCAGTGTGCGCATTCTGTACATGACGACGGGTAATACAGGGATATAGTCATACCGAGGCGTGGGTAAACTTTGAGCTTGTGAAGACTTACCTAGTAGGATCAGTAGAGGCTTCACTAAAATATCTGACCAAGCCAGTTTGTTGCGATTTAGTTCCGGTATTATGAGGCCCAGAGGTTTTATTGCGTCTGCGATGTTCAATCCACACTGAGCTAGCGTTCTATAGCTCAAAACAAAAATTCCTGTAGCAGCGCCAGTAATGCCAAATGAAAACCCACCATAGTACGCAACATCATAAAGTGCTTCGCGGTAGTATTCGTAAAACGTTACTAGCGACAGCTCGCCGACCTCAAAGACGATGGGGGTCTTACATTGGGGACAAGGTGCTGAATCCTGATGGCGGTGTTGTGTTGAATCCTGACGGGACCTCATACTCGAGCCTAGGCGTACATATGCCACCATACGAGGATTGTTGGAGAAATTAATGAAGCTTGTTTCTGCACCGGTGTTCAACTCTATATCAAGAGGGTCTGTATCCAAATTCGAATCCACATCAGCGGTACCCGGACGGCTAATTTGAGACTCCAGGAGTGACTGAAACCAGTCTATGAGACACTTTCTGTGTGTGACGAGTGAGCAAGAGGAACATGGGCTCACAAAGTCCTTTGCGTCTTTGGCGGATCCGAATACGGGGATATCTGCATTGTCTCCAAGACAAAAGGCACAGATATCACCAGACATCACTTCTATGATGGCAGTATCGATATAAGAAAGATAAGTTACGTCAAGAGTAAGAATGAAGGGGGCGTATTGGTTTTGCGGAGTCGAGATCAATATCGTGACACAAAATCTGGGGTAACCGAGGAAACGATAAAGAAATTCGGATTGTTGGGCTAGTCGCAAAGTAATGGAAATGAAAAATACCTACTGAAATAGGATATAATTGAACTAAAATATTTTTCGTAGTTTTTTTGTCTTGCGTTACTCAGATGGGGCACACTGTAATCGAAGAGCTCAATCAAGAGATTACATCTTAAAAAAAGAAAGAACTTCGAAGATTCTAAAGTTCCGACTCAAGTGAAGCTTATTCCGATTGATTGATCTGTTTGTCGATCAATGTGTTTCGATCAATCTGTTCCCGTTGTGTCTTCTCATTTGTTGGATGTGAAGTAGAATTCAAGAAGTCATAGGAAAGGATTTCCGCTTTGTTATTAATTCCTACAACAACTCCTCTCCTATGCGAAGTCCCTCGGCTAAATGATAGACCCTGGAGTCGAGTACGCACCCCTCCGAAGCACAAAGCTTGGCCAAGTTACCTAACAAGCCTTTCAAAGGCATGGTAACCACTTCAATGAACTCACCTTCTTCCAATTGGGCTACAGGATTTATATTTCTTTCGTGGCTGCCATCGATTTCCATAGTCACTAGCGCTAAGTTTGCATTAGTTAAGCCAGGGTCACTAAACAAGGGCATCGTAGTGTGAGACAGACGAACGACCTTTCCAACGTAACCAGTTTCCTCCAAAAGCTCTCTTTCAGCCGTGCTTTCCACACTCTCGTTAGGATCGATGAGCCCAGCTGGTAATTCGACCACGACCTTATTACATGGTGGCCTAAACTGTTTTGTAAGAACAAGTAATGGAGAGTCATCTTTCAGAGATTCCTTGTGGTTTTTGATGAGGCCCATTATACAGACTGCATCAAGGCCCGTGGTATCTGTTCTTGTGGTTCTGACTGCCATTTCCCATTCTCTTTGTTTTCCTTGGGGGTCCTTATATATGATCTTACGCAACTGGATCCATTTACCCTGATCCATAGCCAGTTCAGAGACCAATTGGGCTTTGTAAGGCGAAGGTTTCATTGCGGAAGTGCTGGCTTTAGTGCGATTATACTTGAAATGTATTTTTGGTTTTAGTGTGGTGAAGAACTTGAATGCTGGGGAAGTAGCCATGGAGATAATGTGCGGGTTGGCTCGAAGCATATACTCTTCATTGATCAGTCAGCCACATACACCGGAACAGTGAATTGCTTTAGCAAGTTTTTCATGTATACCGTATAGAAGTCTTTGATTTAATATTAGAGTCTCCAACAGTAAATTCTGCCTTCTGTTCAGGAGCAGTTCATCATCTGAAGTTGACAAACACAACATCTTCCCAGACAAAAGTTAATCCCTTATTCAATCCCATCGTTTTGATATAACGGCTTGGTTCTTTCATTAACACCTTCAATAGCCGGTTTCACTCTGTATTCTCGGCGACACATCTAGCAGTTACGTCTTTATCACGCCTGGCGACTCGGGATGTCTGATCTTGACGCGATTAAAGCACAAATCCAGAATCACTTGGTTGATTCTGGGAATTATGACATCATTTCTAAGCAACTAAAGCTCAAGCTATATGAGTGTGGATGGTTTGATAAGATAACACAATTGGCCACTCAAGAGTTGAAGAACACTGGCGAGGAAGTCAACTTCGACTTATTATTCCAAACGCTCAAACCTCAAGCCGAGAATTTGGTGCCAGAAGACGTTAAACAAGAGGTTTTGCAGAAAATACGAGCTTACCTCGACGATGCCTTTCAGTGATGAGCGGAATGATGTATCGCCATAAACAGAATCAAAAAAAGGGATGATATATTATGGTCCAATTTCAATTCATGGCCGAAACAGTACTTTCTCGGATCTTCCCAAGAGGGATCGGCTTCAGCCTTCACTTTTGTTAGGACATACGACCGGTTTGCTCACAAAGCCAGCCCATTCACCTCATGCTCCAACTTAGTTATAGATTAAAACATCATGAAATTACACTTTTTCCTTGAGTAAGTCAGAGAAATCTATGCATTCTTTCCACCTATGTGTTCAATGAACTGCTCAGCTCCACAAGTTAACGAATCTAACTGCATCTTTTCCCGATGTCCACAGCCTCTTAAATAAACTTATAATATCCTCTATACCTTAAACGACAATAATTCTATTTGTTGAATGTCACGTTGTAAAACTTTTCCCTCGGTATGCATACTGATCCAAACTTCAAAACTCTCCAACGGAAAGTCGCTCAACAAAGCACACGTATCAAAATTATTCATCTCTCCCAATATTCATCTTTCCTACTACTAATTTCCCCTCATATTTCCTCTCCCTCTATTTTTTGCAGCCATCTTCCTTCTGCACCCGTACATCCTCGTGAACACATGGAGCTCTACCCAATCAACGTTTTGTTCTTGCTAAGCGCACTCAGCTTCTGAACATTTCATCACACTAACAGATACACGCATGTTTCGGTTGTCCTCCAAAGCTCTTGCGAGAGCAGCCACTGTGCGCCCATCTGCTCTTTCGGTAAACAATGTCCGCATGGCTTCTAACGTGGGCCTCCCCTCCAAGGACTTGACCCCCAGAGAGATGGAGACAGACTTCCCTTTGATGTCGCAGAAAACCGCCTCTGCTCCAATTGACTACGCCTTGACATCTTTAGATGCTATTGCCATGTGGGCTAGAAAGTCTTCGTTTTGGCCTGTGACCTTCGGTTTGGCCTGTTGTGCCGTGGAGATGATGCACGTCTCTGCCCCCAGATACGATCAAGATAGATTGGGTATTATTTTCAGAGCCTCTCCTCGTCAGTCCGATATCATGATTGTCGCTGGTACTTTGACCAACAAGATGGCCCCTGCCTTGAGACAGGTTTACGACCAGATGCCTGAGCCTAGATGGGTGATTTCTATGGGCTCTTGTGCCAACGGTGGTGGATACTACCACTACTCTTATTCCGTTGTCCGTGGGTGTGACCGTGTTGTGCCTGTTGATATATACGTTCCAGGATGTCCCCCAACCTCTGAGGCCTTGATGTACGGTGTTTTCCAGTTGCAAAAGAAAATGATGAACACAAGAATAACCCGTTTGTGGTACAGACAGTAAGCGTTATGTAAACTAGATATTCTTTTCTGGCCGCAGTCTGTGCTGCCAAATTGCGTGCCGATTGCATTGTATAGTATTATACACAATTTTGAAGCAGAGCGATGTCCAGCACTTGTGAAGTTCGTAAGGGTCCTTTTGCAGGCTACTTAGCCTCATGTTACAGATATAATGAATTACTTAGAAGACCCATGTGTTAAAGCGCACTTTTAAACAAAGAAGAGTGTTTTTAAGAGGCAGGTTTTACGTTTTGAAAATGGAATCATGGCATTGATTTAGCCAAATTTTAATGAACAACATGATTGAACTCAAATACAAGAAAATGGAATGATACCGATAGCCAACAGAGTGAAAACAGGTGTCACGTCAAGCCAACTCAGTCGTTCGTTTGCCAACGAATTCTAGCTGAAAATGGTAAAGTCTCAGTATTGTTTGTGGAAAAGACATGCTACCGTTTGCCATTGATTCTCCCTGTCGTAAATCAAGTTTACAGTACACCGCATTTCAGATCCCAACACTCAAAAATGCGGTATGTTCTCAGGTTTTTGTTCTTGTTGCCCTTCTACCAGCCTTTGTCTCCATATAAAACCCGATCTGAATTGAATTTCAAAGGAAATAATTTACGATGGTTGGTTTCCGTCAAAGAGCCAGATTCCAAATTATAGCTTTCTGAAGAGTGCAAATATAGCCATTGGATTTTTTATCAAACTCACCACTCACCTTCTCTTCTTCTTCACAAACTGGCCTACCAATGAAAGAAGATTTCAGAGCCAGTATAGAATGCGGGAATCACAGTCGATACATTATCCGTAAATATAAGTTTGATTTCTTAATTGTTTTGATTATGTGAAGGTTCGGTCAGGTTAGATTTGAAACACACTTCAGCCGCCCAACGATTGTCATCATTGTGCAGGATGGCTGCAAGTATTGGTTGTGTGAAGTTCCCTTGACAACTCAAATGTCATAAGAAAGTTTGCTTTTGCTTTATATGACAATACTCCAAGTTTTCTCTCGAGGTATCAAACGTCGTCGAAAATCTTAAACTGAGAGTTTTCAAATTGAACAGCATTGCGACATCTCTTGCATTTAAAGTCTTCAAATTGAACATTATTGCAGCATCTAACTACAAATTATTGGAGTTTTGGCCATTGCAATCTTCTTGAAGTTGTCACGCCTGCTAATTAATTTAATAGATGAGTTTAGAAGCAAATATGTTTCATATATAGAATCCGAACTTCATGGAGTGTTGGCAAACTTGATTTCGAGTATACGATGCGTTCCGCTCTACGGCTATGAAGGCTTCAATCTGACACCTCTAAAACATGATGTATATCTAAGACAATACCTACAGTATGTGGTTGGCCTCAGGAAGCAGCTTAATCACAGCTTAACGATTTGCAAAAAGACAAGGTTCAAGAGAGACTCAATGGCTTAAAGGCCAGTTAGACAAGATATACCATGGGTGATATAGACTGATTCGAAGAATTCAAAAATTTACGTTTGACTTCATAACACGAAACGATTTTATTGTAATGGAGGGTGTTTAACTTCATTATATGGCCGTTGGCGCTGGTATCAAAGGGTCTAGTTCCGAAGAACTACCCAAGAAGGTATGCAAACAAGAAAATAGTGAGTTGAATTTCAGCACTTGCCAGAATATATTGATGTGTCACAAGTCTAAATAGTGACCGCTGTATTTCAAGCATTGGTCGAATTTAAGAGTCACTTCTCAGTAAATACGTTGATAATTACAAATTTTGAGCTAGCCATAAAGAGAAGAAAAGGAGGTATATTACGTATCATTTGCAAGTTTGATGAAATTAATTGAGGTGCTATTTGATTGCAGTTCAATCCCATAGAACCCCGAACTTTACATGATACAATGCCAGACCTTCTAAAATGAAAGTCGCTTAACAATAAGAGCTTCAACCAAAGCGGAATCTTTGGTCTCAATCTATGTGTTTGCAGCCTTTTTTTTTCCCGGTAATAGCCTGTCTGTATGTTCTTCGATTCCTACAACTTCCAGTTAACGGACTCGCTGTAAAAAGCGTAGCACGTACAGTTGTCCACCTTGTACCATAGGATTGCTTGAACTATTTTTTTTATCCAAATCAGTAACTTACTATGCATCGAATATGTAGCCGTGGCTAAAAGCACACATGGTACAATTAAACGTTCATCCGCAAAATAGAACTAAACGATAACTATTAGCGAAAATGGATGATACAGCGTTGTAAAGCTTTCTGAGAGACCGCCATGAACACAACTTCAACTACGTTTATGTGGGTAATATAGGGTCAGACTCGTATGTCACCAAAACCAATTCATAAGTTTCTTACTCACACCCGTAAAAAGTAAGCAAAAGAATTGAAAATCATATAGACTCCATTAGTCACTTTGATTCAAAAGCTTTTTCATGTTCCCGAATTAAAATTTCGTAGTTCCCATTGTCGCGAACACCTATTTGGTAATCAATCCCCTGACATTGCCCATACAATAGCCCAGAAAGTCGCACCTCCAAAAGAGCGCCTATTTCTTCCTGCACCGCCAAAAGTATTATTGAGAATTCGAGGATGCCTAAATTGGGCACTGCACGTGACAGATACGGAGCCCGCCCGCGATATGATTGGCTAAGCAGCCCGCTTAGAGGGCGCTCTTGTCATGCCAGTAAGTCTTGCTCCTAGACTGCACCAGTGGCGTCGATTCCCACTGCTCGCACACCCTGGCTCCCCTCCCACTTCTTCGCTACCCTTTTTTCTTTCTCTGCCCTACAACTCCTAACTTGTCGTCACACAAAGAAGATGGCTAGAACCAAACAAACCGCAAGAAAATCTACCGGTGGTAAGGCACCAAGAAAGCAGTTGGCCTCAAAGGCTGCCAGAAAGTCTGCCCCAGTCTCTGGTGGTGTCAAGAAGCCCCACAGATATAAGCCAGGTACCGTTGCCTTGAGAGAAATCAGAAGATTCCAGAAATCTACTGAACTTTTGATCAGAAAGTTGCCATTCCAAAGATTGGTTAGAGAAATCGCTCAGGACTTCAAGACCGACTTGAGATTCCAATCTTCCGCTATTGGTGCTTTGCAAGAAGCAGTGGAGGCTTACTTGGTGTCTTTGTTCGAGGACACCAACTTGTGTGCTATCCACGCCAAGAGAGTCACCATCCAGAAGAAGGATATCCAATTGGCAAGAAGATTGAGAGGCGAGAGATCTTAAGCTGGCCGCTCCTTATGTTTCGTTTCGTTCACGTATCTTTATTCGATATTTTATAGTATAATGACTGGTTTCAATTTAGGAAGTTGAGAAGTTGTAGAGTTTATAAAACTGTTGCTTTGTTTATTGGTTTCTTTTCTATAAATGTGCTTTTTGATATAGATTGGGGTTGTTTAAGCTGCTTTATATGTGAAACACTAACTAAAGAGCTTAAAAGACTCGGTGACAGAGAAGAAAGATAGTGGAATCATATTATTGGCTGAATAATTACCTTTTTTGTTGTATTCCATGTCGTTTTACCTGCAAGTTTCCGAGATCTTTTCAGAACTGATGGCAAATGGACTTCCGCTTGTGATAAACAGTCAGTTTGAAAACTTCTTTATAAGTGAAAAGCTTCTAGTGCTCTTACTAATCGTCATTTTTTTGCATTCACTACTAGTAAGTCTAGTAAACTTATTCATTTCCCCACTTACACTCACAGTCACAGTCACACCCCAAAATACGTCTAGACTAATGCTGAAATATCTCCAATTACTTATCATTTCTTAAAGTTCCTACGTAAACAATGAAGTTGTGTACTCCTTAGATTAACTCCTTTTAAAATGCAGACCGTTCGCTGCTCACAAACCCAATTAGTCCTTCTGTGAAGATCCCGCCTCTTCAATTTCCGGCTCATCTTGCTCATCATTTCCATTTTCCGTAGACAGCACTTCTGCGTGTTCTTCTTTGTCATGAGCTAGTTCCGGCTTATCCTGGCCTTCATCGTTATCATTGACCTCAACAGTTTGAAGATCATAGGTCGCAGGAACGGATTGGCCTTCCCGCGTGCTAATGGATAGCTCGTCAAGCCCAGACACTAAATCATTCTCGTCGGCCTTGGGAAGATAGGACCCATATGATTTCCCGTTATCATACTCAGTATCATACTGTTCTCTTGATGATCCGTCATGATCATCTAAATTACTATCCAAATCATAGATGTCCATTTGTGGAGCATTATGAGCAAACGCCATCATCCCATGCATCTGAGGTGGCATCTGCATTGGCATTGGTGGATATCCCAGGGAGGCTGGGGGTGTTGGATTAAATCCAGCATTGGCAGCAGCAAATGCCGACGCAGGATCCATACCAATAGACATAGCGGCTGCCGCTTGCATCTGAACGTGCATCTGGTGTTGGCGGCGCTGATAGAATCGTTTGTTGTTGGCACTAACTCTGCCCCATCCTAATCTCACCCTATGGCCACCAATCACATATCCTTCCATAGCCAGAATGGCTTCTTCAGCTTCCTCCCGAGTGCCGAATTTAATAAATCCGCAATTCTTGCCGGGGGGGATCTTTATTTGAAGGATCTGTCCAAAGTGTTTGAAGAGCGTGAAGAGTGTATGTTCACTGACCTCATGCAGCAAGCCACCAACAAAAACTGTGGTATTGTTGGGGTCAGAGAATTGGTTGTTCATATTCACGGCGTAAGGCATCGCGGGGGGAGGCCCCTGTGGCATGTACATATAGTCTTGTAGAGGTGGGTTCATTAAAGGCTCCGTCACAGGTGGACCAGGGAATTTCATTGGCCCAGATATAGATCCATCATACAAAGAAGGCCCACCAATAACGGGTCCCACGGGGCCGCCAAGGTATCCCATCTGTGGATACTGTTTGAAGTCCGGGTTTCTCCGAGCGGCAGTATTCCGAGACGTGGCCAATGCCACTCGCAAAGGTCGGCCACCAAACCAGGCGCCGTTCATTTCCACTAAAGCCCTTTGCCGCTCCAGCTCGTCGGTGAATCTGACAAACCCGAAGCAGCGCGATTTGCCAGTAATCGGGTCAGTCATAACTCGAACAGTACGAACAGAATCTGGAAAAGCTTTCTGGAAAAACAGAAGCAAATGAGCTTCGGTGGTCAGAGCGCTGAGGTCACCGACAAATAGAGAATATTCGGGAGAGTCCACTATTGGGGCACTCAAAGTCGCGCCCGAGGCCCAATTAAGCCGAAAATACTTTTTTTGGTTGTTAGGATCATTCATCCCATTCAGCTGTGATGGTATGGCGATGTCTGGAAGCAATCTACCGTTTAAGGCAAGAGCTTCCTGTGCGTCTTCAAACAGGTCGAACTCCACAAAACAGTAGCCCGCGTGAGTTTGGCCCATGAACTCCGGTTCGTGTTTGGCCGTTTTGGGCTTAATCAACTTCACCGAGACATGCTTATTGAGGATTTTCCACCAGAGCTCCTCAATGGCCGCCTGGTCAAGCCAGGGATCCAAGTCACCCATCCATAGTGTCCGAGGCGATTCCGTGGGAGGGGAGTCGGGGTTCTTGTGTGGGTCATTATCTGAGGCATAGGTCAGCTCTTTTGTGGAAATTGGAGGTTCGGGCACAGCAAACAGCAGGAGCATTTCCTGTTCATGCTGGTGTTGCTGCGAGGCAGTGGAGGACACCACAGCAGGGTTAATCGGAGGAAGCAGAGAAATCGGCTTCTGCTCGATCGGGATATATTCTTCGGCTGGGTAAGTCATTTTGCACAGCGGGGAGTTTTTGATCCAGGAGCTAAACCGTTGGGAGATTATCACGCGCAGGGTCTTTCTTTATCGTGAGAACACACGCTTATAAATAGAATATGGGCAGCGACACGGCGGGACAAATTCGACGGGTGTGTGCGGGTATCGAGTTATCGCTTAGGGATTGCAATCAAGGGCAAGATTCAATCCGATAATTTTGGGGTCAAGGGTGCTCTGCAACAGTGGCAATTGTCAGGGGGATTTCGTCTCACGATACGGAACCGAGAATACCGATAGTATGACGACAGAAACGAAGCTGAGCCAGTAATGCGGAAGTCAACGAAATGCGAGTCAATAAACAAAAAAAAATGCGGTGTGGCTCTGGGGCTTATCTTCCCTATCTGTGTATGTGCACTAAGAAAATCGGCTGTGGATGTGGAGGAAATAAGAGGTACTACCTAAAACATGGTGGTTCGCATGTAAGAAACTGCATATAACGCCACTAGCCCCATGAAGGGTCCATACTGCGATTGCTTCTGGTCTCCGATAAAAACTGGTTCTGCACAGGGTCGTTAGTGGCAGAAAGAACGAGGCCAGTTTTAGGGGAATAGGTTTTTTTTTTGTGATGAACGAGGGAAAGTCTAGAATTGAGTTGGTTTGGGAAAATGGCGGTGAATCTTTGCATTTGGCAAATATTGCTTAGTAGAAGAGACCACAAGATTGATGGGTGGATACTGCGATTACTTATGAGGAGTTTGTGTTGATATAAATTAGTTTGTTTTATCTTCTCTTTTTTATTTTCGCTTTTTTTCTGGTTAGGGGAATGAGCTTACGTTGTGGAAGCATTCGTGAGTGAAGTATGTGCTGGCTGTCATTACGAAACGATCCTCATGGTAATAAGAAATAAGATTAGCGATAACAAAAGTTCTTGAGTATTTGGCAAAATCCATTGTTTTTCGTTACTTCTGTTGCCGAGTGCTTCCTCAATAATCTATATAGCAACAACTTCTTGTAAGATGGTGTCCACTTGTCAAGAATGCTTCTGAGCTGACGCATACTTGCTGTTGATTCGAAAGTAGGACATTATCTTTGCTGGAATAATATTTTTGAATTTTCCATCTATAGTTAAAAGCTCAGGTTGTTCAGATAACTGTGAAGTTCACGTTTACTGTTGCACTCGGTAGAACCTATCCCTTTGTGGGTACTAGGCGATTTCTCAAATGAATCTTCCGTTGCCTACTTGATAGTAACGTAGCGACAAGGTAAGAAGCCCCTCATATTCAATTTATTAGTTCAAAGCTCCTACAATCACTTTTTCACAGCTTGTCGAGACACACACTCATGAACTATTACCGACTTTTTGTGTCTTGATTTTGAAATGATTTTTCCCTAGCCTTAAGCGAATTCCGTCCTTTCCTAGGAAATGCTGCCCGTCAACCCAGCTATCGTATTTTATTTATCTTGCTTACCTAAAGTAAGGGAGGAGAAGAAAGAATGTGAGAAGTCTTTTGACTGAAAACTAATGATCTTAGGATTCATTTTAAATTGTTTCGATTCTTGAAGGCAGTCTCGGTGGAGACCTAAAGATGTTAAACAATATTGAATGGCGAAACAGCATGCATAATTGTTAAATTTGCTTCCATGTATTTCCGAAGAAGGCGACACTGGATCATGACATATGATCAGCTATATGTACTTGTTACACTTGGTCTTAAGAAGCATTTCATGCTCACAACAAATAAATTTAGCCCAACCACAATTATTGTAGCCTTCATAAATCATGTCCATTCCTACCATATCTGATTCCTATTTTGTAAAGCCAATCTGTAAGGATCTAGCTCTCAGCCAGACTGGATTGTTCATTGTGCAGGCAAATGCAGATAACGGCGGCCACCGATGGAATTGAATTTAGTAAACAGTCGGGAGGAAATATCATGACAGATCTTATGACTGCTTAACTAGCATCTCTCGTATTCTTTGACATCATCGATTCATTTTTCTTGACCAAACCCGCATACACAATTTAAGGTTATGACATGCCGTTTTTGACGTGCTTGTATACAGATGCCAAGTTCTATACACCAAATAAAGTCGCAACTGCTAAAGTGTGAATATTCGAGTAATTCGGCAAATATACTCAAATATTATTATTTTTTTTTTTTTTTCTGAGATTGTCATAACTATAGGGAAATCAGTATGCTAAATTAAAATTCCGTGATCTTCTGGAACCATAATGATCTCAGCTCAACGAATATCTAAATCCAATAACGTCCAAACAAAAACAGAGCATTTCAACCAAATAAAAGAGGCTATTATCGAGTTCTCCGGAACCTCTTAATGTGGGGCAAGAAGCGGTCGATCCTAAAACCACATATGATGCATTAGTTTCAGTTACACCGTCTTAAGAAGGGGACGGATATAGACCATGAGTAAACGCAACGCAATTTGGATCCTTGATCCTTCAATATTTTTATTCTGTTTTGGCTCAATTCTTTAATTCAGGGGACCAATAAACATAAGAATAGAATACCTCCATTCAGACTCCGAAAAAGTTATATTAACTGTTCGTCTTTCTTTTTGAAAGCGGCTTATTGTTATTTGCAAAAAAATTAACTTCAGGAATATCTCCTACTAGATTCAAAACCCTGTACGTTCTTTAAGAGTCATGTCTCTCTTTTAATCCATTTATACAATAGCAGAAACTCAAAATCTACTTCTCTGATAGTATTATCGTTCTCTCTATAGTCTCTATTTTTCCAATCACAAGTCACACATGTTAATGTACCCAATTATTACCTCTTTGGTACTAGGCACAGTTTACATGAGGCTGAACTGCGCGTCTGCAACGTTTTAGAACTCGCGACAATACACGATCTTTTCTCAATTCAAAGCTTCGAAAGTTTGAAGGACAAAAATATTATCAGGGAAAACACTGAGAATTCGCGTTTTTTTTTCCCAACTATGTCGATTGTAATCGATTTTCATGTACGTGTTTATCCGTTGCAACGTACCTCCCCAGTGTCGCAACATTACCCCGTCCTGCAGGCCCATTACAAAATATCCATTCGGTTTACTCAAGAAACCACCCGTTCACTTAATCCAGCCGTTTCTTTCCAGCTATTGATACCCACTTCGCCTATTCATCTTCCGCATAGATCCACCCTTTCGTAGTCTTCAAATCTTAGGTGCCATTCAATTGCTCTAAGCATGCCTAGATACACGTCATTCCACAAAGCTCTCCTAAAGGACAAAGGTCTCTTTTCAGCCAACAACGTATACGTTTCTTGTGACAAAACAGAATGGTTGCACTTCTACGTCGTGTCAATCGTCAATGAGGGTTCAGTGGTGGGCGAAACTGAAACTGGCCACATCACTGTTCTTGCCCAGGCCATTCAATCATGCTACGTTCAGGTAGTTCCATCGGTGGCATCCCGAAGCCCTAAAAGCAAACGTCGTGGTCTATTAAAGCCCAGTCACGATAGTCTGGGCACCTCTGAGGACCCCCCATTAATCTCCATCCGGACAATAGATAATGAGCGCTTGTACTTCCGCGTGAATTCAAAAGTACTTTTTGGCAAATTACTACTGTCCTTACTTGCATGGCAAAACCTTAAGCCTCGTGGCTTGGCCAAAAAATGGTACGCAGAGAACAGAGTCCACCCATCGACTTTAACTGACTCCTATGAGCTTCTAGTGTGTAGATTCAAGGTCTATGGCCCAATTCCTACAAAGTCTAAAAGTGTTACCCTCATTCCCGGAATTCCCGCTCCAAATTTTGGTTCCACTGGCGAGATGAGGAGGAATTCAAATTCAACTGATCATGGAATTCACGAAGGTTGGTTCTATGCCATGGGAGCGCTCAAATCTAACGGAACCCTCAATTTCATTACCGAATTGGATGGAACTCTTCTCTACTCAATTGATATAAAGGCACTATTTTCGTCAGAGATACGTGAGGTACATACCTCGGTCTGCAACTCTTCGAACATCTTGTTCCTAGGTCATATTCATGAGCTTCGGTTAAATAACGTAAGCAAAACAACTTCGGCGGCCACTCTTGATTCTATATCTGCGGAGCCATTTCTAGTCAAAGATTCCAGACCTGTTTCCAATCTACTGCGCATTCTAATAGAGTTCCCTCTCCATATTGACTTGGAAGACTGGTTTGTAGGTCTTAACTATTTTTGTAAGAGAGAGTATATCGGCATTTACAATGACCGTTCAAAACAATCCGAAACTATTCTGAACAGAGTGGTCGATTTAGAAGGAACGCTCAATCCGGACCCATCTTTTGATTTCAACCAATCCCAATCAAGCATCGCTCGCCCTAGTAACGAACGCAGTCTGTCACGACAAAGCTATGATTATTTGTTGCCAAAAAGTGAGCTTCAAAAATTTTCTCGCGACCATCTTCGTGTTTCGAAAAAGGTGACTTTAGATATCATCGAAGCTAAGTTCGACAGCACGGTCCAACTTGATGGAAAAATATATGCGGAACTTATTATGTTCGACCTACCATGGGGCAGAACCGCGCTTGTAAGTCATACAGCTAACCCATTTTGGAAAGAAGAGTTTAGCGCTGACCTACCCATTCTGACACAAGTGATACGTATTGTGATTAAGAAAACGTATGGTCTAGTTCATAATCTGGCTTCTGATACCATAATAGGATCTGTTTACTTGACACCAGATATTCTTGGGGGTCAAGTTCCCCACTTTTCAACGATGATGATGAATTCCACCAGTGGAGATGAGATTCTGGTTCCAGGACTTGTTCCCATTAAGGACGACCCAGATAAATTGGCTCTTGGGCTGGCAAATATTATTCGCTTATCCATTTATGAGTCTGGTCATATCCCCATTGGTAAATTGTTATTAACAGTGAACTTAAAAGAACATCATGTGCCTCCGGCGGAAACGTTTCAAACCCTTGAAACTATGCTTGTTGACTGTCCTATGAAAGATCTTATTCTGTTTTGTAACAACAATGTCGGCGCGCCTGAGTTTCAGAGTGTGAGTTTTATTTTATTAGATATTTTCCAAAGTCTTGGAGTTGAAGAGAATTGGTTTAAAGCTTTGATGGAAGTCGAACTAATAAGTGTCGACGAAGCTACCCGAAAGAACTACATTTCAAAATCTACCTCTGCACCGCTGACCATAAATGTCTTCAATACCTTGTTTAGAGGATCTTCCATATTCACAAAGTCTTTGGAAAAGTATTTGTTCAGAGTTGGCCAAGAGTACTTGGAAAAAGTTTTTGGCAATTTTTTCGACCAAGTGCTCAAGGAAGATAAGAATTGTGAGTTGGATCCAAGATATATAAAGATCTCCATGAAAGATACGAATGACAATAACGTGGATAGTCAAGATGACGATTCGGATAGTCTCTTGGATGAAACTCCTGAACAAGAGATTCAAAGAAAGGCTAAAATTGAGATGATCATCGATGAGAACTATAAAACGCTCCTTGGGTATGTAAAGACCGTATGGTCAAGAATCTTTACCACTTCCAATGATTTGCCTCAACAGATAAAGAATCAACTCAAAAACTTTAGAACCAAAGTTGACCTTGCGTGTGATCCCAATGACAAAACTACCGCTCTCAACTGCTTAAGTGCGTTTATGTTTTTGCGGTTTTTCTGTCCTGCGATTTTGAATCCAAAATTATTTCACTTGACAAAAAGTCATCAGCATGGTAACGCACAACGCACTCTAACGCTCGTTGCAAAAGTCTTATTGAATCTTGCCAATCGTCAAAAATTTACTGAGCATAAGGAGCCACATCTTCTTCGAATGAACGATTTTTTAGAGAGTCATGAGAGGGAAGTTCTTGACTACTTTGATAAGTTAACTGGGCGGAAGAACGACTTCAACGAAAAAATCTTGGACCTTAGCCATGAGATGAAGAGATTTGATATGGGTTTGGGTGGATCTTCAAGTGAGTTGCCCACTACCCCTTACTTGATTGACAAGTATTTGCGTCTTACTGAGTTTGTTGAGCTCTTGAAATTAACTAGTGTAAAGAATTCTCACTCATCCTTGACTAGTCGAACCCCCCTGAAAAGCCAAATTTCACTGCCCCGTTTTGGTACTCAAGTGACGGTAACTGAAAGCTCGGATTCTGTGCGTGGAGAAAGCGATAATGCAGCCGTTGATTCGCCTACCGAAAAAGACCTGAGCGTTTACCAAATTGGCACATTGGAGTTTGAAAAGTCTGAATTTTTGGACCTTGTAGGAGATAATGAGACTGAGGGATTTATCAAGACCCTTTGCCGGAGCAACGAGAACATTTTCTCGTTCATTAAGTCTGCGATTACGATGGCTGACTTGCAGAAAGAGAGTACTGAAATTGCAAAAAAAATAAGCGTTCTCTCGCAACAGTTGGCAAGTCCTGAGAAATTTAGTAGTATGCAGCATGACGATGGCAAGTTGTGGGAAGCTTTTGTTGATGAAGTTGTTGAAAGTGCCTTCTTAGATACGAGAGATGACACAGTGGTGTTTCAAGACCCGAACTTCAAAAATGGGCCAGGTTTGCGAAAACTTGCTGATGGAGGGCTTCTGCTGCTTCGACTCCGATTCTCTACAGTGACTGAGGAAGAGATTTCGGATACTTTTAGTACCACATCCATCTCGGCGTTTCTGAAAGTCAGCATGAAGAACCCTTTTAAGAAATGGCTCAAGAGAGAGTAAACCAAAAAAACTTGGTGCAAAATATTCGTTAAAATTAATACCATTTTTTGTTTATCTAGTTGTGAGCAACGACTAAGTGTTGTGGAGCTTGAGGAGGTAACTTGATCCCGTACACACCATCTTCAATTCTATGAAATCGAATAAATCCACAGCTAACGTATCTTAATTTCAATGTCGCTTATCTACTAGAGCACTTTTTTTTTTATCTATACTATGACAGTGCAACATCTCATTTATAGGTTTGCAGCCACCTTATCTGGTGCAGGACCAGCAAAAAAAGAAAGTGTGAGTGAATTTGCTGGCTTGGGCAACACCTTTTTTCTCTCTACACCTTTTAATATCACAGAAAAACCCAATTTATTATTGTTCATTTCTGTTTCGTGCTAAATTAATCTTTTGTGATTGCCGTTGTCGTTCTGTAAGCTCTGACGTGTTCCGCCGTGTTGACCTCCTACACAGGAGTTTCCAAAACACTTTTAAGTCTAAAGACATCACTCTCTAGCTACCAATGGCTTCCGAAGAAGAAATCCTCGCCTCATACCCACAGGTGTCCGCTGCCACCGAGCTCACCGGCTACACTTCCAACTTGACCGAGGAGCAGAAGGCCAAGTTGGGGTTGTTGAGAAAGTATCTTGTTGAGCAAGGTTACAAAAACAGATTGGACGACGCCAGCTTGCTTCGTTTCTTGAGAGCCCGTAAGTTTGACGTGGAAAAGGCCAAGGAAATGTTCACCAACTGCGAAACTTGGAGAGAGAAGGAGGGCGTCAACACTATCTTGAAGGATTTCCACTACACGGAAAAACCTCTCGTGGCAAAGATGTACCCACAATACTACCACAAAACCGACAAGGACGGCCGTCCCGTGTATTTCGAAGAGTTGGGAAAGGTCTACTTGCCTGATATGTTGAAGATCACCTCTCAGGACCGCATGTTGAAGAACTTAGTGTGGGAGTACGAGCTGTTCACCACTTATCGTTTGCCAGCTTGTTCTAGAAAGGAAGGCTGCTTGGTGGAGACCTCGTGTACTATTATGGACTTGAAGGGCATTTCAATCTCTTCTGCGTACCAGGTCGTTGGATACGTTAAGGAGGCTTCTAAGATTGGCCAGGACTACTACCCAGAACGTATGGGTAAGTTCTACTGTATCAATGCTCCATTTGGTTTTGCCACTGCATTCAAGGTGTTCAAGGGTTTCTTGGACCCGGTTACTGTTTCGAAAATCAACATCTTGGGCTCGTCGTACAAGAAGGAATTGCTCAAGCAAATTCCTTCTGAAAACTTGCCTGTCAAGTACGGCGGTACCTCGGACGTCACGGACGATGAGTTGTACTTGAAAGACTTTGGTCCATGGAGAGACCCACAATACATTGGCCCGGAGGGCGAGGCTCCACATGCCTTCTCTTAAGTGGGGAGTTTTATAGACGGGTTGCTTCTGTAGCTAAGTATTATTAGTATATCACACGGATGATATGGATGCTCTGTAAATATGTAGTTTTCAATCTTTTGGGAAAGAATGTTGTTTTTTTTTTTAACTTAACGACTGAGGCTAGTGAACCTTCGGCGCCGTGGTGATTCAATGAGTTCTGAAAGCTGTGAAAAAAAATGAAATTGACTTTTTCTTTTTAATTCTGTTTGCAGCAAAGTTTGCTCTTTTTTCTTGAAAGACGCGTAATGCAACGAACTTTTTGGGTCACTATTTTTCGTGAAACAAATTGACGCCTACAATGCCAAGGCGCTCGAATTGCAAAAAAAAAATCTTTAGGCTAAAGAAAATTCAACCTGATTTATAATCTATTGTCCTTTATCTATGTTTTCTGAGCCCAGACGCGTATTAGGATCAATACATGTACTTAATATCTTGGTGAGAACTAGTCAATAGACCACCTGACACCCCAATGGAAGCAGACTTCTCTCTAAATCAATCCCTTCTTTTTCAAGCACTGGAATTGCCGCAGTGTCCGCCTGTGGCTGCTGATATCATTCCATCTAATTCATATCCGAGTAAGAGGAATAGCCTTTCCCCAAAGAAGGTCTTGCTATTCGATGGCACCAGCATAGTCCTAAAACCTCGAGAGAAACGGCCCGTTTTGCTTGATTTAAATAATGACCCAGACTCTTATTTCAGCATGGATGAACTTTATGAACGCGTTCAATCTCAAGACGAACTACGGAGAAGCAGAGCCGTATTAAGAGAGGCCAAAAGGAAAGAGGCTGCACAGGAAACGGTCAAATCTCAAGAGCCGAAGATGCTTTGGTCAGATAAATATCGACCAAAAAAATTCTTAGACATATGTCCAGCAGGAAATGAGCGACAATATCGTTTGATCATGCAATGGCTAAATAAATGGGGCTCCTTAGTGTTTGGCAACCCCAAAGTTGATGAAATCACCTCAGTCGATGAATTGGGCAGACCTCTCAAAAAGATTTTGTTGGTTCATGGCCCGCTGGGTATAGGAAAGACGGCAGTGGTGCACCTTTTGGCCCGTCAAATGGGATACCACGTAGAGGAGCTTAATGCAGCCAATAGTATGGATTCTCTTGGGGGAATTGATACAGAGACTGGAAGAGGTGCTAGTATTGCTGCACTTCTCAAATTGAGGATAAAAAATGCATTGACAACAAACACTATTACCGCCAACGGTAAGCCTACATGTCTCGTAATTGATGAAATAGATTCGGCATCAAATACTGGGGAAATAGTAAAAGTTCTAGGAGAGGTTCTCCGGTCGGACATGAGTGAACGCTCAACAAGGGAGAACAAAGAGAACACGTTCTTTGCACTGTCAAGCAATAAGAAAAAGACAAAGAAGTCATTTACCCTCAACAGACCAATAATTTGCATAGCCAACGACATCTATTCGAACACTGGCCGCTTTGGCTCCACAAATCCAATGGAGAAACTTCGACAGCTCTGTGAAATTATATCTTTCCGAAAAGCATCTAACGGTGAGTTCTCTTACGGCAAAAAGATAAACGCTAATGCTCAAAAGACAGTTAAAGCATATCTTTCCGATATAAGTCGGAACGAAAAGTTGGATCTCGATAATAAGGAAATATCGGAGGTGTTCGAGATATGTGAAGGTGATATCCGTGCTTCGATCAACTATCTACAATTTTCCAGCCGTAAACTCGACCCTGATCTTATAGATAGATCTCTAGATACTTTGCCCAACAGTGGTAACAAAGATAAAAGTATTTCGTGGTTTTCCTTAGTCGATAGACTATTTCTGCGAGACCAAAACTTTTCAAAGGAACAAAATTTTGAATCGGTCATGCGATTAGTCTCTGCAGGTGATGAAAAGACCTCTTCTAGTGGCTCATTAGACAAAGTCATTCGAGGCTGTTTTAATCAGTATTTAGACGTCGCTCATTTACAAGATGGCTCTGCAGAGCGGCCGGCGATGATCAGCGATTGGCTATTTTACTACGATGCCCTCACTACAGGAAGCAGGGACACCAGCTTCTACCCTGCGTTAGCAACGTTGAAGTTTTGGTCTCTTTTCAGTGATATCAACCCACTGAAATTTAAGAACACGGAAAGTTTGATACCTAACGCTAGAGGGATCGAATTTGAGTCTCTAGAACAATTGAAGAAAAACAAGGCTGTTGTGCATAGAATTCATCATCTGCTTCCTTTAGAGGTAAAGTTATGTTTTGGTGGTACCTCTGCAAGTGTCGAGTTGTATGGATGTCAATTAATCCCCTACCTAAGCAAAATGTTTTCTCCAGAGATTGGGTCTTCTAGAATTATCACCTCGTTGAAAACGTACGAACAAGCGCTTATTGGAAAGCTTGCCTCACTTTCTCGGACTCTTGACTTGCAGCTAGAGACCCAAAAAGATATGGACCTGAACTTCACATTTTTACTTTTTTCGCCTGATTGGGACTCGATCACTACGTTTGGTAGTGATGGTAGCCTCGAGCAGAAGCGAAAATTGATAAACGTTAAACGACAATGGTTGTTCCCATTATTGCAACAAGAACTTGACACAAACGTGGCTTCTATGAAAACGGCGAAGAAGCGCACACAAACCCCGGAGGCGGAAGAGAAAAGCGCAAAAGCAAAAAGGTCAAAGCTGACGTCTTTAACCGAGTACTTCCGCTCGCAATATGGAGATGTTGCAGCCAAGACAGAAGCGCCTACGAAAAGAGACGATAGTGCTAGAATCTGGGTGAAGTATCATGAGGGATTTTCCAATGCTGTGAGAAAAAACATTGGGTGGAATGATTTGTGGAGCCGATAGTTATCTTAACTTCCGATTACCAGGATGAGGGCGGAACATAACGTACACTGGTATTCAAATAGAACATTATAATTTGGACATCAATATTCTCTAAATGTTTGGCTTCATAGAAATCTCTAAAGTCACAGTTTTTATTTATTAAATCTTATGGTGTTTATGTTTCTAGGTTACATGCACTCGCCTCCATGGTACTAGCTGTCTATGAGCAACTACATCTCCAATTTCATCAATAGGTTCCAAGTTGGAAACTTTGGGCTATCTGGAAAGGGTGCAACTTCCGAAAGCGAAACTGGCGGGCTGGTTTTTAACTTCATTACCGTGTACAATCCTCTGTGGACAAGCGATAAGGACGAATCACTAGAAGCAGCCTCCAAGCAGATCCTCTTCTTTCTTAGTGCCCGAGATCCACCGCAGCAACTCAATCCTGCGAATGACGACTACTCGAGTAATTCCAGTAAAAACAAAATTGGCATTCAAGAGCAAGTCCACCTAATAGGATTACTTCGAGGCTCGCATGCTTTGGTTAGTGACTTTAGCACCAACATAAGCCCAATTGCCATCACGCTCTCAAATGAAACAATTGTAATTGTTGAGATTGAGACTGGATTCTATTTGGCATGTTGTATGAGCAGCTTAAGCGGTTCATCGGACGGTGATCTTGTAGGTGTCACTCAAACAGAAGCACTCATCAAACTGTGCCATCGCCGATTCCAGCTCTTCAATTCCTCTTTTGATCTGCTCATAAATTTACATGGAAAAGATCAGTTTAGCAAAATACTTCGCTCGCATTGGAAAAGCTTCTTAAATGCAGTTAACAATTCATCCTTATTACCGTTCGGACCCTTCAGTCTAAAATGGCCTACTAGAATCAACCCCGTGGGAGCACTTTTATTTCTTGGACAAAAGGGGTATAGAAAGTCTTCTCTGCGTTTTCCCGAACATCTCAAGGCTGAGATGGAAGATCTTATACAAAGTGTAAGTCCTCAAGTCAGCGGCTGGACCGTTTTTAATGTGGATAAGGCACTGGCAAAGGATAACGGCTTCGTTTACATGAGTCCACAGGTTGGGTCAAATTTAAGTCAAGAGTACATAAACGCGATCTATGATTACCTTTACTTTCTCTATTTTAACGATTGTCTAGATCCACAACATGTGGCAGACAAGAGCTACCTCGCTCTGTATTTCCAACAAAAAGTGTATGAGTATAATGAGTTGGCGCAATCTTCGCAGACTCAAGATCGCACTGATAGCGACTCGGAACCCGACGATGATGACATACAGTCCCTTTCAGCTTTCGGGGTGTCACCAGCAGCAGCACTTGAACTTCTTCATCCGGTGACGCTTACAAACAATTTAGTGGTGCAACCATTGAACACAACAGTTAGTCAGTTCAAACACTTGGGCCTGGCTGTCACAGATACCATTGTCTCTGCTCCAGATTGGCTCAACCGTTGGAGAGCACCCGAATCTCCGCTAGCACCGATTGCAACTCGACAAAGTGTCGAATCACAAGCAAGCGAAGCAGAGCAGGTGAAGGGGAGATTCCTTTCGGGGCTTGTTGAAAACAGCATACAAAATTTTATTGTATATCTCCCAACCAACTCAGAGAATGACCAAGTTGAGTGGAGAGAATACCTTATTGTCGTTTATAAATGTGACTGTCAAGTAGTTACCTTGATGTACGAATCAGGCCTTGACGTGTTGGCCAACGCCTCTTACTATGATAGCCTCGAGAAAGATCTCTTGATCCCAATATTGGTTTTGATGAAGAACAGCTACAAAAACAATGACATTGACCTATCTGCTAGTATTGGGTCTCTCCCAGGACCCATCGGTGAAGCCTTGAGTGGAGAAAAGAAGAAGAATGCTAAGATCAAAATGGCAGAGGAACAAATCAAAACCACAGAGATAGATAGCCAGTTTTTTTACATCATCTATGATATAGCCAAAGGATGGTACCAGACATCACTACCCGAACTTTCGACCCACTCTGAATTGAAGGGGATCGAAAGATCTGTATTCCATCTCCATAATCAAATTGGAAGGCAGTTTTTCACGAGGGGCCGTCAGAATACATTTTTTACATCCAGCGCATCTGATGAGCATCTACACAAGTTTGCCAGCAGCAAGAACAATGATTGGCTATTTTATTCCTTGAAGTACAAGGGTAAGGTCATCGTTGTCATTAGAAACTACAATCATCGCATTAAACCTAAAGTTCCTCCCGAACCAGCCAATAGTTATTTGACTCAAGTGGCCGACAGTGTCTACGGGGCCGCCAATCTTGGATTTTTGGACAGCCTAGGAAGCGACGTTAAAGGATGGTTAGGCCGTCTAGGATCACAAGAGGAGGATTAGATGGTTCTGGGATTGTGTTTTGAGAGCATTCGTCTCTACCACTTGGGGAGTTGAGGCGACTATTGTTTGACCAATTTAAAAAAATGGAGGAATATTCGATTCTGTGGGATCGCTTAAAGTACGAAAACGGAACTTTGCAAAAAGAAGGCGCGAGTCAATGCACCCAAGCAAGTTATGATACCCGATTCGGTATAAAAACCGTAAGATCATAAAATTCTCTAATTTTCAAGGTTCTACACAATTAATTGTAATACTATCCCCTGGCGATCATAGATTTCATGTCGTATAAACCTTTAGAAAAAGTTCTTCAACCTATTTATGCCTTTCATAGACGACTAAGAATTAAAAGCAAATAATTCCGCCTGCCCCTTTTTGCCTCTCCGTCTAGTCCCTGTATGTAAGCTTTTTCTTATTGACACATATCCGTTTTGAAGGGCCGGTACCGGCTATGAAGGGCTTCGAATGCGATCGGCTACAAGGCTCCAGCGCCGATCCGAGCCCAAAATGGCAATCGGAATTGTGACCGAATTTGGGAAACATCCCAATTGAGGCCGATTTGCGGGACAGTTATCGCGGCAACATGAACGAGTAGTAGCTTCAATGGGTGTGCTACATTGAAGCAATGAGTGAGCACGATCGGCGCCGTCTATAATAAACGTCACAAAAAAAAGACATAGAAAGTCATTTCAATCGCCAAACAGTAGCCTTTCACGGATCAAACCCAAAGTTTGTTTGCCACTTCTCTCCGTAAATGACTATGCTGTTGAAGGTATTGGTTGCAACTTGTTAGCGAACAAGTGATTAGTAATAAACTGCAGAAGAAGCGCCAAAAGGAGAGGAAAGATCAGAACAAGAATAGAAGCAACAAAGATTTTGTAAATCTCTAACAAATCGAATATATTGTTCCATCATAAATTAATTACGTCTTGCAACCTAATTTACTCGTACGGTTGAAAGCTATCATCACATTTACATACATCCATACTTTGTAAATGTGGACTTGTTAGAGGTGAGCCTCACACACGCACACACACACTGTTATCGCGACTAGGTTCGCAAAAGAAGACACTTCTCCGAACACCACACAACCTCATGCATTTTGAAATTACAATGGCAATATTTAGCCCGGCGAACGTCCCCGAAACACGAATAAAAAATTCATGTCGACACGTCTATTGTTGTTAATTCGTGCCGCTCGGAAAAAGGGCTTTGGCCAATGGCCCAACCGTACGGCATCCAGGGGCTTAGGCGGGCTTGCACAGTGTGTAGTACACTGAAACATTTTAAAAGGGAAAAGGCGGCGAAATCCAGCGCCACCCACGTGACCCGTCAAAGTCCAGAGGCAAGAAAATAAATGGTAACCGCCACAAAGTCGCCGTCTCTCCACAGAAATTCAAAGCCCATTTTGGACGAGCAAATTCTTCTGCCTATATATACTTCATCGATTAGCTCGCGCTTGTATCTTTGAGGTTTGTTTATGCCTTTCCGTGGTTTGCCCTTTTTGCCAGTGTCATAATCCTCTTTTCTGTTGGTGACTGGTCGTCTTGTTCTGACCCACCTACCCACCCTCCAAACTCACTTCCCCTAGTACGTCGGTGCTCCGCTCCCAGTTTTCACTCAGCAAGCGCCCCTTCGAACGCCACCCGGTTCTGGATCCTTCCAGCACCCGATTCCTGTTCTCTGCTTCATAAATATCGCTTTCGCTCCTGGTCACTTCTTCCCCCATTCCAGTAACATAAGCCAGGCAAAGTCACCCTCGTACCCTATCTCTCTCTGTGTGTGTCTGTGTATGTCTGTGCGTCTGTGAAATTATGAGAGAGTCTAACTATAGATCTATCGCCAACAATCGAGCCGCCGTCACCATCACCACAAGCCTCTACGACCGTCGTGCCCTAGATGTCACTTCCGATAAGCCCTTGGTCAACTCGCTCAACCATTTGACGTACTTGGTCTCTTCCAGTGCGAAAGTCAGAGAGACGCTTTCCAATGATGGCGGTATAGAACGCTTGGTTGCCATCCTCCACGAGTGCCAGTCCTGTAACTTCGCCTCACTCGATGCTTTATTCGTTAGCGAACAGAAGCTCTTGACTGCATGGAAATGGACATTAGCTTTTCAATGCATTGTCCTTATCGGCACCCGAGGCACTGAGAAAATTCGCCAGAAGGTGGTTTGTGCGGGTATGCTCCCTGTGATTGCAACAATCTTTGATAACTACCAATGTTTACGAGAGAATGCATTCGCTGCGGGACAGGCTTTGTCGATGCCCCCAGTGTGTCCATACATGATGGCTCTGGTCTACGGCCAAACTGGAGCTGTTGCTCCAAATGAACCTGTAGCCCAAGTTACTACCAACACAGCCCCAACGGATGCAACAGGGCTGATCGCCACCAACACAGATGTAAATTTAAACACGACTGCAAACAACCAAGTCAATAATTCACCCTTCTTAAATCCCCTAATTGCAGATAACCTAGCGCAGGACAGCATATTCCCAAATATTCGATTACCTGAAAACCATCCGATAATTAACAACGCTAACGGCACAGGTAATGCCGCTGGTGTTGCTAGGACTGAAGCTCTTTCTAATCCTCAAAATATCCAGCAGGTTCCCACAAGCCACACACATGCATCCTCTCTTTTCATGTCTATCAACAATCATTTGGTTGGTGCCGACAAAGTGAATCTTGAGGGCCACAAGATACTTAACATTGGCAATTTGACTTGCGAAGATTATGAAAACCTTACGATTCCGCATTTGCTCAAATTAGTCAAGGCGGAATCGCAAATCAGTGCTTCCTCTCGCGACGGTAGTTTTATTAACGGCGCAGACAACGTAGTAAGAAAAAGGTACCTCACAGTCATGTTACTTAACAAGCTCCGAGAATCCAAGGACAAAGAACTAGCTATGAGCTATTTATCTAAAGGCGATAAAATTGAAATGGACACAAACTTAAACTTTTTGACGGATTTGTACTTGCAGGACGAGAGATCAATCCATACCTCCAACACAATCAATACCAAGATCGCGCCACGCAATTTTACCGACACGGGCATCATCATTCCCCGTGATGACGATGTTGTATGGTGTTTACAGCTTCTAGCGTATGTGTCTAAATACCCGTACTTGAAAGATATCTTGCAGAATACTCACTTGATTCCAAACATGAGTATCAGGGAGCAACAAATAAGAATGCTCAATGCAGAGAAGATACGGACGACATCGCAGCAGTCGAATCAAGCCGCAAGCCCACGACCTATTGCGACGAGGAAAACTTTAATCCCTCGGTCGCAAAAAGGGCGCTTCTTTGGTCCTAGTACGCTACCACAGTCTCATGTTGCTAACTCAGAAAGTGTAAACGGTTTCATTGATGATTGCGACCCATTCGTGGACCATTTATGCGACGACCTCAACATTCGGAACGAAACTTTTGGGTTAGCGGGTAACACGATTGAGCAGTATGAGAAAGTAAGCAACACATCTCTGCACGAGGACAGCCACGAGTCTGATGACGATTTCGACGATCTTGACGACGATAGCGACCACAAGGCGAAGGACGAGGAGGAGGAAGTAGATGAATACCTCTCGCAATTCGAAGACAATGTGACGCTCTCGGCGCAGAACTCGAATTCTTTGAACTCGGTGTATGACGCAATAATTGATGCTGAGTCTATCGTTAACGACTTAGACCGTAAACTAGCCCTCAACCACTTGAACATGCGGATTGGTCGTCTTGCAAAAATAGAGAGCCATAAATTGTCTAACACCATTATCGAAAAGAGGCTTTCGCAGAAAAGCAACTACTCAAAGGTCTGGAACTACAACACTTATGAGCATTTCAACATTGATGAAGATACCAACGATGGTTGCAACGACGTAGATGAGTCGCTTCTTCAGTACAAAAAGGTGAACTTGTTTCCAATGGTGGAACAATTTACATTTTTTGGTGGCACCGATATGTACTACTGGTCTGGAGTGATTATGCGCAACTCTTGTCGTAGAAATGATTTCAAAGGCGGTGTTAGACAATGTGGAAACCTCGGATGTGGTAAATGGGAAAAGTACCCTCGGGAATTTAGCAAATGCAAGAGGTGCAAGCGCACCAAATATTGTTCAAGGGAGTGTCAGACGAGAGCATGGACATGCCACAAGAACTGGTGTGTTCCTAGCAACTCAACAAACTCAACCACCACCAACGACTCCATTCCAACACAAGACACTAGTAATGAACGTGCAGGTAACGTCACCACGTCTAGCTCGGAATATGAAGGCAATTTATTTAGCAGCGATCCGCAACTGGTTCAGCCTTCAGACCAAGATTCACAGCCGATGGATATGTAGTGTGTGCTCGGAATTGGGTAAAAAATATATCTAATAGATATTCCCTAAATACGCTTTTGTAGATAATAGTATATTTTGTTTTGTATTGCTTAGTTTTGTTCTATAAGTTGATTGACCTAGGATTCGCCGATAAGACAGGCAACAATTTCAAAATTATCTGTCTCTCCTCTATTCATGGCATTTACTCCAATCGTTCATTATGCTACTTGTACTGTAAAGGAAGGCCGTAGACAATGGGCGCTGAACCGTTTAAATATTTTAAAATGCATCTGTCCCTACTGAGTGACACCGCGTTTGACAAGTTTTCACTTTTTTCCTCTCTATTCCCGCGTACCATACCCCATTCTTCGAGCATCGACAAAGTGAACGAATCAATGTCTTTGTCCGTTACGTCCCACAAAGTGGCAACAACTGCAGGCGACCCGCGGACTAGCCAGTTGTATACATTGCTTGAAGCCGGCATCCTTCCGTTGTGTTCAAATGCACATGAAGAGCAGCCCAATAGTAGAGCAGGAGGAAGGCTTTCGGCACTGGCGCTAGTAACTGAAGTTAATCGAAGATACTGCTCGCCACCACCATGGCCCATGTAAACGTAGACATCAGAGGAAAGTATTAACGACACAAGCTTCTCTTCCGTCGGAGTCTGGCCACATACGCCAGTTGCGCCATTCAAATCCATAAAAACAGGCTCGAATTTGTTTTGGGTTCTGGTTAAATCCCGACCGGGATTAATAACGTAGGAAATATTGTGTTTTTTTTCCCTACGCACCTTCATTTCCGGACTGTAGAGCGTCAATAGGTCGTACAAACAACGCATATTAGGCATTCTTGTAACAGATGTTCCCCTCAAGTAATTGATCGACTCCCAGGGTATTTGAGAACATTTGTCACTGACTATTAAGACCAAATGCCTGTCAGGTTTGTCCTTAGGCTCGATGTAGAGGCTTCTTAACATCTCTACTGCCCGTTCTATCGCCTGTTGCTTGTGCTCGATTCCCAAGTGCTCTACACAAAACTCAGTTAGATCAATCAATAGCCTTTTGCAAAACCCTCTTTCCTTATCGAAGGGGTTAATATTGTAGTAAATTTCGCAAATTCTCCTGCTAAGTTTCCAGCTTTCGTCAAGCTGAGGAAACACCTGTGACCAGATCGAGTTTAATGAATCAGAGAATAACTTAAAATTAGCATCTCCTAATACACTTGGACCCAAAATACCTCTCAATCCGCCTAAAAGGTTGTCCTCGACGTTCTGTAAAAGCTCCTGGAGCCTGAGGTCCAAGTCGAATCTAATTCTCCACCAATTCATTCGGTCTTCTTTCGTTTTCACCTGTGAGGTGGTTTCAGATTTAGTCGATTTATTGCTCTCATCTATTATGTGTGCAAGTGCCTTAAGCAAGTCTTCGAAGCGGGTGCCATCCTTAAGACGGTCGACTGGAATGTTGAGCGCCAATGGGACCCCCAAGGACAGGTGTCTCGTGACCATAAGATCTCCGGTTACGGAACAAATATCAAGACTCACTACTGCCCAGTTTTCTGGGATCACTTTATAGAGCTCATGTGGCGGCACTTGCTTGAATGTTGAACTTTTCACCGACGAATGAAAGCAAGGAAACAGTATAGCTTTTTCATTGTGAATCAAAATTTGAGTTGAATAGGGAATACTCTGAGGTTCGTCCTCCAATGTAAGGAGAGAGGCGATTTCTGTTTCGCAATTGAACCTCTCGTTCATATCCATTTTAAACATTAACATCCGGCAAACTCTGTTCATATGTGTTAATTCCTGTTGTTGGCTAATTTCAAAGCCACGAAAAAACAGTTCAGTGGTCATTTGCAGAAGGCAGTTTAGGCATTCCAATAATTTCTCCTTTAATCTTTCGTAAAACTGGTGCGAGACTTTGGGCACCTTTGAAATGTTGCGCATATCGGCAACGAGAATTGATGGCTTTAAATACCTGGTAATTACCAATAATTCGGACTTTAAAGTCGAGAGCGCTTTCATTTGCATAAACTCTCGGTTTCTCAGCGCTAGTACGTTCATTTCTGGGGCCCCGATAAACACGGGGGAAGAACAAATTAAGCCGAGATTGACGTATAGGTTTTCTACTTCGCTTAATGATAATGGCGTGCAAATGTCAACAGAACGATATTCGAAGCTCTTAAGCATTTCCAAGGCGTGATTAATGACAGCAGGCTCTTCCTCTTTGAGCGTAATACTTGCAGTAGATGCAAGCGCCATAGATACTTCAAGCAGTTTGAAATCGGTGCTTTCTATCAACTGCTTGCCTTCTGAAAACTCCTTTGAACCAACGCTGTCTCGTCCCATGTAGATAAAGTGAGCAACTTGATCAAAATGCCCACTAGCCATACGTAAAGGCGACATCCTCAAGTTTATCTCCTGTAGGTCTTTTAAGAATACAAGCGCTTCTTTGGAAATTCCAACTCGTCTGTGGTACAAATACTCCTCCCTCAAGCATCGATACAAAAGGTCATTTGTCGAGTCTAAGAGCAGCGAAGTCAAACAGTCCGATGCTCTAATGACAGATTTAATGAGCTTTAATGAGAATTTTCCGTGAACAATCGCCTGACTGAAGTTACACTTCTGAAACCAGAACTGGGAAACGAGAAGCAGGTAACGTGCCAACATAATCACGCAACTGAGTCGTTCTTCGAAAGAGGTGATGGCTGATTCAGATTTGAGATCAAATTCAGGTCTGGAGGCTAAGAATTTGCCAACTTCTTCAAGCTTAATTGCTAGCCTTTCTTCATCCCTAACTTTTGAGAAGTATTCCAATTGAAGTAGTTTCCATTTCATTATGTCAACGGGAGTAACCAAATCAGTGCCCATCTTTTTGAGACTCGAACCAGCGGTCGTCAAAATAGGCGGAATTGCATCCAAGTCGTTCAATGCAAGTTTACATCTGCAATGAAGCAAGTTCAAATCGAAATCTGCTCTAAGATTATTTGAGCTACCTCTGCTAAAGAAAGCTTCCAAAATAGATTCACAGAGTAAGTAAAATCCCATGAGTTGTAGTTGCTCAACGATATGTAGGAAAATGCAAACGCTTTGATCGCTATTCGTGCTCTGTGTTGATGTCTCAATCCAAGAGCAAAGAAGCTTTTCAATCTCCTTCAAGTTTCTCATATGTGGTGTTTTGTGTAACAAGGACTCTGTTTTGATACCTGCTAAATACAAACTCTCATCCTCCTCATTTTTCGAATTCTTAGAAATCTCGAAGGAACAGCCAAACAACCGTGCAACCTGGTACATGTCAGCAGAACTCAACTTTTTATCCATTCCTTGGATTATTTGCTTAATTGATACGTCACGAAGCGTTGCATTATTTGATAAAAATGGATGAAGTGCCTTGATTAGAGACACCTGTTGGCTATGATCGAGGTACAGTGAGACTCCAAAGAACAAAGCTAAGTGGTCTTCTTTTAATAAGACCTCAGAAGCCATTTGTGCAAAGGATTCGGTGATCTCTACATGATCTGCGGACTCGAGGTATTCCATAATGTACTCGCGTGTACTCTCTACCCCGTAAAGCAGCAGCATTTTCCATATAGAGTACTCAAGTCGCTTTTGTAATCGGGCTGTTAATCTGCCGCTTGGTACTAAAGATAGCATTATTAGGTCTAACTTTGCTGCGGCCTGTAATGCCTCGGCTGAAGAAGCATTGTTTCCAAGCTCAAAGCATACACGGGATAGTTGTCGTATACTATCAAATAGCACTTGAGTCTTCAATTGAGGGATCATAAGGGGGATAATTTTGCTGAAAATTTCTTCGTATGCCGTATCATCTTTGTTATAGGTTTTAATGAGCGAACTAATCTCAGCCACTAGATCCAGATCCACTAGTCTGCTCCTTATGCGCATTGCAAAGTCCAGTACCTTTGCTTGAATTTGCTGTGAGTAAAACTTTATCTCCTGAGTTTGCAATTCAGCTGTTGCTTCGGTTCGCTCCAGCTTCAAAGAGCTCAGTTCTGTCGGTGTCTGGACTCTTTCCGACGAGGAAATGTCAAATTTGGAAGTATTCTCGCAATAATCTGCTAAAGGTAAACGATTTTTGTAGTCTTCGATAAATGGCTCGAGTTTATGTGAGTATGAGTCTCGATTAACGTCTTGAAAAAGCCTGGCGAGAGGAACTCCGTCTGTTTCTTTCAACTTGAAGTCAAAAGCTTGGAAGCATACTTCCAAAAAGTCTGTTTTCTTCTTATTGAGAAGAAATTTGGTTATTTTCAGAAACCCTGAGAGCATCTTCAATTTATTTCTGAGATACTTTGTGCGAGAATGAGATTCCACTTCGTCAAGTGCTCTACTGAATCCAGAGTTTGAGAGGAAAGTTAATGCTACATCCCATAAAATTGAAATTTTCACGGGCAGCAGCTCGTTTGTGAGCGTATGCAAGTTTTGAGAGATGTCCTGAAGGATTCCTTGAATGACGAAGAAGTAGTATGAAACGAGCACAGCGTTCATCGGCTTGTCGACGGTAAAGTCGTGGTTTAATAGTTCTGTCCATTTGAGGCCCTTGAATCTTCTTTTATTGGCTAAAACAGCGCACAAGGTAGATAGTTCTTGACGACAAAGAATAGTGTGCTGTCTTGAAGAGAGTTGAACGATATATCGCTGATGACTTTTTATTACGTCTCTAGATTCATTGTTGTTCTTCGCTCTTAGGTAAAGATATCTGAATGAGAGCGTGACGATTTTAGGGTCATGTGCTTCGTTTAGGGTATTCACTACTTGTTTAGCTTTTCCTAATGGAGACAATAGCTTTCCATTCGCCGGGGAGTCCGTTAGTTTGTTGGGAGAAAGAGTACCTAATGGCGACTCTAGTCTATTAATATGTGTGTTGAGACGCTCAATCCAGCCGTCTGGCAAAGTGGAAGCCATTGAAGACGTGGTACAATGTTCTTATTAAGTCTAAACACAAATGTATACACTGGACCTGCATGGGTCGTGGGGCTGGTGAAGTCACTGTGGATATCAATGAGTCAAATTCAACATTTTAAAGGACTTCGACAAATTGATCTTGTTTGAGTGTTGGATTTCTCCTCGTTACTTGTTCTCGTTGATACTCAAACGATCTTACTTGTGTCTTGGAAGGTGGCTGCAAAATTAGGCACTGTAGGCAAACACGGTCATTGAAATGATGCATTTATTGGATTTCATGTATTCTTTTTTTTTCTATACATAAAACAAATCCATTTTTTAAGTAAATGTCTCAATCGTGTCTATTGAAAGAGATCTCATTAATCATATATTGTAGCGCTATGGTGTGACGGAAGGAACAAAATTTCATGTTCAATTTTAGAAAGAATTATGAACCAATTTATTCTCAAGGAGACTCTCATTTGAGCTATGCTTGCTCATGAAGCGTCACTCAAAAACCATAGTTGAGAAGATTAATTCTTTAGCAATGGCAATCTAATTTTCAAAGACCTGAAAAACTCACTTTTGGGGACATTACAAAAGTCATCAATTTCTGTGTTTTCCATTATTTGACGTGTTTCCGTTTTTTTCGTCGAACTCTGGTTTTTATCTTATATACTTTATCCAAATAAATTTACAATTATGTTGTACTTAAGCGAATTTCTGAGACACGAACCAGATCTGAACAAAAACAAGAAATAAACAAATTTAGCCGTGATTACAAAATTTAGCAACCCACTCACATCTTTGCATAACATCAACACTCCTTTTGTGGCTACACCTAAGTGAGTCATTTCTCTTCGACTTCTTCGTTTCTTTTCATCCTTAACAAGTCTTGGTTGCAACCAGTCTTGAGGTCTGATGCTTCCGTCCCGAATATGTCGCCAGTCAAATGGTTCGCTAAAGACGATGTTCAGATCTTCTATGGCTCGTGTGGCTGCCCCAGCCATGATTCTTACCGCTGGAGCCTCGCTGCCTGATGATATTCTCCATGGCATGACTCTTTCATCAGTCAACTCTCTCTCAGTGCATCCAACGCCTCTACTACTGTTCAACATGCATTTACCTAGCTATACATCTTCATCTCTACATAAAAATGGATTTATGGCGCTTCATTTGATGCCCCCAACTCCTGAATCGGTAAGGCTAGGGCGGAAGTTTGCAAGTGGCGTAAAGCAAGACCCCTCGCATTTTAAAGTCAATTCTAAGGACGGCACTTTCCAGGAAATGACCACTCCTTTCTCTCATTTTGAAAATTACTCGTTTCATAAAACAAGGGATGGAACGCTTATACCCATTCTAAACGAACTGGAGGTTGCCTTCATTTGTAGCAAAAGGACACATTTTGAAGTTGATGATCACGAAATCTGGGTTGTAAATGTCGAAGACATAATACGGCCTAACGAAAATATATCTAAGCCTAGTGGTGGGATCCTTTATTTTGACCGAGGTTTTCATCAGGTTGGCAAACTGCTTAGCGAGTAAAAATATAAGAGCTTAACTCTCAAACGACTCCTTATAGAATTGGGACACTTTATTTAAGCAAACTAGCCAAATTACTATACGTATAGGTACATAATGCCCATACAATGCTATTGAAGTTCAGCCTTCTGATCATTTAACTGATTGGCGGCTTCCAATATTTGAGGAATAATGAGTTCGTAGCGTTCATGAACATTTTTCTGCTTCTTCTGAATCTTTTGTATCAACGATTTCTTGAGCGATTTAATCTCAGCGGTGAGTCTTTGAATCTCTTCTCTCTTGCTCTCAAGTTTGCTTTCAAGCTTTTTAAGCTTTGTCTCAGTGGCGGCTTTGTCCCCTTCAACAGCCTTTGCGTCATGCTTCATTTTACTGGTTCCTGCCTCGTGCTCTGCAATGTACTTCTCCAAGTCTTCAATCTGCGCCAACAATTCCTGCTCCTGGATCGTATAGTCCTCGTCAATTTTAGACTGCGGTGACTCCATGGTTCGAAGCTCTTGTTCAAGTTCGTTGATTTCGATTTCCAATTGGCTCACTGAGTTTTGAAGTCCCTTGAGTTTGCTGGAAAAGCGCGCATCACTAGACTCAGAACTTTGATATTTATCGAACTTCGATTTGAGCATTTCTAGTTGCTTGCGCAAATCTGCCATTCTTTTGTTCTCGTCTTTTTTAGCCTTCTTAACTCTTGATTTAAAATCATTGAGTTCAGTGACGGTCGTCGACAAGCTGGCTGTGAGAGTATCGATCTGAGAGCTAACCACAGTCTCCTTAAGAAAATTGGAGTGATCCGAGGATCTTGTGCTTACAGAGTGGCTACCTGCAAAAGCACCAGCTATAAAAATTGAAATCTTGTACTGGCTTAAGGGTGACAAACAGAAGACGCTTATGAAGGTATTATCGCTCCCGTCGACATCAGAAGCCGTTTTGAAAACATCAATAAAGTCCCAGGACAAGCCATTAACTGTAACAGAAATGTCATCAAAGTTTGTTGGAGAATCGATTGCTTGAAAGACAACGTGGGATTCGTCGACGAGCATAATGCTACATCTGAGTTCTTTTACGGCGATGGATCTTGGATGTGTATCGCAGCTGTTGCCTAAGTTTGATTTTGAGCCTGCAAAGAGCACGGGGTCCAGGGAAATGATTCTCAAAGCGGCTAGCCAGGACCATAGAGGTTGAATGGAGATCGTGAAGTACTTGTCCATAATAGTTGTGGAGGGGATAGAGTTAGTGGCCGTTTTTTTTCGGTCCATTATGGTTTTACTATGGTTAGTTCTTGTACCAACTGACGAGGTCTTATTAGTGGGTGGAACCAAACAAAAGTTCTTGAAATTTTCGGCGGATACATCGTGCAATGAATCAACACGTTTGAGATCACAATTGCGGTATTCGGAGGGTATGATCTCAATGACCTTAAGATCCTGGCTGGCGGAGTTAGAATTCTGTTGGGTCAGCTCTACATTAATAACCACAACTGCGTTAGAAGTCGTATCTCTAGTCACACCAGATACTATCCCACTCTTCTTTAAACCCCCGAAGGGAATATCCGGGGTCAATGCAGATAGCTGATCGAGCGTACGCAGATAGTCTTTAAGAATGAAGATCTTGCCAAGGAAAGGGGCTATTGTTAAACTAATAACATGAATGCAGAGGACCAAGTAAGCATAATCTGAGACCACTCTCAAGTCTTTGAAAAACTGCGCAAGCGAATTTATTTGCGTATCACTTAGCTGAAATAAATGCGACATAATAAAAAGGAAACATTTAGTTAGAGGGGTCGGATTAGAAGAAGAATTCTTTCCGGGACCGTAAGGTAATGTAAGTTTCACTGTTTCACTGTTTCCTGGCGTTATGAAGAAAACATTGCGTACGAGGACATTGAAGGTTTGACTAAGGTTCGTCGAGTTTCCTCTTAATAAAGTCAGAATCAAGAAGAATAAGCTATTTGTACTCGATGTCGCATTCCAGGACAATAGAACATTGGATATGAAGTAATCCAATGCGAGAACCGTGGCGCAGATGGTCAAAGAGTTGAGGAATGAATTAGTGGAGTATTGATGATCAGCCTTCAGTGGTGAGTTTGGTGAAGATGAAGTCCCACTATTAGTAGAAGATGTGGTAGTAGTAGTTGTTGTTGTCGTTATCGTCGTACCTACGTTTGGCGTATTTGAAACTACCGAAACGTACGTGGTAGAGCCTGTCGTGTAGGTGCCCACTAATCGGCTTGCGACAATCGTCTTGGCCATTATCGTCAAATAGTACGTCCATGCTGACGGAAGGGTGTATTGGAAGATTAGAAGGATGAACGAGTTGATGGAAAACAGCTGCAAAAACAGGCCTATTAGTTCAGACTTGTAAAACTTATTCTTACGAGTAGAGCTTGTTTCTAAACTATACTCTACGCTTTGATCGAAGTCAAAGAGCCATTTTGCCACTGTCTTACTGGCCAAAGACTTGAAGGAACCCAGTAGGATGTATGATCCGAGTACAATGCTGCTGATCCACGTTGGAAGTGTAGAAAAAATGAAAATGAGGGCGATGGTATCCAAGCCGCAATGAGGAACTAAAATAGTTGGGTTGTTATGCATATGCGGAAACAAGTGGCCTGGTTTCGCAGAAGGTGGGTTTGTGTGGATCGATTGTGTATTCCTTCGACTGGTTGAAGTTTGCGCATTGGAACTCGATCTTGAGCGCTTGCCACTGGCAGAAGCTCTCAAGTCTTCTTTGCTTGAAGAAATGTGTCCTGGATTCAACCCAGTATCTCTGACAGTGGGGAAAGGCGTTAGGGCCGCATGTGAGCTCACTTTAACGGTTCGAGGACCAGACGGCATTATAGCCAAGAACTGTGAACGACTCTGCCTATAGTAACGTGAAAAGCGAGCAGAATAGACAGAAAGAGCCCTTGCTTGTGCTACGGAAAGTCTCGACCGAGGGTTGTATTTTGTTTTAAACTTTCAGCAGCCTTGCTGAAGGGTATGGAAGTGAAAATTGGGGTGCAGTTAGAGGAGAAGTGGGTGTGAATTCCGCAACTAAGAAATACACACCAAGAGAAGTGAACCCGGTATTAAATTTACGAATTAATTCTAAGCAGTTATTCAATAGTTTTTTAGAAAATTTGGACGAAGTTTATGGAGAGTGCTTGGTTTGGCGCTGGGATATGAGAATAAGTAAGATTGGAAGGCGGGGACGATTCTACGTAATAATCAGATTAATTTAGCCCTTGATGAAATTTTTTGGATCGTTTGTGTTGGGTTTACTTGCTGGCTTATTGAAAGTCTCCTCGTACTTCTTTGGTAAACAGCTTTTACGATATGGCGGCAATTACTACTAGTAGAAAAAACGAACACAACACTCGCTAGAAAGAAATTACCATATCAGTGAAATTTTTGAACAATCCCTTATGGCCAAATGCTTTAATCTTGATCAAATAGTAAAAATAAGTTGTCACAATGCACTTGCGTCGCTAGAAGAATAATCCAGGCTTAATGATATAAGTAGAAGAATGAATTAATCAAGATTATAAAAAAATGGATGTATCATAATATTTTTATTTTCTGATATATCGACGTGACTTACCAGAGCTTGCATTGTTCTTATCGTTCATAGGACGTCGATTTTGCAGCCATTGATGCAAAGACACACTTTTTAACGAGCAAAGACAGGCTGCAAAATACTTGACACAATGGAAGAAAAGAAGATCCAGGTGGCACAAGCTTCATTTCTGAAAAAAATACAAATTTAAGTTGAAATCTAGAAAAACCGCTCGAAATCCGGAATTTAGATTATAGATTCCTGACAGTTTCTGCACATCCACTAACTGCATAGTGGATCTGTGTTTTGAATATATTTCATAGTGACCAAAGACGCCGCCAACACGAATCTTATGGACATTTAAACTGTACAAGGTAGAAAAACAAATTAGAAGGATGGAAAGCAAGAACTTGAGCGGCGGTTTAAATCAGGAATTATCAAATGGTGATTCGTGGGACGTCAGGAGAAAACGTAACAGCGAAGCGACAAATCTATAGAAATCACACTTTCCAAAATCAGGCTAGCATTCAAAATACAAGAAAATAAGCCGGGTATATCACAGAAAAGTACATTACGGGGACATTCGTTTCTTGTTATGTCCTAATTTCATTAAAGAAGTGACAATTAAGGTTCACAAAAACCATTTTCGAAACTTCCAAAAGAGATATTCTGAAATGGAAGAACAATCAACAACAAAATTGTATATAAAAACTTACTCAAACTTTCATATATTGAACATTCAATTAAACTTCGTAAACACTTATACCTTTGAAATTGTCTTCCTGTAGGAAGTGTCGCGGCTATTGATGGACCACGCAGAAATGGATATATATAGCCCATCTACCGCCATTGTCTAACTACACAGAAAAGATCGAATAGACATGGTTACGATTTCGCTGTTCTTGGCAACTTTGCCTCTCTTAGCATTGACAAGGGCCTCGGTATCTTTGAACGAATTCGAAAATGTCGGCTTCAAGGGCTACTACTACGACATCGCTAGCTTCGTGGACTCGCCAACTTGTTGTCTAGCCTCAACAAATCCCACCAACTTCTCCGGAACTAATTCTCCGCTCAACGAAGAGCTTTCGGTCCACTTCAGAGGGCCTATAACGTTGAAGCAATTTGCCGCATACTACTCGGACAACTCGGATTCAGGCACCTGGTCTCAGGTCGCCTACTACAACGCAGCCAACCAAACCGCCAACAACGTCACTTTCCTCAACACAGCTGGACCCAATTCTACATGCTTGGGCCAGGCATTATCCTACGCTGGCTCTGACGGAGTTTCCATGGCTTCGCTGTCCACGATCTTGGAGTCCAACAACTTTATCGAATCCAACCAAGAATACCTGATTTTCTCCAACGTCCAGTGTCCTGCCTCTGGCTCAGACAATGCCTGTGGTGTTTACAGATCTGGGATTCCCGCATATCACGGATTTGGCGGAACCACAAAGTTGTTCTTGTTTGAGTTCAAGATGCCTAATACTACTACTTGGGTGGAATGGAACAACAACATGCCCGCCATCTGGTTCTTGAACGCTAAGATCCCCCGTACGTCCCAATACGGCAACTGCTCTTGTTGGGGTTCTGGATGTGGTGAGTTCGATGCTTTCGAGGTAATGAACGAAACACAATACACAAACCTCTTCTCAACCATCCACACTTACCAAGGCACCGGCAATATCACATGGGGTATCCCAGCGCAGGGCTACTTTACTAGAAAATTGAACGATACCATGTTGGGAGGTGTTCTCTTTGGGTCAGACGGAAACATCTCTGTGTTCATGCCCAGCTCTTTACAGTTTAACTCATCACTTCTGGCTACTACCGTCAAGGGTTGGATCCCCTCGAACTCCGAGCTGGTTGAGACGCTTTCGAGCGTCACCAACCCGGCTCCTACCGGCGGCTCCAACACACAGAGCTCCGCGAGTAAGAAGTCCGACGGCGTAGTGATCAAATCTGGATGGATGACTGCCATCTTATCGTTTATGGTGGCATTTGTATGATAATTTAGAGACGGTTCTTAAAGTTGACGAACTGAACCAACGCGTGTGCGAGGTCCTGGTTCGCTTTGAATGAAATATACATTGGTTTTTCAATCATATTCGTAGTGATGGCACATTGGCACAGGCTCCAGTCAATAGACTCTTGTGCGCCGGGCTTCACAATTACCCCTCCGCCATTTCCAGTAAATTTAGATTTTTGTTCGATTGTGGCTTTTTTAAGGAGTTCGTGGATCCTGCTGGTGTACAATCTCTCGACCATCCCTTGGAAATCTGGAATGACTTTGATCTTGGGGATAAGGGACGGGCTTCGGGCCATATACTTCAACGGGAGCGGAAAGAACCGTTTGCACGTATGAAAATCAATATATTCCTTGGAATTGAGTACATATTTAGCTGGATTCTGCCCTTCTTTGGGTTTTTGCAATACAGGTCGGAGCCAATACCCTTCATCATTTTTCTCCACCACAACCTGTATCATGTCGCCGATAGGGAAGTTGCACCGCGAAATATCGTTACGAGTCGCCACCAATGATTTTGCAAAAGGATTGGCTGCGAGTTCCGCGGGATCATACCAATCCCGTAGGTATTGCTCCTGAGAGTGGCCGATCTTCACTCCCTTTAGGTTCTTGATGGGATTTTTTATGAGCGGAAGAAGCTTATATTTATATGACATCTATATAAACAAGATTTCTGACGAGGAATGCAAAAAGTCACAACTATTTGGTAATGATTTGAGGTTAAGGAAATGATCTACATGTTGGTGAGGTATCTTCTAAGACATGGAATTGTAGAAGAAATCATGTGACCCACAGATGATAAGCTTCAAAAGCAAATGGACAGTTTTGTCCAAAAACAACATCGCAAATTATTCGTCGGCAAATATATCCTCAATTTTCTGGTCGGCCAGTTTTCGTTTGAGACACACAAAATACAATTCTCTCAGCTCAGCTCGACAGGCCTCAGGTTTACATCTATGCACCTTGTAGAACATTTTTTGCAATCGTTTCTGAAGAAGGTTGTCCTCACCGCCCGAATAGAATTTCATCACCAAACTTCCGTTTTTGTTCAATAGCTCACACGCCAAAATGAGCACACCTTGGCACAAGTCCATACTGGCGAAATGATCCACGTCCTTGATTCCACTGGTATTAGCCATCATGTCGCTAAGAACAACATCTACACCGCCACTGAAATGCTCACGAATGGCCGCGTGTGTCTTCTTTGATAGAATATCACCCTGAATAAAGTCTGCGCCTGGAGGAGGTGAGCAGTCAATCAAGTCTACGCCAAGGATCCTCAACTGTGTTTGGAGAGACTCGCCTCGCTTAAGAGCCACTTGGGTCCAAGCGCCCGGGGCAAATCCCAAGTCAACCACGTTAGCCGAATTTCGCGTGAAGATCTTATACTTCTTGTCGATATCGATGAGCTTATAGGCCGCCCGCGACCGAAATCCTTGTTCCTTTGACTGTTTGGTGTGGTGGTCGTCCATTTGTCTGGCTACCCATCGACGAGATGAAGTTCCAGATTTCTGTCGAGCGAACCGTAGGAAGAATGCTTTTGAAGATGGGCTTGTATAAAATCTAAGTGGGGGAATCATGATGGAAGAGGAGACATGTAGACTCATGAGAGGTCGTGTTTCTCGAGGAGGTGTAGTTTCAGTGAGGCACAAGATAAGAATGGGGCCAAGAATAGAAGAAGAGTGAGAATCGTTCAAGTTCAAAAATCGGATCAATTGATTTCTTATGAGATGAAAAATAATTTTAGTAAGAAATCGTGTTTTAATCGAGACCACTCTGAAATGTGGAGTCCAACCTTGTCTCCTGCATCATAGCACCCGATGCTCATCAGGTCCATTTTTTCTAGCATACGACAGATACCCCGATTCAAACATGGATTTCGTCACGAAATTGGCCGCCAATCCGGCAGACATATTCTCTCTTTCCAAATCGGAGAATGCTGCGGGGCAATTCAACGAGCTCACAAAGTCTCTTCTAGACCCATTGGCAAAGTCCCACTCAGTCCTCGATGAGATATACGTCGAGGGCCTAGACTCCACACAAGTCTTTGGACAAGCTCAGATAGTCATAAACGGAGTTGGGGAGAAACTTCTAGGGGAGAAACTTCCCGAACTTAAAGAGTTATACGGCACTGGGCTGGATCCAGAGGAGCTGGATGAAGAAGAAGAAGAAGAAGAGCTGGAGAATCTGGAGCAATTTTACCTGATGGAAGAGGAAAAAGAAGAGAGCGATGGCGAGCCACGTAGCGACATCGATGTAGAAAATTCTGTTGGTCATCTTGAAGGCAGCGATAATGAAGAGGAAGAGGAGGAAGACTATGAGGAAGAGGAGGAACAAGAAGTAGAAGATGACGACGAAAAAGAAGCAGAAGAGAAGCAACAAGAATCAGATGGTGAAAAAACTCAAGTCAAAAAGGATGTATTCGGACTCAATGACGAGTTTTTTGACATCGATGAATTCAACAAACAAATAATGGCCCTCGAGGAGAACCCAGAAGACGACGACAACGACGATGAAGAGGTCGATATGTTCGCTGACTTAAGTGGAGATGATAGTGAAGGTGAGGAGATGGAATATTACGACGAGTTTTTCGACAAGCCTGGTCAACAGAAAATTTCAAAAGCCAAGAGTAAGGCAGACGAACAAAATGATGAGGAAGAGGACCTTGAAAGTGTTGAGCTTGGAGACGCTGAGCATGAAAAAGCTCTCACATCAGCTATGCATGACCTCTTCGAGGACGACGATGAAGAGGAAGAACATATATCTACTAGGAAACTGAACAAGAACTTGTCTACATTTGAGAAGCAACAGCAAAAACTCCAAGCGGAAATTGCCCAATTAGAAGCTGAGCTTGTGGCTGAAAAGAAGTGGACTATGAAAGGTGAGGTCCGTTCTGGCGATCGTCCAGTTGACTCGCTTTTAAATGACGAAGAGGCTCCTACTCTTGAGTTCGACCGCACATCCAAGCCTGTTCCTGTAATTACCGACAAAATTACAGAGACAATTGAGGATCTCATCAAGCGTAGAATCAAGAACGACGAGTTCGACGACTTGCCGAAAAGGCTTGTGTCTGATGTTCGCGCTTATGTCCAGAAACAGAAGGCTGAGGTGTCAGACCAGAAAAGTGGTAAGTCCTTAGCAGAAATCTATGAAGATGAATTCCACGGCGTTGACCCCGAGGCCAAGATTTCGGAGGAAGTTGAGGCAGCACACGCTGAAATTTCCAAGTTGTTCACTCAACTAAACTACAAGCTCGACTCTTTGTGCCTGGCCCACTACATTCCCAAACCAAGCGAATACAAGAGCATCGAAATCAAAGTCACGGATGCACCAGCATCCATCAGCACGGACGACGCCCAGCCCTTGCATGTTTCTGATGAAGTTAAACTTGCTCCTCAAGAGGTTTACAAGATTGGTGACGACAAGGCCAAGGCCGATGGGGCTCGCGGTACGTCACAGGTACAACTCAAGTCTGGATTGTCATATTCTAAGGATGAGTTGAGCCGTGATGACAAGCAGAGATTGAGAAGAGCCAAGAAGAGGGCCAAATCCAAGCACTTTAACGAGTTGAAGGAGATCAAAGAGCAACGAGAGAAGGAGAAAGAGAAGGTTCTGGGTGGAGACCGTAAGCGCCCAAGAGTTGGTGAAGCCATGGATACGTTGTCCAAGGCCAAGAATGTCACAGTCATTGACAAAAAAGGTCAACTACGGGACGCCCTGGGTAACTACAAAAAGGCCGAACAGGCACCAGACTCGAGCAGATTCAGATTGTAATATAAGGGATAGGGATAATAAAGATATAGAATTTGGTTGATTGTATGGGGTATTGTACCCTAAGTCACAAAAATGAACAACTGAATGAGCAATCAAATAAATCAAAAGCTAATGTAGAAATAAGTAAAAAGAAAAAAAAAGACGCTTTTGAAAAAAAAAAGAAGCTTCCCCACCAGGAGTCGAACCTGGAATCTTCTGGTTCCAACAGAAGTGGTTACTTTCGTAGCCAGACGCCTTGACCATTGGGCCATGAGGAACGAAGCTTGCAGGAAGAGAATATGTTAGGTATATATGTGTTATTTTCCACTTTCACCCAATCTTACTGTTACAAAGTTTTAAAATTATCCTGTAGTTTCAAAAAGTATATTGCGATGTAAAGGCTAAAGATTTATCGAGAACAAGAATCTATTACAGCAGTTCTGGCCCATCTTTTTTTGTTTCGAAACTATTTATTAAAACTACTAACGCTAGACGTCAGTTTTAGTGCTGAGTCAAAAGTCATCATGCTGTCTTGAGCTCACTCACAATCAATAACCTTAATGAAAATTATTATCAAAAGTCGTCTTGCTCTCGATCATTTCTATTCCTTAACTTGTTCGTCAGACCTAGTTAAAATCTTTTGTAACGAGGCCAACCAATCCATTTCCAACTCTTCAAGCTGCATCTGCTGTGGAACCAAAATACCTAATTCTCCAATTTCTATAGTGTTCCGGCCTGAAACGAAGTGGATGTTTGGTAGATCGCTGGCGGCTCTCACCTGCGTTCCCAACAGTCTTACGTCGGAGACCTCCAATGAAGAGATTTCCTCCTTTTCGATTTTATCCGTTGGCTTGGGCTTTCCAATGCTACCAAAAGTCCACCAAAACACCGGGTACGTACGAACCACGTTATTAATGAGACAAGCCACCGAGATCATTAAAACCGAAGAAACCAATTGAGCTGGAAGGTACCACCAACCCATCTCCCTGATTCTGGCATCAGTACAAGGCAAAAGAGCGGATGCACCTCCAGGAGGATGAACACAGTTAAGGATTGTCATTACTACAGAGGCTACAGCCACACTTAAAGCCCCACCAGCCCAGTAGTGCTCACGACCACCTTCAGATAAAGAGAAGAGCTTTTCTATACATACGCCTATGAGGGATGATACGAATTGTCCCATGAGAACATTTCTAGGCTGCGCTAAGGGCGAAACCGTCGCATTAAAACATAGAATCGCAGAAGCCCCATAACTGGCAATAATCAAGGGGGCATGGTGGTCAGAAAATACCGTGTGCAGCTTGAATACCGCCTCTATTACTGCAATGCCACAGAAGGAACCGATGAGGATATCTAACCAGAGCCAGTAGTCAGCCACTGGTTTTGGTTGTGAACCACCCAAGAAACGCCTTAGCGGCTGAGGAAATCGGTATATCTGGCTAGGGTATATATAGGGGTTCAAATATTGGTCAAGCGTGAATTTGAACATCTCAATCGGGGCGTTCAGATTTATTGTTGGAGGTGTTTACAAAGATGAGTGATTATTAGCACTCGTTCTGAGTCACTCCCGGAGTTTCGTTACGATATCCGAAACTGTGGGGTGAATAATTCAAACTGAATTTGTCATTAAGAAAGAATTAATTACTGTTTCGGACTGAGGAATTGAGGTCTGGCAGCGGCATTTCGTTTAGCCTTAATTGCCCCATCTTCTTGCTTTTGACAGGGTGGTACAGGTCGTCATAGGAGGTGCAACCGATGGTACTTATAAGTGAAGAAGAATAAACGACGGAAGATACAATAAATAATCATTTCTTTATCTTTGTTAATCATGAAGATTATTGCCAACTTTGATAAGATTGTGATCTGGAAATACTCTGCAAATGCGGCTTTCGTAATGGCCGAAATAGGTAACCGCCGTCATCATTGTTTCAGAGTGCATGTAACACCAAACAACAGAAGAGGGTCTGCTATTGTGATACATGCAACTATTAATGGAATTGATTGGACGAAGAATCCAAACACTGCAACTAGAAGAACCGCATACCTGCAAAAAATGCAACATAATTCTCGACCAAGAAAGGTATGACAGCATCGCCACCATTGTCATCCTGCACACACGCAAATAGTCTTGGTTCATGAGATTCCTAAATTACAACGCACCGACGATACTCGAAAGCATAAAATCTTGATAAAAATTCTATCTCACATCTATTTATCCATACACATCAAAAATTCAATCCTAAATCGTAGCCCGTGCTAGATTTTTACACTCTTATCCGGCTTTTATAGTCTGACGTGAGTGCAGGAAAACGGTACAGTTTGCGGATGATTAAGCAACAACTACAGCCTCGTCCCTGTTAAATATGGCAATGTCGTTTTTTTCTTTTACCTCGTTTTAATAATCCCTACTTTTGGCAGCTTCCATCCCCCAAAATCCTCTTTTTCATAGCTCTCAATCGCTATTCGAAATCCAGGCACAGTTGACAATAGACAAATACATAGGGGATCATTGATCGTTCAAATATATCCAATTCATATATAGAAGAACCATGACTGCGAAACTACTTAGATTCAAGAAATTACATTACTATCTCATTCCTCTAGTGGCTCTTGTCGTATGGTGGGGGATGCTTATCGCCATGCTAGCAGCTTGGAGTATTCAGGGGAAACCCATATATGACTTCATGAACGGGAAAACACAGAACCCCGTGTATATAAGTGACATCGGTGCTACAAACCTTCAACCGTTGTTCATAGCATGTGTCGGATTCCAGATGATCTTTTTCGTCGGAACACTAGTCTTGGAGTACGTCCTCCGGCAAAAAAAGAAGTTGCAACCATACGTTTCTAGGAAACAATTATACTTTGCAATAATCAGTATAATTTTCGCAACCCTTGGCCAATTGGGAATTTTGTTTGTGGCCATATTTAAGACCTCCAAATACAAGACTGTGCACTTGAGTATGGTGGTTGTATTTATCATTTGCGAATTCTTCGCTTGTGTGTTCAATTTCTTCAACTCATTTATTTTCGGCAATTTTCCACAGCGACTCAATCCAAATCACGAAAAGGTCATCTTCGGAAAACACCGCTGGGCAAATATGTATATGGTGTCATTTTTCTGTAAGCTCGTTTGGCTTTTGGCTGCTTTGGCGTTTGCAATTCTCTTTGGTTACAACATGAGGAAAAAAAGGCGGTCAATTTCAGCTTCTTTTGAATGGACGATCTCGTTTTGGTATGGGTTGTTGTTGGTGTTTTGGGCGATTGACCTTTTCCCTTCTGCAGTGAAGCACTGGGAGGTCAACCATGCAGAAAAGGTTGGCCAGGAATTTGTAGACCACCATAGAGAGCCTGTGTTTGATGTCGAGTCAGAAAAACTGATGGATAGTTCTAGTGGCTCACACGAACCGGATATGCCTCAACCCCCACCTCCTCTTCATCATGTATAAGAATTGTGTACTAGAAATGAGCAGTTGAGTTAAAAGTCGATATCGTTCATTTTGTTTGGAACAGCGAGTATTTGTGACCAGATCTTGTTGCACTATCGATGAAGGATACATATTACATAAGAAACAAGAAATGTAATCGACAACAGAACAATTGAAAGTAGCAGAACACAAAGGAAATCAAGAACACCGTATTTGAGATATTACAAAGGACTCCTCAATAACCGAGCCATGTTTTTTTGCAGCCACCATGAGGTACGGGTGTGCCCATTAGACCTCATCAGGCTCATCATCATTACTTGTAGCACTTCAATGATCCAAAAGAGAAAATTATCCTCTGGGCTCACAACCATCCAAAAGGCCTTTGTTAGGTCTAGAAATGGAGGCTGCACAAAAATTGTCCGTGAGCACTATCTCCGATCGGATATTCCTTGCTACTCACAGACATGTAACTTTTGCATTAACTTCTTGAAGCCTGATGCGCAAGGTGAATTGCCCCACCTCGTTTTGCTGGATCTGCCGTTGAAGCTCAAAAATGGCGGTGCCCATTATGTTGTCTTAGATACGAACGTGGTGTTGCAAGCCATTGATTTGCTTGAAAATACAGAGTGCTTTTACGACGTCATTGTGCCACAGATTGTACTTGAAGAAGTCAAAAATAGATCATTTCCCATTTATCAGAGACTCCGTGCGTTGGTAAAAGCCGCAGATAAGCGGTTTGTAGTATTCCACAACGAATTTCACGAGGAGACATACGTAACCAGAGAGAAGGACGAAAGCATAAATGATAGAAATGACCGGGCTATCAATAGGACAGCGCAATGGTATGGAGAGCACCTTGCTAAACACAGTTCTAGCGGAATGAAGATCAAAGTGATTCTTGTATGCAATGATCGTAACAATCGCCAACGTGCATTAGCTCAGGGTATCGACGCTCGTTCATTGGAAGAGTATGTTGAGAGCTTGCCCAATGGCGACCAGTTGCGCGACTTGATTCCCACAGAAAATGAGTCATTCGATAAGAACTCGGCTGAGATTGCCTATCCAGAGTACTACACGACATCCAGAACCATGGCGGGAATCAAAAATGGTACATTGTACCAGGGCAGCTTCAACACTTCTTCGTATAATGTCTTAGAGGGAAGTGTACTGACACCCGCATTCAAAAAGCCTCTTCTTGTTGTAGGAACTAAAAACATCAATAGAGCGTTCAACGGTGATCTAGTCATTGTGGAATTACTTCCAAAGGACAAATGGAGAGAACCATCGACAACAATCATGGAAGAGAGCACTATTGGTGCAAATGACAATGCTGATGACGATACTCAAGAAGGTTTAATTTCCGATAAGGAAAGACGCATGTTGGCGCTGGAGGCAGTCAAGGCAACCACAGAGGTTAGCGAGAAACGGTTACAACCAACCGCGCGCGTTGTCAGCATCACAAGAAGATCCTGGAGATTTTATGTGGGTCAGATAGCACCTTCCTCTGTAGATAGTGAGACCAAGAACGCCTCACAGACTTGTTTCGTGGTCCTTATGGATAAGGTCTTGCCCCGTATAAGGATTAAGACCAGAAAGGCTAAGGAGCTTCTTGGCCAGAGAATAGTCGTGTCTGTAGACTCATGGCCGTCAAATTCGAAACACCCACAGGGCCACTTTGTTAGAAGCTTGGGCAATATCGAGAGTGTCGACGCAGAGAGAGAGGCATTGTTGATCGAACACGACGTGGAATACAGACCATTCTCCAAAGCTGTCTTGGACTGCTTGCCCAAAGAAGGCGAAAACTGGAAGGTTCCCGAAAACTTGGATAACGGAGACGAACAATTGAAGAAGAGAGTGGATTTGAGAGACAAGCTCGTGTGCTCAATTGACCCTCCAAACTGTCAGGATATCGATGATGCATTACATGCAAAGCCATTGCCTAACGGTAATTACGAGGTTGGTGTCCACATCGCGGACGTGACGCACTTCGTTAAACCAAACACTGCTTTGGATAGCGAGGGTGCCTCTAGAGGAACGTCCGTGTACTTAGTTGACAAGAGAATTGACATGTTGCCTATGTTGCTTGGTACCAACTTGTGTTCTTTGAACCCTTACGTGGAAAGATTTGCTTTTTCCGTTATTTGGGAGTTGGACGAGAACGCCGATATCGTAGATGTCAAATTCATGAAGTCAATTATTAAATCTCGCGAGGCATTTTCTTATGAGCAAGCCCAGATCCGTATTGAGGACGGTAGCCAAAACGACGAACTCACGAAGTCAATCCGCATCTTGTTGAAGCTCCTGAAAAAGTTGAAACAAAAGAGAATGGACGCGGGTGCGTTGAATTTGTCATCTCCAGAAGTGAAAGTGCACATGGACAGTGAAACCTCTGACCCTGGAGAAGTGGAAGTGAAGAAACTTCTCGAGACCAATTCGCTCGTGGAAGAGTTTATGTTGCTTGCCAACATCTCTGTGGCCCGCAAGATCTATGACGCATATCCACAAACAGCCATGTTAAGAAGACACGCGGCACCTCCAAGCACCAATTTCGAGGCGCTCAACGAGATTCTTCGAGTAAGAAAACCGGGAATGTCAATCTCCATAGAATCATCGAAAGCGTTGGCAGACTCGCTCGATCGTTGCGTAGATCCAAACGACGAGTACTTCAATACGCTTATTAGAATTATGTCCACACGTTGTATGATGGCCGCCGAATATTTTTCGTCGAGCTCTTATGGATACCCCGATTTCAAGCATTATGGGCTTGCTGTGGATATCTATACGCATTTCACATCGCCCATCAGAAGATATTGTGATGTGGTTGCACACAGACAGCTTGCGGGTGCCATTGGGTACGAAATGCTTGATGGAAGTCACCGAGATAAACACAAGATGGAACTTATAGTCCGGAACATTAACAAGAGGCACCGGAATGCACAGTTTGCTGGAAGAGCCAGTATTGAGTACTATGTGGGACAAGTGATGAGAAACAACGCATCCACGCAAGACGGTTACGTCATAAAATGCTTCAATAACGGTATTGTGGTACTTGTGCCAAAGTTCGGTGTAGAAGGCATGATAAAGTTGGAAATGTTGGGAGACGTGAACTCGGCTACTTTCGATGAAGAGAAGTACGAGTTAACGTTTACAGATGTGAAGGGTAAGAGGCATACTGTTGGTGTTTTTGATAAGATAAAGGTCGCTGTGAGCTCTGTACAAGATGAGGTCAGCGGCAAGAGAAAGGCTCAATTGCTTTTGGGCTGATGTAGAATCACGTTAGATATAAATAAGTCTTAAAGCAGAAAAAGAAAAAGACTAAATGCAATAGTGATTTAAGAGTTTAACTAAAGGGCAAGCTTTTCTTTTGAATGTGGTATTACAAGTCTCTATGATTATCATTACTGAGCTATGAGTGCCTTTCATAATTTGTGAATTCTGGTACTGCCCATTTACGGCCCTTATTCTATGATTCCCATTTGTACCTAGTGATTTCATTCTAGTACTTGATGATCACGGTCTATCTTTTTCGCTAGTTTGAACCGATCATGGAGCTTAATGAACACTAAGATTTATCTTTATCGATCAAATTTAGATCTCGGTTTGTGCCATGTGCTGGACAATCTGTTCGATTGTGACGAGCTTAATTCCATGCTTCTTTCCAAACTCTACGCAGTCGTCCAATCTCATCATCAAGCCATCTTCATCTCTCACCAACTCGCAAATGGTAGCGGCGGGCTGCAAACCAGCAAGTTCGCATAGCTGTACACTGGCCTCGGTATGGCCCCTTCTTGCCTTAAGAAGACCAGGCACAGCCCTCAAGGGAAGAACATGACCAGGTCTTATAAAATCTTCAGGTTTAACTGAAGGGTCAGCCAATTTTCGGGCCGTCAATGCTCTATCATGTGCAGAAATTCCTGTGGTGGTTCCGTGGGCATAGTCACAGGTGACCGTATAAGCGGTACCATGTCTGTCTGTTCTATCCTTCAACATGGGTTGCAAGTCGAGCTGGTCGGCTCTTTCGGTTGATAGAGGCATGCAAACGTACCCAGAAGAATAACGTACGAGAAAGGCCATCTTTTCCTGGGTAACCTTTTCGGCTGCAATGATCAAGTCACCCTCGTTTTCTCTGGACTCGTCGTCCATGACAACAAGGAACTCTCCATTTTTGAAGGCAGCAATCGCTTCTGGAACAGGACAGAATTCAGTCATATTTCTAGTGTTTCTGAAAAAAAAAGAGGTGCTGACTAAAGTAGTAGTTATGCTCCAAGGGATTCCCATGCTCACTCCACTGTACAAAGGCTCAGGTGACTAATATATTACAGAATGTGAAGATGGCAGTGAAAAATAAAGACAAAGGGATTACTTAAGGGAAAAAAAAGATTAGACGAAGTTTTGACCAACATTATATTTGAATTTCTTTCTTCTTTCAATTTATGCTGACTTTTTGCTCTAATTGTGGGTCCCTCTTGAGTCCTCGCTCTAAGTGATTTTTCACCCCATTTGCAGCCTTTCCCCAGATTTCAACCACCACACATCTATCTATAGTTACCGCTCGGATTTTGCCATGGAAGAAATGGGAGTTAGGCAATTTGCCAAGGAAACTCTGAAATCATTCAAAAAAACCCCGGTCAGTTTTCAGGCCATCTTTTTCGCAGACAAGATCATTGTGAACGTGGTTATTGATGGTGCAGCTGATGCAACATTTGATCTCCCATTATCGACACATTCAGCCATTTCTACGGCACTACAACTGGAAGACAGTCTTCCCGTAGAACCCGTGGTGCTTGTAGGAGACCCACAAAATATCAAGATGCAAGTGATTGCCGCACAGATCGGGAAAGTAGTTTTGCATCTGAAACATCCACGAAACGTCATTCTTAGCATCGGCACCCGCTGGTTCGGACGCGGCGACAGCACTAATGAAGACGATTTCGAAAAGGTGGCGTTTGTTCTTGAGAACGTTAAGAGTTTATTACAGTAGACCAATTTGACAGATGATCAACCACAATTACAAGACAAAAACAATCGCTACAGCTCACATCCACAATCAGTGTCATCGCCCATTGCTGATTAGCACTTCTATTTATATTACCAATGTACTTAAGAATCTAACTCTGTAGGAGCTCATAACCAACTCAGCGTCCACTATTTCTTGGAAGCCTTCTGTTTCTGAGGTCTTTCCTTGGCTACCACTTTTCTGGTCTTTTGGCCCCATACAAGTTTGTGTGGAGTCATGAATTTGGCAACAACGTTGTCGTCAACGATACTGCGTCTCTCTTGGTATGCACCAACGTACTCTTGCAACACAGAAATACACTCGGCCTTCATTTCTGACGATAAGAGTGCACCCTTCTTGTACTCATCCGCCAAACGGGCCAATTTCTCGTCGTCGTAGCTGAAAAACGAAAGATACTGGTATGCAACGTCGACATCGATGTTACCGCCGAGCTCTCTGTGCTCTTCCAATGTGGCTCTGCCTCCGGAAAATGCGTACTTGTTAATCTTCTTCTGGATCTGCTTTGGAGTGTCTCCCATGAAGATAGAAGTGGTAGTGTCTGACGCAGACATCTTTGTGGATGCACCTTGCAATGCAGGGAAGAACTTCGCGTGGATTAAAGATGGCTTGGAGAACTTCAATTTGTCGGCGACATCTCTACAAACTCTGAAGTATGGATCCTGATCGATAGCACATGGGATCAAACATGGAGTCTTTGGCGGCAAACCCAAAACATCAGGAAACGACGAGGGAAATGCAGTGGAAATTTGCACACTGGCAAAGTGGATCTTGCCAATACAGTCCATATCCTCGAATCCAAAAACGGCCTTGGCAGTGGAGGTGGTGATTTGACGAGAAGTACGAACGATGTTCTCGTAGAACGCAGGGTTCATGTACTCCAAATCTGAGAAAATAAAGGTATTTTCTGGATTGAAGCCTACAGCGATGATATCCTTACAGTTTTCGTGTGCAAACTTCTTGACGTCTTCAATAGTCAACTTAGGCTTGAACAAGAATTTCTCATCATCGGTCAACTCGATCACCAAAGGCACATCGAAGACGTCCTGGAGCCACTTGGTGAAAATGAAAGGCACCATGTGTCCCAAATGCAATGAGTCAGACAGCGGACCTCTACCCGTGTACAAAAAGAACGGTTCGCCATGCTCGTACAAATCCAAGATTCTGTCCAAGTCTCTTTCGGAGAAGAAAACTCCTCTCTTCAAAAATGGGTGCGGCTCTTCACCAGTTACCTGTTGAAAACGGGCTAACGTTTCTTCAGAGATCTTCTTGGTACCGAAAGACTGAATAAGCTTGTTGTAGTCGATGCCCTGGCTCTTACCATTCTCGTCGACGGCACCCTCTACCTCCCAAGGAGTGATTTTTTGTTCTTTCTGTTCGTGATCTTCCAACTTCAAGTCGGCGACTGGGATTGTTTCAGCCATTGTGGTTTGAGGAAATGTGAAACACTGGGTGAATCATAAGTCTGGAGTAGCGCCGGAGATATCTAGACAACGGAACTTAGTGCAAAAAAGAAAAATGAGTTGAACCATTTTCTAGGCACCGAGAGATTTTTTTATTTTTTGTTGTTGCAAGTGAGATGTTCTTTGGTATTGATTATTTTACGCTACTAGCCTATATTCATATAAGGCGTTTCGAACTTGGAAAGAGAAAGTCCTTCAAAACATAATTATCTGTCCATCTCAAATCCAACTCCTTTGAAATCTAACAATTTGAGACCTTTAATTATTCATCTATTCCAGATTTCTACTCCTTTCACCTACACTTCTTCGTCGTAGCAGAGGTTGTATTACACTTTATATGATATATAATGAGATTAGAAGTTGAGTTTGGTGAAGAACCACTTGTTCTTACCGGCCTGGTGCTTTTCTTCCAAAGCCTTCTTGACAACCTTCTTGGCTTCTTGCTTTTGGGTTGGCTCAACCAAGGCATCTGGAGTAATAGCATTCTTGAAAGACTCAACGTCCAAGGAGTATCTGGTTGGCATCAAGTGGTTGTAGTTAACCAACTTGACGAAAGGCTTGACTCTGATTCTCTTGGCGATCTTCTCGGCGCTGTGGGCCTTGATGACCTTCAATGGGCCTCTCTCGATACCAACAACAACGGCGTGTGGGAAGGCGTGAGCCTTGGTGCCATCGTCGTGTGGCTTGACAACAACGACCTTCTTACCAGCGAAACGACCACGGGTAACGATAGCTGAATAGTTAGTATATGTCTAGAGACGGTTTCTCGATGGAGAAGGAGCAGTTCTAAGGGATATGTGGAGGGGCTAAACAATGATGGCAATGATGGAGAAGGAGGGGTTGAACAGAAATAAGTGAAAGATTCTATCAATCTAATTTGTATGAATGATTTGGTTCGCCCACCAAACGCAGTTTGCGTTGTGGTGACAGATGTGGACGTCCATCTTTTCTCTGTGAAAAATTGCTAGTTCTCGGCAAAGAGGGCTAGATTTGCAACGCAAATTCAAACAGGACCTTCCCGTGTGTTTATAAACGGACTAGATTGGCTAATACACTAATTTTTCACTTCTGTGACTTCAAACTTTAGGCGATCCTGGAACATGGAGGGTGGTTACGATCAGATGGATTGTGGCCTCGATACGGACATTTAGAACGCTGGCTTCTGCATTGGCGCATTACAGCAAGGACGCTGAGGAGATTGTGACGGATCTACATACCAACTTTACCGGATTTGATGAATTTAGCCATTTTAACCTTTGAGTGGAACTGAGAAGTGTGAGGATGTGTGGGAAAATTTTAAGGAAGTGGATGGGCTGCGGGCCTGTGCAGGAGCTGTGCCCGAACGGTGTGGTTGTTGGCACGTGATCTACTGTGACTGCGACATGTCTTGCGAGGACAACAGAAATGCCGGAGAGGTGGGATAAATTTTGAACATAGTGCTAATTTTTTTGAGTTTGTGTTTGATGGGAATTATTATTTCGAGAGCTTTTGGTTTTTTGCTCTTCATATGTAGGTTATCTGGGACATGATGAATTAACCCAACTGTGAGTGGTTGAAAGTACTGTAGAAATGGCCAACATGATACTGTATATTCGATAAAAGACCTTCACATTTTTGAATTATGCCTTCTTTCAAATCTTGTCAAATGGAAACCTCTTTATGTTGTAGCTACCCCATTATTATTGTACCCTTTGATGTGAAACATCCCTCTCGTTCATCTTTCCTGCATTTACAATTTGCAGCCACTCCCTATTCAGACAGGTCCTGCCAAAGTAGCTACAAAACCACACATACACTTCAATCGTACAACAACAACAAAAAAAAAATAAATAAACAAATAGCTGAAAGAAGAATTTATGCAAATGTATACTTAACATACTCCATTACTTCTGGCTCCCTTTGATCACTTTCCGCTCCGGCTCCGGGCCAAGAGCTTCGAGTTCATTGGAGTAATCGACCCAGAAACAGCAGAATGGATGTTTCTGGAACGTGTGGTTTCTTTGGTGAAGCTGGATGTGCGCACCTCATTGCCACGTGTCTTAGGAGATAGATGGATATTCAGGACCGCGAGTTGTGCAGCGTGAACAGTTGCCTTTTCGCCGTTTTCAGGGTCCTTCAATAAACCCGTCAGTTCTAAATGCGGACTCCTAATGGGAGGCGGTGGTGGCGCTTTCCGCTTTAAGGCTTCCTTGGCTCGGATGCGCTTCTGTGCGAGCATATGACTACTGGAACTATTTTTGGGGTCAAGCGTCCGCGGCTGACTGGGACTCTTGACTACATTGTGGGAAGTCGGTGGGGGCGGAGGAGGAGGCGAGGCTGACTCCTGTTCAGCTACTGCCACTCCGTTGCTGCTCAATTTGTTCGAGTGTTGTCGTTGGCGAGATTGTGTGGTTGTGAAACGAGGAGAGTCCAAAAGTTCAACATTTACGGGACTTTTTTGTGAAGCTTTGGAATCGTTCTCTGAGTCACGCTCAATCAGACATAATTTGGCGCGTGCTAATGCCTCAGTCCACTGACCAACCTCATACTTCTCTACTTCAAAAACAAACGTTATGTGCTTGCTTACAATTGCAAAGATTCCGGACGCTGGTATGTGCTTACCGAACTTGGTACTGGGGCTCGTTATCACTTCTTTGAATTGAATGAAGGGGTACCTAAGCTTCACTTCACAAATAAGTTTGTAGTCGCTATGCACGTCGTCTCTCAAGAACATAAGCACGCGTCCAAACGTGGTAATGAGCACCGTACAAGCGCGAGGCTTGTCAAGAGAGACGGTTTGTCTTGTCACAGTGCCATTTTCAAAAATGGTATCGACAAATGAATCGTTGCGCCTATCGTTAGCAAGAAACTTTCTAAACTTCCCGAATCTGCCATGCCCGAGTCCTAGCAATGAACTTTTATCTTCGTCTTCTACCGGAGATTCAGGCTGCACCACGACCTCTTCATAAAAGAAAGTTATAGCGTCAGACTCTTTTTCCGCATGCGGAACATCCTTTCTGTCTCTCAATTGATTTTCTTTGACGTACCGGGACAACATTGACCTCGAGTTACTGCGCTGCATTGAGCTCTTAAGTTGGTTACTGAACCCCAAGGGCGTATCGTGAATCATACCCTTGTGCTTCTTTTCAAAGACCTCGGTTGGTTTCTTGGTTGCACTAACCGAACCTACATGTATGACCCTTTCATCAGTGCTTAAATATTGCAGCCAGGCAGCTTCAATTGCCGTTGACGGAGGTATCTCTTTCGTTCGCGGATGTGGTTTGCGGTGATCATGGTCGCTTTTAGAAGAACTACTCGTAGATGCTCTGGAAAAGTTAGCCATGGAGTTAACTTGAGGTCTCAAAATGTTTGTTCCAGGGATGTAATCCGAAGTAGTGTTTGATTTCAGCGAAGACTGCGGAGTGGGAGCCCTACTTGTAACGCTTTCTTGGGCAGATGGTGTCTCGTCATCTTTTGCTAAAACATATGCAGCGACGCTGGCCGGGGTGAAGTTCCTTGCACCTTTATCTTCATTCAGCTTATTTATTTTAACGTCGTTGGGAGCTTTGGACTGCAGTGAAGGTGCCTTTTTCTTCACTACAATCTTGGACTCTTTAGGAGCCTGCGGAGCCTTGGGTGGCATCTTCATCATGGACTGCGCGGTCATTTTGTATGGCGTAAGCTCAGGGACCTTAGCGTTCCAAATCAGATCGGGGTCTTTGAAGTTGCATTTCTCAAAGAAAGGGTGTTTTTGAATCTGGCCAATGGAGGCTCTTCGCGAAGGCCGCAACACCAAAATATGCTTTATCAAGTCCCGAAGAATCAAGGGGAACCCAGCGCTGAAAGCATATTGTAATTTGGTTATCTTCTGGAACGTTAAATATTCGTTAGTGGCCTTGAATGGGGGTTTGCCAGCAATCAACTGATACAATAAACAGCCGAATGCCCATATATCTCCTGGTTTACCGCAATATTTGCTCTCAAGAAGTTCTGGCGAGACGTATTCTGCGGTTCCCACAAATGACTTTGCTCGGACATCCAATGGATAATCTTCTTCTATGCCAGATTCCTCGTTCTTTTTCCGTTCTAGCAATTTTGCAGTTCCGAAGTCCGTGATTCGGATTCTGAAGTGGTCATCTATCAATATGTTCTCTGGTTTGATGTCTCTATGTATAATGCCGTTGTCATGCATATTTTTTATTCCGTCGAGAATCTGGGCACCGAAATGCCTGGTGCATTCCTCGTTAAGCGAACCGTGTGTTTTTATAAGCCCAAGAAGCTCGCCGTTTGATGCATAGTCAAGTACAAAATATAGTCTGTCTTTGTCTTGGAATGTGAAGAAAAGAGAGATAATTCCATTAAGCCCGCTAAGCCGGTTGAGAGCGTGCTTCTCTATGTTCACATACTTGACCTTCTTTTCTTTGATAATGTGTCTTTTGTCTAGCACTTTTACGGCATACTGTGTCTTGGTGATTCTGTCTGTGGCTAGCACAACAGTAGAGTAAGAGCCTTCGCCTAAATCTTTTCCAAAGTCGAAGTCCTTGACCGTCCTGCGAATTGTCGCAGGTCCGTTCTGCCCGTGGGCCAGGGCCACTGATTCGGCAGCCCCTCGTTCGGCCCAATCCTCTTCATCTATTGCCGTTGAAGATCGTTCTGGAGTGGCATCAAGCGTTTCATTTTCATCAGGAAGGCTGTATGTCTGATTTAGTTTCCGGGTGTCGCTGTAAGGAGAATAATGAGGGTACGCGGGGTCTGGGGTGCCATTCTCTGCGATGAGGTCGATTGACGATGTCGTATACGGTCTGTGGTTCGCATTCAACGGCGAATTGTAGTCTATCGATGACGACGAAAGCGGTGTTGCCGGAGCAGACCTGTCACTGGTGGGAGCACCATCCTGGAACGGAGATGGGAAGCCATGACCTAGCCTCGGTGTGCGCATGGCAGGCTCATTATCGGTCGAATCTAGAGAAATGGCCGAATCAGGCGCTCCGCCTTCTTCCAGTAGATGGCGATATACAGCATGGATTTGGTCAGACAACTCACTTAGACTTGTGTCTGGGTCACTTCTGCGGCCAGCCATGGTCAAAGACGGAAGAGGGGCAAAAACGTGTGGGTCCACTCACGAAGGTCTTAGAGTACAAGTGCTACTACAGCGAATATGTTTCGAACGATTGCAGTTGCTATTGTAGGACGTAGTTGCGTCGGTGAAGATGCTGCTCCTTATATATGGGGGTAGGAGAATGCTACGGCGAATGTTGAAAGCAGTCAAAATAAATTGCCGAGGAAAGCGAAATATCGAGAAGTATCGAGGAATTGCGGAGTTCCAAGCGGTTCCTTTATATTTCGGAACGGCACTGGCTTTAGTGGAAGTTACTTTGTAAGAAGAGATTAGCTACTTGTCATATAAACCCAACTGGGGCTTTGCCTGCAGACGGGGTCCACACACTATAGAGCAATGTAAGTGTTGAATTTGGATGGACCAACAATTTGAAAAGAAGAGGTAATGTAAACTTTTAGAGTGATAAAATGAACTGTAGAAGGGTTTTAATATTCAGGGAAGCCTTTTTTTTTTTTTTGGAAAATAGGGTATGCACTTGATAAGCGTTAGTACGTCAGTTCTAGTTAGAGTTCCTCCCTGTAGAGATTGAGACGGATGTTTGGCCATTAGAAAGGGGGAATTTTCGTACTTTTTTTTATCTCGTTGGAGACCTCTTCGCTCTCTTTTTTCCCCTTCAATTACTTTCCAGCATTCTAAGTTATTTTCGATTCTTACGGCTCCGGCTACGTAGGTTAGTAGCGCTGGTGGCTACGTAAAGACGCAGATTCCGCTCATAATGCGTCAAAAAGGAGTCGGGGCCAAAAATTCCGATTAGATATCCTCGAACAATTGACAAGGGCAGGAAATTAGTAGAACCATGAGAGATCGCAATGTGGAAAAAGCTTTAGCGTATGACTGAGAGTTGATCAAATAAGAATTAATCTTCTCCAGTATAAAAAAGGATTGATTTGCATAAAAATGCTTCTTTGGAATAAAATTGTTATAATTATGTTGCATGGTGAAGAACGAATCATTTGACATGGAGACGGCACTAGTGGTATGGTATGCAAAAACACAAAATACCAAATGGCTGCAGCTCTCATCCAAGTTGAGCCCCTTGCTGCTATTCACATATAAACCATGTTGTAATGTGGTGCATAAGCTCCCGTTGATAATCCGGTCAAAGTTTATAGACCTCTTATGTCCGAATTAATAGTGATCAGTACACTATTCTCTTTCCTATCGACAGCTATTTACGACTTCCTTTAGTCAGATGTAGCTTTTGTAATTAAGAAAGCACTCTCAGATGGTAGAATTGGAAGGACATTTCCAAAAGGGTTGTAACATGAATGTTGAGCGAAACTCACCCTAGCCAAAGTCGTTTCTTTAATTTTTGAAATTACACTATTACGTGAGCAAAAATTAGACTTCATATTCGTTTTTGCCGTGGAAATCCTACGCGGTCTTGTCTTTTGATGCCTTTCGTAACTCGAATAAGATGGATTGGCATGGTTTTTTGAAATGAATATTAATTCTGTTTTGATCTCAATATGTTCTCACTTCCTTTGTGTGTTAGCAAAAGTATCTGCTTTCCCATTCTCTTTCGTAAGGAGACAATATGCATAATCTGAAACGTTGACGCCCAAGGTACAAGAACGCATTTATTCCTTAGAAAATAAATTTCGTCAAATATTCATTACAAATTATCCAATATCCAATCACTTTCGTTCACACAAAGTTAATAAATACGGGTCTTCATGTTTCACTCCTACTCCCTTTCCTACCCCAGATATCTTGCAAACACATCCTTCTAAACAAAAAGGGAAAGTCAGCTATACCCAAATAAACCCCACCGAAAGCCTTTGCCCCAAATCAAGGAGTTCTGGCTCCTTATCGCCCTTAATTCCCTCTTCATCTTCGTCTTTTATGAACCCACTACTCCTCCCAATTCAATACACAGCATATGGCGTTCCCGCTTGATCCAACACATCTCCGAGCACACCTCCGAGCGCTACTTCTCTCCTCCAAGGAGAGTGATGATGATTCTGCCGGCAGAATTATTCGTCCGTTAGAGCTGGGCTTGTTCCACAAGAACTTAAACAAGCTTTACTTCAACGATTATCGACCGAAATCTCCTCCAATTCCAAGCGATATTCCAGATGAATTACCTGTTGCCAATTCCCTTCGATTAGTTGATAAGAAGTCCTCCTCACGTACGAGACGAAGGGCCCGAAAGGCTCAAAATGTACAGAGCAAACACAACGAGCCCATACGAGAAAATCACGGAAGCAAAGCTGATCAAAATATTAGTTTGCTGAAAAATTTGAGAGAGTCCAACACGTCTAATTCGCTGGTGATCACAATTCCTCTTGATGCGGTAAGCCCCGCTGAAACAATTGGCAGAAAAAGCTCCGAGAAGCGGGCCCTGTTATCGAAATTGATCACTTCTGTTCCATTGGGCCTCGGACTGCTGAAGAATCTGGCCTTGCGGAGCCCGATTCTGGGAGACACGCTGTTTGATCGTATAAATGACTTACCCGTCACTTTGGATAGAATGAGTACAAACACTAGCAGCAAATTGTCTTCCGAGCTCGATCTGGATAAGCAGCTGACTCTGGGATCCATTGCAACGGCAGAAATAGTGACCCCGAAGGACGATGTTTCGGCCACGGAGAAGGATGATCAACAACAAGGGCTTTCGGATAACGATACCATTGATCATGGCTCAGATGTCACATCATCCAATAGTTTCACAACGGATGACTCTCTTTCCTCTTCGTCTTCAACTTCTGACATGTCTAGTCTCAGCCATGAGTCAATTCACAACGATGGCTCAAATATGATGTACAATTACTCCGTTCCGCAGAGCCACATTTTAGCCAATGAAAATGCCCTTTTTGACTCGCCACTTAAATTGAAATCAAATGATACCGACGAGATTCCAGGGATTAGCCAAGGAATGTCAATGGACTCAGCACTTTTTCCTAGGCATCATGGCCCCACTCACCAAGAGCTACAATTTTTTAAGTTAAAGGATATCGACGTTCTGACCCAACAAAAGCCTTCTTTGCTTAGTTCCATGATTAATTGTCGGCAAGGAGTCATCAACGAGAATCCCTTGTCATACTTTTATTTTGTTAGCCCCAATTCCGAGAATGGAGGAGCTGAGGGCGACGCAAAACAAACTAACATAGATGTTTTTGTTCCTCCGAAAATGGTATGCGTCTTAAAAGAAGTACCTGTAGTTGCTTCCTCGAGTGTATTCGACTCTATTGGTTACTTTCTCTCGCAGGTGATTTTAACAGAGGAGTTTAAAAAAATGAAGAACGATGAAAGCTTCATAAATCCAAATAACTGGCGTATGGAGCTCATAGATAGTGACGGAGACCTATACGACTCCACCTTCGGCGTATTGGACCGTACCCGTCTCTTAGCATCCTACAATTGTCCAAGGTATTTGGCGATATGCCAAGTGACAAATCCTATTGAAATCGAGAAAAATAACAAACAAACGCCTTTGCCGCTTGAATTTAAGCAGCATCTTGAGGCATATCGTCAACGAGCTGCTGATGTTAACCTACCAGGTGTCCATGACCCTAATTTAGGCAAACTCCCAGACAATTCTGTTCAAATTCAAGTGGCGGCAGTGCCTAACCAAAAACAAGAGTATATTAAGATCTTTGTCCCCGCCAGCATGCAAGTGGGCGGTTTGTATGAATTGATCTGCGGGCAGTATCAAGTCAACTCTGCTGAGTATAAGCTAGTGGGCATTGACAATACGCAAATTCGCCGAGATGTTTTTATGTCTGACTTAATCATTGATTTAAAGGCGAACGATGGACAGGAGATTTCCTTGGAGAGCACTTCAAAGATTGAGGATTTAGGGATGTTTACGTTTAAATTGGTACCTGCTTCGAAACAGATAGTAAAGCTGATGCTTAACGTCGGTTCCGAAATTGATACACAGATCAAAGCTGGTATTACACCCGAGTCATCTTCGCTCGGCCAATCTGGTATCACACCGCCTGTTCCAGAAACACTCAAAATCTCCACTAACATTAGCAAAAGCACTGAGCCCAGCACCAAAATGTCCTCGTATTCTACTAAACAGAATAAAAGAAGAAGTTCCAAGATTGCTGAGCTTCTTTTTGACAACCATAACTTTGACGACCAGTTTAAAAGCAAGAGCCCTGATATACCGACATCCGTTAATACCGTGTATTACAAGTGGAAGGTTTTCCGTAAAAAACCGCCTCTTTTAAACCGAATCGAAAAGTCACTAATTATCGATGGAGATTATATCCATATTGTACCACCCGATGACCTCAACTTAAAGAAAACCAGTAGTGAGGTACTATACGGCGGCAGCCACAGCGAGAATAAGCATCACCATCATTACCTTCATCATTACAACTATTCCAAGTACTACAACGATACAATGATGAAGACCAGCTCGTTTCACGTTTCGCAGATCATTAAGTTGAAACACTTTAAGAAAGGCAAAAATCCTCTACAGTTCAAGATTGTGGTTGAAAAAGAAAGCGAACAGGGTGGCAAGGATGTTGTTATTCAGAAGAAATACGACTTGGAGGCTGAATCAGAAGATCAAATGAAGGATATGATGAAGAAGATTGAATGGGCTTGGAAATCATACGAACGGTCAGTTGCTACTTAAATGAGAATCAAAATAGAACGTTAAAGAAACAATGGTCAGGAGAACTCGTAGATGCTCGATTCGACAAATATAGTAATGTTGGTTCTTTTGCACGCCAGCCACATTCCAGGAGGGGACTTGATGTAATTTTGCAAATTTGGGGGGTATTTGGACATATCCGTGTATTTTGCCATTTTCAAGGATTTTTCAGAGATAAGGTAAAACGTTCCACCTACGCAATGTTGCAAAAAAAACAAATTCAAGTCCAAAAACACGAATAATCTATTATCATTTCAAAAACTATAACGAAGTACCTAAATTATTATTTCGCAGTTTCCATATTTCCTTCCCTTCCTTATCAATAGCCTCCAGATCAGATTGTACAGGACAGGCATCACCATGTCTCTTTCCCTGAATTGGGAGAGACTCAGTGCCAAGCTTGGAACAGCTCCAAAAAAAGCGCAGAAAGTCCAAAAGAGGACGCGCAGAAATGTATCAAGTGTTCTGACTAGCTTGCAGTCGACATCAAAGCAGAATGCTAACGTTCATTTGAAACGAGGCGATGTGTTAGTGAATTCATTATGGAACACCGATGCAAACGAAAAGCTTAACATGCGGTCCAGCCGTTCGAAGATTTTCAAAGGACATGATCACCGCAAGACTGCCGTTGGGAAGTACATTGCAATGGACTGCGAATTTGTAGGCGTAGGAAGTGATGATCGCCTGGCCCTCGCGCGTATATCCATAGTCAATTTCTATGGCCATGAGCTCCTTGACGCATTTGTTAAACCAAAAGAACGGGTCACAGATTGGCGCACGTGGGTTTCGGGTGTTTCTCCTAAAGACATGGCTGGTGCCATCACATTCGATGAGGCTCAGCTGAAAGTGGCGGGACTCATTCAGAATCGCATATTGGTAGGTCACGCCTTGAAGAACGATTTGAGGGTGTTGCAATTGTCATTGATGCGCAGTCAGATAGTTGATACTGCTGATATTCCAGAGTATAGACAACTCTCCAAAGGAAAGCCACCCGGACTACGGCGGCTATGTAACACAGTTCTAGATCTTACCATACAAGAAAAAGCTCACTCCTCTTTAGAGGATGCCCGTGCTGCTATGGCGCTTTTTAGGCTTCACCAGTATAACAAGGCCAATACGGGCCGGAATAAAGAAATCAGCCAACCAAAGACATAAGGCCACAAGGGCGCAAAAAAACATGTTACATACGACAACAAGTTTTGGTATTGGTAGAAAGTAATGCGCTTCAATTTCATCAGTTACAATAGAGTGTCAAACCCGATTGATTAGACAATTCTACAAGTTGTCAATCAGAAATGCATCAATGCTCTATAAATCATAAATTCGTTGTAAGTTAGTTGATTAGTTTGTGTGTTGTTTCTCAATTTCATCCGATTTTTTTCATTGATTTCCCCTTCATGGCTCATTCTGTTCTCTTCTTTCTCCTCTTGTTTAGAACTTTTCCAACTTCAGACCCTCAAATGCGTTGCAAAACGTTCTATAAATCATATTTTGCAAAAGCTTCACTGATGAACTCACATCCTTGGGGTTGAGCGTTGTGAGTAACTGACTTACCTGCGCGAAGCTCGCGAAATTCAACAGACGAACACACTGTTCAACTTCTGCAATGCACTTATTCTCAGAGTAATGGGTCTCGTCCATCATCTGAACCAAAAGCTTCGATATGTCTGTGACTGTTTCTTCCGAAATACTCAGCACAATCGTGCTCTCAAGCTCATCGGAAATAAGGTGAAAGATTTGAAATGCTGTGTGACGCAGGTGCTTAAAAATGTAGCAGTACAACGCCACAAATCTGTTTTTAAAGACTGGGTCAGAATCGCTGCAGAAAATATGCGCCACAAGCACCATCACAAATCTTGAGTGCGGCAGCCCATCGCATATCGTCTCAAGGAGTACGGCGGGAATTTCAACATGCCCCATGCTGACCATGTGCTCATCCTCTAGGGCCAAATCAGTCAAATGACCCTTAAATTTAGTTTCGGACGTCGACAAGAAGAGGAGCAATAAGTAGTGGTACTTGAATTGTGGGCCCGCAGTTTCGGAGATTTTAGCGCCTTCGCATGCACCTGAATCTAAGGGTTCACTCACACTTGAAGGCACATAAACTTTTGATTTGGGATCTTTCTCCCGGTTTTTATTGAACTTGTGCCCCAAGATCATCAGAAGACTGACCAAGGCGTTGTGCTTAAATTGTGGCGATGTGAGTCCCTTGGATATAAGAAGCAACACAGCCGACTCGAAGTTGTCCATGTCAAGTTTGACACCAATTTTTTCCTCAAATTTCCCAAGCAAAGGCTCAAGGTCAGGCCTATGTGACATCACGCGCTGCAAATACTCAGCGTTTACATGTTTCATGACATTGCCCATGCATTGAATCGTGGCTTGGTACGTTTTAGACAGCACCAAGAATACCGAGCAAAAGACAGTCCACACCAAAAGGGGCAAGTACACAGAATCCTGGGTAAGTCCCTGTTCTAAGCGGCAATAGCACAAGGCACAGTCAAATTCGAAGTCAATACAGTTCAACAGCATGCTAGACACAAGTTTTAAGATCTTTCCGGCAGTAGTATCGTTGATACCGGTTCTAGCCAAGATACAAACAACCATTAAAGCACGTCTTTGGAAGAGCGAGCTACTGAATGCGATATCCATAGAAAGCGACGACCACCGTGCGAGCCACCGTGTCTTTTCGTCAATGGAGCCCATCTGGCATATGAAATCGTGAAGATTTTCGCAGAGAAGCTCAAAAGACATGGCGCGATTAAAATTCTGGACTGGATCTGCGTGGGTAACGCGTTCCTTGCTGGTGAGTCCAAAGAGCATTTTGGCGCGCTGGCTGCTGAAGTACTCTACAGTGTTGTTGATCAAATCGATCTGTTTCTGAGAGAGAGATGGGGTTTGTGCAAATGCTCCAAGCGTGTTGATGACCAATTTTTGCAAATCGGACCCGAACTCAAGTCCGGGGTTGTCTATAAACAACGTGCAAAACAGGAACACGTCTGGCAAATATAAGGACCCGTATACGTACGAGTTGAAGAAAAGTGATCCACATACTTTGACTAAGACCGTAATTTCGAGCTGTTTACTTTGAATCACGAGCTCGGAGTCGTGGCGGTTTGTCTGTGCGATGCAGCTATTGATACGGGCAATGATCTCACCGCAGAGTTCAACGCTGGGGGTGACCATCGAGATAATTGTGCACCATGTCTCGGCGTCGGCGAAATTGTCAATGGCAAATGAGACAATCTCTTCGACGAGGATATGAATGAGGCTCATCTCATCGAATAACTTTTTCCATATTTTATCATTGAGGATCGGTGCAAAGTTGCGATTTTGGACGGTCAACTTACAGAAGAGTCGGATGATGCTGGCCATCTTCTCAGTACCGTCTTGTTCAGTCATCACGTAACGGCCTACGTTGTCGAGCCATGGAGATATGTATAAAATTCCGCTGAGCCTAAGATCTTCAGGCAATTTCGTCAAGTTGTTAAAGAATACTTTCAAAAACTCGTAGGTATATTCTGGTCGCCGTGCTGCCAAATGCGTCGAAGCCATTACAATGAAATCGGTAGTGTCAATCGGAAAGGTGACCTTACTAGTGTGCACAGCCGATAGTCCAAGACCCAAGTCAAAATACTCGTTCAACGCTGTGAAAAGTTTTGCCGCCGACGACCGGACTTGTTCATCACGTTCCAAGAGGCCATGGAACGCTAGCACAACCAAGATATTGAACCTGCTCGCGAAATCACGCTCGCCCTCCTCGCCAACGCTGGCAGACAATCTTTGGTCCTTAGGGTTACGTAGCATGGCGAAATATAACAGTCGAAGGATTTCTTGTCGTTGCGACGAGACGAGTGTTACTTGGTAGTTATATCGATTCAAAGAGAGCGTGAACTCATTCTCGACACCGCTTTTATTCGAAACTTCGCATCTCGTCAAGTCAGAAATCATGTGCGTTTCTACTGGAGCCACAGTCTTTGTCACAACAGTATCAGCCTCGTATTCAACGCGGTCATAGCATAATTGTAGCCATTTTCGACCAAACTTAACAGTGACGGGGAAAAAAGTGCCCGAGACATCATCGTAAAACTTACAATTTTTGTAAACCGCCCGGACATCCTGGTTAATGTTAATGACAGACTCCTCCAAACCAAGCAGGCTGATGATTTCCGGGTCATCTTGTTGCGTGTAGAAATAAACCTTATTCTTCTCATTACCCTGTTTACGCAAATCAATCATGTTCTTGACTGCTGGGAGGTACGCATTGCGAGGCAAGTTGTAGTAATACGTGCGAGCGCAATTGTTGAAAAACACTTTGGGAGCATAACTGGTCATCAAACTCAAGTAATTTTTGCCCAAGATCCCCACAAAGAAAAATCGAGTAAAATCGAGCACGCAATAGAACTTGTTGTCCCAAACTTGGCTCGCGACATCGAATAACATGTACACGAATGTGTTAATGTCGTATCCAATCTCTCGAATATGGCGAAAATTGGCCACAACCATTGGAGTCCCATCATGATAAACGGAGATGTGCACTACAGGAGCATCTACAGACATTTCGATGTTTTTGGCGGACATCTTTGCCATAAACTCTGCGAACTGCAGCGTTCCCATGTTTGCAGCGGCTTCATTGACTTTTAAAGACTTAGTGCCTTGAAGGGAGATAGAGAATTTGGGAGCCCCAAAGGTCTCGAACGTGGTATCTATGTGACGCCATTGAACGATTTTGGCGTGCAAATCAGTGGAGCTAATGACCTTTTGCGCAGTCAAGTACCGCACACGAATCGTTGGGAAATAGGTGTAAAAAAATTTGTGGAGATACCGGAGACTAGATCCAGGCTTGCGCGTGAGTGTCAAGAATGGATAACTGTTGTCTGTCGCCAGAAAAGCAATTTTTTGCAAAAAGCCATAAATTTGTTGATTAAGTGCGTCCATGACGTCCATTCGGTTTGCGAGCTTGGCCCATTTCAAGTTTGCAAGAGAGCCATTTGCCATATACTGAATAACCTTCACGATTTGCATGAGTGAACGTTTCACCTTGGGCGAAATTGCCGACATATCGAACGATGTCTCAGGGCTAACAATCGCCGGGCAGAAAAACCGCAAGAACATAAACAGTCCAACAGCAATTAGAACCGCTTCGCCAAATTTGTGCTCTATTGCGCGGTATATCTGCGCGCAGATATACTTAAACGCGTCGGGGACCCATGGTAACAGGTTAACAATGTTTCCCACTAGTTTTTCTAGAAGCGAGATAAACACATCCACGTCTTCTTCAGGACCATCCTTTTCGACCTCAAAACTGATATCTTTGTCAACCATTTCCTCGATGAAAGGCCGAAGCACGACAGTTAAATACGGAACACCATAGTCCTTGGCTAATATGGACATGAGTCTTGTTAGACAAGAATTTCCACGAAATATATCACTAGCACGAGTAACTTTTTCAACCTCGTCTTTAAGCAATGTCTCAAACAAGCAGTCAAGCTTTTTGGTGTACGCAAAAAGGCCATGGAGCGACGTTGCAAGTAAGTTATGTTCCAGCGGAGATGCGATATCAGCCGCGGCGCTAAAAACTTCAGGAACTTCAGAAAGTGCGGTCACCTGAGCATCGGGAAATTCCTCAGCGGCAAGTCGCTGTTGTCTTGCCAGAAGCATCGTAGCAAAAATGTCCAAGAAAATTGAGCGGATCTTCTTGTTCTCGTGGTATCCTAGAGGTAGTGCAAACGGCATGCCAATGTTACTATCAGAGTTGAGCACATTGGAAAATGCAGTAAGAACATTTTCGACAATTCCTTGAATTTTATACTTGTACCGCTGCATAACAGGCAGTGTTGTGTCGTTTGAAGTAAATCTTTGAAGAACCTTGTAGAACAACTTGAAGTAGTGTGAGAACACCAAATTACGTGCGTGTTCAACCTTACTCTCCTTTGTGCCGTCGGGTATGTCGAGTACCAACAGCTGAAGCTGGAGCGACAAGCATTTGGAGCATTCGTATGCCAACTCCATTTGTAAGAAATCGATGTCGATGGACCTGCCACTGGTCGATAATGAGTCTGCCACAAGAGATAACTGATCTGCTGAAGACCCTTGTGGTTGTGCAAGCATAGCCACTCCTGGTCCTGTGGCAATTGTTGCAGTTGGAGTGCCAGGGGTCAAAATAGTCCCTGTAGCTGTTCCTGTTGCACTTGTAGCGGCCGTGGAACTATTCGTGGTTGTTGTTGTCGTTGTTGTTGTTGCTGAATACTCGTCGTTTACAAAAATTGCATCTTCTAGCCAACCGGACATTCTTCGTGCAAAATAATTACGTATTTTATGAGACGCCTTAAGCCCTAGCAACTCGAATTCCGACTCAATCATGCCACCGAGCTTACAAATACGAAGCTTTAGCTTAATTTTATCCGCTGGGTTCTTCATTAGCGGAAGAAAGTCTATCGCCGCGTTGCCTACTCTTGGAAGTAGTCCCGCTAAAACGAAAGCGCCGTCAGTTTTAGTGGCCACCATTGACGCAAAAATCGAAATAACCTCTTCGACAAACGTAATGGACTCTTCGGTAACTACACCTCGTGACACAAGGTCGACAAGCACCGCCGTGAGCTTCTCGCATATATCTGGGAAAAGAGCGGAATGCGATTCCGAAGAAAGCGAGTCTTTAATGACAACACGGACTACAAGTTCACTCAGAAGAAGGAGCGATACCACGCGGTCATAGAACGCCGAAATTTGATTCATGACGTACTCACTTTTGGCCGGATCCTTTTCCATAAACTTGGGGTCGACAAAGCATCCGGAAGTGCACATCAAAAATCCGGTGTAATGCCGGAAAACGCTGTTCTCATCCAGCATGCTCTGTTCGTCTTTGACCATCTGTAACCAACGTTGATAAATGAGAAGCCACACTTGGCAAAGACTGTTGGTGGGTTCGGCGACAATAAGAATAGCCCGAAATTTCTTGTGAAGGGATACAAATCCAGTAAAAACGGCAGTATCGTTCAATATACGCTGGAAGGTTTTTATAAGCGTAGAAGATTTACAAACTTTGTTGTGATAGGGCATTAAGAAGTCCAGTACGTAGTACCGCATGGATGACTTAGCCATGTTAAAGAATTGCACGTCATGAGTACAAAGAGCATAAAGCAAAAGCACCTCATAAGCGTTGGATGCACGGTTGCAAGTCGTGTGAGCAGCGACATCAGCCAAGTTGGCGTTGTCTTTAAGTCTCCAAAAGGTCCGGTACCTGTCGTGTAAGAAACGGTTAAATAAAAGGAAGCACTGTTGAAACTTCAGACTGGGATGCTTCAAAAGAGCCTCTGAAACAGACTCAACAATCTGGATTGAGATAAGAAAACTGAGATTCTGCCGCTGGGGACAAAAAGTACGTCCCTCTGGCGCACGAAGAAGTTTCCTTCCCAAGTTACATGCAGCCTCGAAACAGATGTTGGAGTTCTTATATGACTTGAAATGAATTGCAAGCTTGATGGGCAAAATTACGCGCGTCACGTAACTGTTCATCCATTCAAAAGATTTCAATTCCGGGTTGTTTGGACAACGCAAATAAAATTCAGGGGCCGCGGCAAATGCATCGAGAAGCGCTGCGAGGAGCTCTTCTACAATGACCATAGAATGTTCCGTGAAATCTTCTTCTACGAAAACGATTTTGGATTGATTCATAATGCCTTCCGCTGAGATGTCCTCTGTAATTGAAGGCGGTAGACTCATTTGTCGGTCACCACTCGCTGGAGAAGCAGAACGAGACGACAGCAGGAGACTAAACCGCAGCTCAGAAAGCCTGTTAGTCTCATCCAAGTTTGCTCTGTATGTGATCACATAACATATGCTTTTCAAGATATCTTCTAGAGAGGGGGTCATGACCTCCATAATAGCCTTAAAAACGTTCTTATAGAACTTTTCCTTCGATAGAGTCTTAATTGTGTCGACGTGAATGTGAAAATCGCCCACAAGGCGTGGATCACGGTCACCACTGTGCAATTGTTGGCGAACTTCGGTGAAAGATTTCGAGAACTGAGCAATATACTTTTCTGGATTCATTACAATCGCAGACGTCGTGAATTTCACCATAAGCGCCCCGTAGCGCGAACTCTGGTTGTTGGCGTGGCAATGATCTCTCAAAGACGCAAGATTACTATATACTTCGTCCAAATACCGTTCGCTAAATGCACGAACACCATCGGATACATCAGGGATCACGGATCCAAGCAAAAAGATGTTGGCTATGCATTCAAATGTATCAAGGTTGGTACCTGAGAGCGACTCTCGGAGAATTGTGTCCAAGAAACGGATCCGCTTATTAAAAGTCTTCTTGAGTTTATTTGGCTTCAGTAAGAGCTCATTGAAATCCGAGGGACATGTCAACACGTACCACGAAAATAGAGAAATAAACAACGTAGAGTTTTCTTCCAATACTGTGGAAACGAAGTCAAAGAGCGATTTACAGCTCTGGTCTACTGCGCTTCCAGGATAAACAAGCGATGAGTAGAAACCTGGTCTATAGATGAACTGGTACTGCAAACTCCACGAGCCATAATATAGAAATAGCTGCATACGAGTGCTGGATCGGATGTAGGGAATCAGGCTATAAACATTGCGCAAGTAGGGCTCTGTGACATCCAGTGAGAAGCAGACATGCATGAGCAGATGTGAGTATTTCTGTAAGGCTCCAGAGGGAATATACTCGCCTCTTTCGGACCACAGAAAAAGCTTTTCATGAAGAAATTCATAGTAGTCGTACGGGTTGCATGTTGCAATGTATTTCAATAGGATCTGGATGTTCAGATCAATCTCCAACACATGTTCTCGGATTTTTTCTGGCAGGAGCACGGTGCTGGGAATAATAAAGTCTTCTGGCAAAGACGCCGATTCTGCGGTTCTACGTAGAACGGATAGAGCACGAGTGTTGACTTCATTAGATAATATAGTGAGGAGAACTTCGAGAGTTGAGTGCACAGAAAGCGATAGTTTCGCAGGCGTAGGGAACGCATAAACCTCTAAAGAGTCGTTGTTTGCATCCGGAACCGAGTTGAAATCGATGCCGCTATGCGCAAGCAAATCATCAAACTCATCTTCGTCAATAAGCTCGAAGCTCCAGTTCGTGTAGATCGCTGTACGAAGCACCTTGGAAACTATCAACGTGGACCAAAGCGCTTTATCGTCGCGCGCTAGAAGCTTTCCCGTTTGCGGGTCGATGTTTAAAGCCCGTAAGAGGTCTACAAGGGCGTATATGATATCCAGCATGAAGTTCTGAGTCGCATCGCTGGACTTGCAGTTCTTAAAGACGAGGTTTGTAGTAAGAATGAACTGCGGGTTAAGCTCAACCTCTGCAAGCGATGCACCGGTTCGGCTTGGAAGCACCAGCTCGAGTTTGCCGACCAATGCCCGTGCGAAGCCGGTCTTGAGCTTAGCCTTGGACATGTACGGGGCGACTGGTGCAGAGAGTTCCTACGAAGGGTAAAAGAAGCTGTAGAGGAGGGATCGAGTAAAACAATCTGCCTAATGTATTAAATCAGTGGCAACACTAAGAGACTTGACGGATATCTTGGGGATTATATAGTGAGGACAGTAGGGGATAGGAGGTGACCTCGGGATAGATCCTACGCCGCCCGCAGTGCGCCAAAAACAAGCTGCTCGGTCAATAAAAAGGGTATACAAATCACAGGCGTCGAGCACTGATTGGACAAGGCAGGGGAAATGAATGGCAGTAGATGCTATCTTGGCTTCGTTGGATAAAGTCAGGGTAGGTGCAGACGTTTGGTCTGAAATGAGCGGGTGCACCATGCAGGACAACGGTGTGTGAGGCTGACTGAAACACAATGGTGCGTTAAAAAACGTAAAAACAGGGTAGAAATTTCGGAGGAGTCAGGAACTTCAAGTTTTATAGTATGAAACTTGTTACGGATCGGGTTTAGTTGAAATGAGCTTGTGTGTTGTTGGGGATCCGTGGACCCTGGTTGGGGAAGGGTACACAGAAGCACGGCTGCAATTTGCTGGAATAGACGCCATGCAAATGAATGGGGGAAACATGTCGAAATGTACAAATAGTGGGCCGAGGTTTCGAATAGAAGCAAATATTCTGCTCTTTCCGTGGAATTGTTGGGGAGGACGTAAAAAAGGGCTGCCGCTGATTGGTTGTTTTGGGACGTTGCCATGGGTTTGTTAGAGTGGATGTCGTAGATGTAAGGAGTCGCTCATGGCGAGATCGTAGAAGAGAATAATGGAAAAAAAAAGTGTTAATGAGTTCTTTAAAATTACTAGTACGATTGTTATTGTCTACACTCAGTCAGGTTAAGAATTTAGACCCAGGATTTGGTCAGGTAATAAGATTTATCATCAATTTCAACCAATCAAACAATTCTAGTTGTAATTGTAACCCTACCGAGGATCTTCTGAATGGAGCATCCTTAACGTTCAATTCATCATCTATCCTCCTCTATATCAAACCTCAGAACACATCATCCTACATCCACAAACAGCATTCATAAATATGAAAAGGGTTCTTTTCATTCTCCAAGGAAAATGATCATCAAAAATGACATGCAATCTCAAAATAATCACATTTTGTCTCCTATCTTTTATCAACATCCGACTTATTGTTTCGTCCTGCAGACAACACACCCAATGGGAGTCGTTCCCTCAATCAATTGAAAAATCCCCAGCATCAATCGTTACTTCTCCACAATGGCTGCCGCTTACAAAATCCTCGGAAGATCCGTGCCTCCTCACTACTTGGCCCTCGCCACCATCGGTGCTGTCGTTTTCGTCGTTGTCCCAAAGCCTTGGGCTGCTAAGGAGGCTCACCCTGCCATCAAGGCTTCTTCCCCAGAGGAGGAGAAGTTTGTCAAGGACTTCATTGCTAAGAGCTCCGAGAAGCATTAGATAGATCTCGATGTATATATTCGAATAGATATTGAAAGCGAGGTTTTGTAGAACCATGGTTGATGGGGCGTGACTACAAATGGATTAGAAATACTCTCGATGGTACCAAGTTGAAATGAATAAAGTCATTATTCTGGGATCAGTAAGATGCGGATAAAAGAGCACAGTTCCAAGTCGGAGATATAGCTTTCATTAGAGCCAGCCCTTTTGTCTTTTCAGGAACTCTGGGGATCTATGAAATGATTCGGATGTGAAAATAAGAATCAGCTATGAATACAAATTTTGTTTCGGAAATACAGATTGTATTAGTTGTATTTACTGAATCTATTTAACCTTCTGTGCCGCTTTCTTTGATATAGCCATGGCTGCAAATACACCCGAAACAACAAGAACAGAGAAAATGAAACATAGGGCTATGTACCCAATTGCAAGGAGATATTTAAACGAATGTCCTATTTTTCATTCTTTAGCTAGACCAGCAAAATTTTCTTCAGAATCCAGATCCAACCTACAAGGGCTCTAGCAGATAAGACGGAGTTAATCCAAATTAAACAAATACAATAAAATTACACAATATTACATAAAACCTCGATTCAATTTTACAATGAATTATCTCTCTTATTTTTAAAATCTTATTCCCGCAATACCTTGTCTTTCTTCCCGACCACCTCATCTACTCATCGCATCTATATACCCAACCTCATCACCATCTCTTCCCATACTCATCACCATGTCGGCAATCTACAAAGCCTTGCAGGCCAAGTCGTCTAAAGATACGTCCGAAAAAGTAAAGCACATCAACAGACAACGAGTGCTCGTAATCTCGTCTCGTGGAGTTACCTACAGACACCGTCATTTGATTAATGACTTGACACAGTTGATGCCTCACTCCAGAAAAGAGCCCAAATTCGACTCTAAAAAGGATTTGTGGCAGCTTAATGAAATCGCAGAGTTGTACAACTGTAGCAATATCTTTTTCTTTGAGGCCAGAAAGCACCAAGATCTTTATCTCTGGATTTCCAAGCCTCCTAACGGACCAACCATGAAGTTCTACGTTCAAAACATGCACACTTTAGATGAGTTGAACTTTACCGGAAACTGCTTGAAAGGATCAAGACCGATCTTGAGTTTCGACAAGTCATTCACCGACTCGGCACACCACGAGCTTATCAAGGAGATGTTCATCCACACATTCGGTGTTCCTCCAAACGCGAGAAAATCTAAGCCTTTCATTGACCACGTCATGACATTTTCTATTGTAGACAACAAGATTTGGGTCAGAAACTACCAAATATCCGAGACCGAAGAGGCACGCGAGAAGATCAACGCCGGCGACGAGAACATGTCGTTAGTGGAGATCGGGCCACGTTTTGTGATGACCTTGATTACCATTTTGGAAGGTTCGTTCGGTGGTCCTAAGATATACGAGAACAAGCAATACGTTTCGCCAAATGTTGTTCGTGCACAGCTTAAACAGCAAGCAGCCAGCAAAGCCCGTTCTCGTGCGGTAGCTGCTTTGGATAGAAAGGTGAAGGTTAGGGAGCAGGTGTTGAAGGTGGACCCATTATCGAATGAGAGTTTGTTTAAGTAGATGAATAGTGGGCGTTAGGTTGTAGAAGTAGGCAAACAATACATGTAATGAAACAATAACGTTATTATAACAAACAGATTTTCTAATGGAATACTTATACCTGTAACTCTGATTTGGTATCTATAGATATATTGGCTGTGTTGATTTGTATGACCACAACAGTGAAGGATGGCGACTTTCAAAATCGGAACAGAACAAAGTTCAAGTTAATTTAACGAGATATCAATAGTTTGCGCATAATAAAAATTGTTTCAGAAGAGGGTCCGTTACCTTTACCTTCTTTGCTCCTAGATCGTGTGATCAGCGTCAAACTAATTATCAAATTCTGAAGTAGAAAAACAAAAAAACAAATGCAAGCGTAAAAACTGCGTGACTTGTTTTTAATAAAAAACAACCTAATTTTTATAGATAGGACATTTTGTATAAGGCTGATCATCAGATCAGACCGTTATGTCACATGATGCCCCTAGTTTCTATTATAGAGCACCAACTTCTGTATCCATAAAAGCGCAAAGCCTCCCTATAAATATTCAAAGACTCATCCGTTTTTCTTTACCACACCATGTCACAGCTCAGAAATGATTTTGTGTATAATGCGGGGAAAACGAAATCGTCAAATACGGTAAACGCTTCTTCAAAACCTCCACAGTCGACAAACCATTCAGACCCATCAAACCCATCAAACCCATCAAACCCATCATACGACTCTTACTACAACACCGGATACCTCCCAATGAAGGACAAGAATTATCCGTATGAGAACAGTCGCGGTATTCACGAGTCTCTGAATATTAACTTCTCGAGACAGGCCAACACCAGTCAAAACGAATTACTACAATCGGATAGATGGGACTTCTCCGACAGTCTAGCGGCCGCAAACAGAAATGGAGACAAATCCGGGGAAACAAACGTGCAGCAACACGAACTCACAAACTTTTCATCTTATCCATCGAATCCATTCACTCGCCAGGAGACCCCGGATGATCCTTTCGATGCACAGCCCCTATACCATCCAACGAGACCGAGTCCTGTCACCGACGAAGGCAGCTCGCCATTTTCTGACGGTCTGTCAGATAAAGACCACATTGCACAGCGATTGCGCGAGAACGAGAAGAACCGCCGGAAACTCGCCAACCGCCTACCCCACTACCACGTTACTAAGCTCCCGTACTTTTCGATCATCGTTTCCATTGCTCAAATCGTAGTCTTTGTAGTCGAACTAGTACGGATGGGACTTTTGACAGGCTCGCCCTTTCAAACTCAGCCGTATTTCAATCCAATGCTTGGTCCCTCTACTTACCTCTTAGTGAATATGGGTGCCAGGTACGTTCCTTGCATGCACCCCATCGACAATATTACCCTGGATTTAACCATCCAGTTCCCATGTCCTAACTCAACCACAGTAGCCACCAATGTCTGTAACTTGAGTCAGTTGTGTGGTATGGGAGGAATCCCTATAATCAACAATACGTACGTTCCCGACCAGCGGGTCCGAGTCGTGACCCCTATATTTCTCCATGCTGGTTTTCTTCATATTTTGTTCAACTTATTGCTCCAACTAGCCATGGGGATGGCCGTCGAAAGACATATCGGCTTTATCAAGTATGGACTTATATACATGTGTAGTGGAGTCGCTGGGTTCCTCTTGGGCGCTAACTTTGCACCAAATGGGATTGCTTCTACCGGTGCATCCGGATCTCTTTTTGGAATCATCGCTACTAACCTCTTACTCTTCATTTATTGTGGGCGGAAGAATACAAACATATACTTCACCAAAAAGTATACCCTCTTTATTATCGTTATGGTGGGAGAGATCATCGTTTCGTTTGTGCTTGGTCTCCTTCCTGGTCTTGACAATTTTTCGCATATTGGTGGGTTTTGTATGGGTCTTCTCACGTCTATTGCATTGATTCAAGACCCATCATTCGTGTACATTGACGGCATCTACACTTATGATCCTAACACCACCACATGGCAATCGTTTGTCGAAAACTGGAATCCTCTTAGTAAAATTCAACACAAAGTCCGGTGGAAAGTGATGTTATGGGCGGTAGTAAGAGTGATTTGCATGGCTTTGGTGATTGTCTACTTCGTACTCCTTACGCAGAACCTATACTCGGTAGGAATGCAGGAGGACCGTATGCGTTGCTCGTGGTGTAAGTATATAAATTGTATTCCAGTTCATGGCTGGTGCGAGATGGGAGAAGTGACTGTCAGCAGTACCACCACTACGCCGAGTCAGCCAACAGGTGCTTTCACGCCAACCTCAATATCTGCGCTACCATCGCAGATTCTTAACAATAGAGGACTAGCAGGCTTGTCCGCTTTGGGACATTCGGGTTCTGGAAACTCGTTGTTCCTGTCGTTATCTGTGCAAATGAAAAGCGTCGTTGAAGGCTTGCATTCGTTAGAGTCTCAGTTTGGGACAATAATTCTAGTCTCAATAATGGCCCTTCTTAGTTTTTCGGCCGTGAAACGGTTACAGACTACAAAAGAGTAATTTAGATGGATTGAAAATTAGATTTAGATTTGAAATAGATCAGAACAGGATGAGATGTTTGGACCTAAAAAAACGGCAGTTTGGAGTCAGGACTGTTTCTACAAAAAAGGTTTTGTCGATTGTTTTGAGAAAGCCAGTAGTATTTACATCATCTTTTATTTCTGACCTTGAATAAAATGAAATACCGAAAAATTATATACTACTTAAAAAAAGAAATCAAAATTATAAAAACGTTACTCGCCCCGAAATTATTTTGCACTCTTTGCCATTCATTTTTATCCTTAAGTGTTTTTTTTTTGTTCAGTTTATACCTTGGTTGACCCCAGAAGGTCCTGCACACGACACTGTAAAATTTCACATACTACAAAGTACTAACTCCCTGACTTTCCACTTCTCTCATAATACACATCATGATCCCGAACCGTCTTCAGCGAAGTGTCGCACCGTTAAGGATTATGGCTCGTAGAACATTTATTAAGTCACTTTTTGGAGTTTCCTCCAAGACAAACGAAATTATCGAGAAGCAAGATCAGTTGGCTGAGGTGCAACAGGCACCAATCACGATATTGAACAAGGACAACTCGCCCAACACAAAGAAGTTCAATGCCGAGGAGGACATGCCTGACTTTCAAATTAAACAATGGAAAAGCACGTTTGTGAAGATCAAAGACTTGGAGGGATCTTTCACCAACGAATCCATCTCTACTGCCATCAACGAGACCTTCACGCAAGTATACGGCCAGAGTTTAGCAGTTGATCAATACAACTCGACCGATTTGTCCGACTTGCCACTCAGATTTCAGCTTTGTAAGGCTTTGCAACAGAGACTAGGCTTTGATATCTCCGACTACATCATCAGCCGGTCGCACAACGTAGAGTATCTCTACGGACAATTAAAGAAGATGATTGCCACAAGATGGTCTAGTGAAAGAAACCCTAATGCCATCGTTTTACGTCCTGAGGATTTCTCTCTGCCTAACGTGTACTTAAACAAAGAACTAGATGAATGGAGAAAGAACAAGTATTTCGAGGAGTTGAAAGAGAAAGCTACCGGGCTTGGTGCCTCTCAATAATATCTGTATATACCAATTTAAACGCCAAATCTAGTAAAATTTGGCGATTCAATATCATACGTCTACTGTGAAATAAATAACAATCCTGGGAATAAGAGAGACACATTAAAGAATATAGAATATAAAACAGACGCGAATTGAAATTGTCATTAGTTTAAGGTCGATTTCGTGTGTACATGGCAGCCGCTGCTATTGTCAAGAAACCGAAAATTCCCGAGAGAATTAAAGCATTGGGAATACCTATTACTAATTCGGTTGAGATTGGCGATGAAGGTTTCTTAGTTTCGGTGGAGGCCCTTGTGGAAACAGAGCATACCGGGTGTAAGACGAGTTCAGCTCTGTTGAGATTCAAAGCTCGTTTCAGATAGATACAATCTAATAAATCTCCATCGGTTGTGAGAGAAACGAGATCTCCTTCATCGTCACTATAGCTGATTTTGTAGAGACCCGGCGTAGGTTCCGAGTCTCCAAACAACTCGCTCAATTCGTGTTGGTCAAGCTTACTATGAATTAACCGCTGTAAATTCTCAAGCGAACCATCTTGTTTCAATACAACGCGATGAACTCGCTCAGATACGACCGGCGATCGAAATTTGAAGATGAAATCTCCTTCGTGAACGGAAGGTGGTGTGAGGGGAGACGAGAGCTGGCGGTCATTTACCAAAGAAATGGAGTCACCTGGTGTAAGGTCACTTCCACGCAGATCGTTGCCGGATCCAGAAAGAACAGAACCTGACTCCTCGTTATCAAGAGACATCCAGAAACTATTCCAGGCGGGGCCCAGAACCTCGGCGGGACTGGCGTCAATTCGCGGATCGGGTTGTATTCGTTTAATTTGATTTAGAGTGGCATATGTGAGTTTGAGTACATCCACAATAGCTACAATCCTTCCGTCTTCCACAATAGGGAGGTTGAGAAAGTGACCGTCAAACATCCGCCGCAAGGCAGTTTGTATGGTGGTGTTTATATCGGCCACATCCGGCTTAGGGGTCATCACTCTGACTAAAGAACAATTCTTTGGGTCCATTCCTGCTGCAATAACACGTAAAACTACATCCTTTGAGGTGAAGATTCCTGTCACACCTTCATTTAGGTCTCGTACAAGTACTGCTGTGGTGTTGTGTTTTTTCATGAGTAGGGTGGCTTCGTAGACCGAAGTTCGATTGCTGGCGAAAATAGGCACGGTTGTGTCGTCCAAAACAGACTCCAATATGGGCCCCTCAATTCGGAGCTTCAAACTATTGAAGTATTCATAGACTTGGCGTGGCTGATCGCATAAGTCCATCTCCGAGTGGACAGAGTCTAGCGCCTCGTATAATTTATTTGAAGACTGGTGAAGTCGCTCAAGCTTTTCCATCTGCTGCTCATAGGCTTTGGTTATATCAAGAACACCGACTACTTGTCCATCGTCATCCAAAACTGGGAGGTGCCGAAACCCCATTTCAACCATTAAGTTTAGTGCTTCAGATGAAGGACTTGTAGTGTGGGTACATAAGGGAGCCGCGGTCATGATCTGGTCAATTGTCACCAAATTTGCCGAGAGCGACGAGCCAACTATCCGAAACGCCAAGTCTTTTGCAGTAAAGATCCCCTCGAGATGACCTTCGTTATCAACAACCAAGACACAGTTCCCACGTCTGGCCGACATCAAGCGTGCAGCCTCGTAAGCAGATGTTCCTCTTTTACACATGATGGGTTCAGATGGCTTCAAGAACATCACTGTTCCTGGAATGGCTTTGGTTTTCCTGGGTACTCTGGTGGCTGAATTTCTCTTTCGAGAAAGCTCTAGCTCGATGCGACGACGCAACAGTTCATCCTTCCGCAGTTGCCGTTTTCGAAATTCCGAAATAGTAGAATCCTCGCTTCGTAGAGTGTTCATTTGGGAAATATGTGGTGTAGAGGAATCAGTGCCGAAATGTCAATACCGTGCGGCTATCTAATGTATATATACATGTGTCAGTGCATGACTGTGTGCAACGTGGTGGTTTCAGGGATACTGAGTCGCTATACTGAAAGGGAAATACGTGAATTTCTGTATCCAGAACGACTCAAAAGGATTTTAAGCGAGGCCCTCTAAATCTGTTAATATTTTAGCATCTGTAATCTCATTGATTATACAGATTGTTTTAATACGAGTTTGACAGAAGTCTATACGCAGGTGCGACCGTTGGAATCTCCGGAAATGCAGGGCTCAAAGATAAGGCCGATAACCAATCTTATGATGAATTTGGATAATCTTGAAAATTGCCAGAAGATCGAGAGTAAATACTAGACGAGATTATGCTGAATCAATGTAAATACATTGATCGAGTTAGCCGACACTGGATAAGAGCACGATTGTTTCGCATCGAAGTTCATGAATGATGATCAGGGGTTTCTATCGAATGATGATTTAATTATGGCAATTTAATCTATGATCTCTTTGTATTTCTTTGGTTATCTTATTTTCCCCAAAGTTGCATTAGCCAAGACAAGAGGTAACCATAAGTTCGTTAAGTATAGTAATTTGACGCAAATATCTATTCAATTGAAGAAGTTGAACCAAAAGAGTTACCTTCAAATTCCCTGTAGACAGCCTGACAGCAACCGCAGCGTATTCGCCATGAAGGGGAAGCGAAACACAAGAGGAAAGGGCAATTCCATAACCACACAGTGAAAATTACAAACATAAAAATTATAAATAAATAAATTGGAGCTAAAGCTACATAAAAAAAGTTTCCTTTATGCAACTGCGACCATTTAAAAGCCGGCGCCGACTTCTTCAGGTCCATACTACCTTTTTCTTTGTTACAAAGAAGAAATGTACACTGGAACGCTTTTTCACGCATGGAGCGTATTCCTCAATCTGTTCATCTATCCTGTAGTGATGTCTAGAATATGCCAATTGCTTCTTCTGATTCTCAAGTCGGAGTCTGTACCTCGCCATGTTGGCTTTATAATGGACGGAAACAGAACATTCGCCAAGAGACACAAGATGCCTCCATCAGATGGCCACTCGCTGGGCGCCCACACTTTACAGCAGGTATGTCAAAATTTAAACTAATTCGTTCTTTACCAACTTTCTTGTACCTCTACTAACGCCGCAAGATCCTCACTTATTGTGTATACTTGGGAATCAAAGACATAACAGTCTATGCTTTTTCCATCGAGAACTTCCGTCGACCAGCCGCTGAGGTCGACATGCTTTTTAGCTTTCTTACCGAGAGACTTATGTTTCTTGCTCAAGGCCCATTAGGTATCAATGCACGCATCCGCATCATTGGCAACAGATCTTTGATCAAGCCAGAGACGCTAGCAAAGCTTGACCAGATCGAGCTTGAGTCGAACGTACCGGGCCGATTTCACACGATCAACATCTGTGTGGCCTACACATCAAGAGACGAGATCGCTTACGCCATCCGGAATGTGGCATGCCAGCGGGAAGCTCAGGAGATCTCAAAGGAGATGGTGAGTCCCGCCTACTTGGAAAGCCAGATGTACTTTGGCAGCGACACGACGCCGCTCGACATTTTGGTGCGGACTTCGGGCCACACTCGTCTCAGTGACTTCCTCTTATGGCAATGCACGCTGCGGTGCCTGATTAACTTTCTGCAGACGCTCTGGCCGGACTTCCAGTTCCTTGACTTGTACTGGATCATCTTGTGTTGGAGCTATAGCCGCCACCACAGTCAGAAACGCTTTGCGTTCACTCCGGCTACTTACCGTGCCGCATCTGTGGATATCCGCCGTCTACCTCCATGCCCTCCCTTGGCCACTGTTTCCGAAAAGGCCTGAGTTAGCGGATGGCATACGATTTGACCACCTTTTTCACTTCTAGTTTCTGCCGTTCCTTGACGCGAGCAGCCTCAATTTTCTTTAGATAGGCCATATAAACTACAACTTCCGCCACTAATATAAGAATGCCAAAAAACAAACAGAGTAGTACTCGGTAGCTGTCTCTTAGCTTCCAAGACGAGTTTGTCCAATACCAGATAGCATACACCACACTAGCTACACTTATTAAGATGTTGAACATGGTGGTGATGTGGCTTTTGACCTCTTTGTGTGCGCGAGCGGGATTGAAAGGCTCCTCGTCAAGTTTGTCTTCGTATAGTGTCCCCATTGTCGGCTTGGGGTTTACTAGACGCTGATATTCCTGCTCCATAGCCAGCAATCGGAGATGTTCCATCGATGCAAGAAATTCCTTCGATTTTGGTTGTGCCACTCCAATGTTTTTGTTTTCTAGCGTAATCTTTGTTATCTTCATGAGCCCTAGTAAAGTAGATGTTGGCTTACAGCGATTGTAGAAGTGAACGAGATTGGTCTTGGAAATAGAAGGTTGACTTACCAAGATGGCTTTTTCATCGTGTGTGAGATCGGAATCCTGGATTAGCTTCCGAAGTTCGGAGGTGATTTCGTAGCTACTCATTGTGGGAAGAAAATTAACAGGAGAGTGGAAATATCCATAAAAGAGAAGCAGCAGAACTGAACCACTCTGAAATTTAGACAATATTTGGTGTTCGACAACGGAATTGGTCTTATTGGTGAAGTTTAGGTTGTCAATAGTTGTGGAGTAGCGCTCACTAAAATAACTACATACTGTTCAACACGAAATCTCATTTGTCATCCTCTATACCTACAGAATTTTTCATGTCTCCAGCAATTGTCGGTGCATTGGCCTGCCAAAAAAATTCGTTTCTCAAATCCTTGCAAACGACAGTGATCTCATGTAGAGAGTTCCAGCCAGTTGCCACCCCCAAAAATAAACAGAACAAGAACAGCAAGAAGGATGCCACCATTGAGAAGCAGGAGTTGTATGCCGTAGAATTAGAGGACACGATTTTGTTTCCTGAGGGCGGTGGACAACCACATGATGTCGGATTCATCAGTTTTGGCTCAGAAAAGGTACCAGTGAATCAAGTGCTTAGAGATAAGCTTACTGCTGTCCATGTGACCCCCAAACCGATTCCTGTCGGGTCTAAGGTGCTGCTAGATATTGACTGGGACCGTAGAATTGATATCATGCAGCAACATACGGGACAACATCTCCTTTCTGCAGTTTTAGATACTTACGACCTTGAAACGCTTAGTTGGTCTATGGGTGCCCAAATCAACTACTTGGAGATTCCAAGAAAGCTTGAGGACCACGAAATTGAGGACGTGACGGCAAAGATCAATGAGATCATTGTTCAGAATAAGACTATCGAAGTACACACTCCAGACAAAGATGGCCACGATATTGATACGTCACATATCCCAGAAGACTATGATTTGTCGCAGGGAATCATTAGAGTGGTGAAAATAGGCGATATTGATGCCAATCCTTGCTGTGGAACACATTTGAACTCGACTGGCCAGATCCAAGCAATTTCACTCTTGCATCAGATGAACATTCGTGGTGGCAACTCACGCCTTCACTTCATATGTGGAGCGCGCGTTTCTGCACAACTTCTGTTGTATCATAGGCTTTTGAAGGATGTTCTGGGCATGCAATTGTCTTGTCAGATAGAGGAAGTTGGGCTTAAGGTCATAGAGCTTCTTCAGAACTTCAAGAAAACACAAAGCCGCGAATCTGCTCTTTTGAAGGAGCTTGCAGGACTAAAAGCGCTGGAGATTTTTGACATCTTCTGCAGTGGTAGGGCCAAAGTTGCCAGTGTGTATCGTGAGGAAAACAGCTCTGAGTTCTTGACTCAGGTTCAGAAGGAGCTCACCACTTTGATGAATGATAGCCCTGATTCTGGAGTCAACTTTGAGAAGCACACAATCATTTTGATTAATGGTAATTTCAAGTCCGGCTCTGGCGGTATGGTCAAAGTGGTTGGACCCATGGCTGAACAAGTTCAAGCGGACTTGAAAACAATTATTACCAATTTGAAAGGTGGAGGCCGCGGGACCACCTTCCAGGGCAAAATCACAAAATACGAGAAGGGAGAAATTGAAAATGTACTCAACTACTTCGAGCTGTTGCACATATAACCGGACGATTACAGTAGACTGGCACTTACTCGCACAAATATTTTGATTTTAGTAAAAGAATTGTATAGAGAAATTTTAGACTACATGAACTAGTTAGTTGACTCTTGAATCGACTTCGTCCGACACTGAAAAATTATGTCCTGTTCACACTAATTCAACCACTCTTGATATGTTGTGATTTTCTTTGTTAAATTCATTACTATTTACAACACTGCCCTAACGTTTAACCCAGGTAGGCGACTTTCTAGCCTTGACCTTACCAGGCTTCTTTCTTTCCACCACTCTACTGTCAGGAGTCATTAACCCTGCTTGTCTTAATCTAGTTTTCAATAGAGGGTTAAAAACCACCAATGCTTTGGCTATGGCATACATAGTAGCCTCAGCTTGGCCCGTTATTCCGCCGCCAGAGGCTGTGACAAACACATTATATTGATTTTCCTGGTTGACAACCTCAAAGGGGTAACCAATTTTGGCGCGGTCAGTATCTCTACAAAAATACTGCGTGAATGGCTTGCCGTTGACGAGCACTTCTCCCTCACCTCTGACCACATAGACATGAGCCCGGGTGGACTTTCTCTTGGCTGAGGCCTCAGCTCTTCCGAACTCATCCAAGGTTTTTTGCTTTCTGTTGAAGTTCTGGGAGTTTGATGTAGTGGCCAAAAACTTGCCCAAGATGTCACTCACTTCTTTGGGCATTAACTCGGGGTCTATACTTCTGAGCCGTTGCAACGTTTCAAGCAACGCCTTGTAGTGACTCGTTCTGACGCGGGTACCACTGTTGCACCGCTCCTTGTAGTCTTCAAAGGAAACAAATCTGAACTTCTTGACGGTCTCGGCATCTACCGCTTGGGTGGGTAATCTCTTATACTTACGAAGTACACCTCTCAACTGCATCATGTTGTCTTCATGCACGGGGTTTCCTCCGTAGAAACCCATGTGTGCGGGAACCACTCTCAACCGCTCCATCTCCCATCTGTTGACCTTAGATTCGTTCAAGCGGGTGATGTGTGTGGACATGTATTTGGGCACAGTTTGAGGAACCAATGGCCTCCCGTTTTCTGGCGTAAGTGTGGGTTTAGAAGCATCTGTTGGGGACATTTGTGAGACCCTTAGACTCTGTGAAAAGAGTCGGAAGAACGGACGGCCAAGGCCATTCGTACGACTAAGACTCATTGTTGGTGGTCAGTTGAAGGTCTAGGAATTTTTCAGTCTGAATTGGTAGGCTGGTGCACGGGTGCATCAGACATGGGAGAGTTAGTACTTCAGGAGAGCTGAACAAAAGATACAAAAAAAAAAAACATTGAGATATTACAACAGAGAAATAGCAGAAAATTTAGCGCAATTGGTGTATCACGAAAGTAATAGCCTTTTGACAGACCCCACACAGTCTTTTTCTATTGTTTGGCTATTGTTTTGGGCTATTTCTAGTCATTCAAAACACCAAATTGCTTTCGAGTTCTTGAGAAAAGATAGGCAATTTAAAATGCAAGAACGGTCGGAGAAAGAAATGAAACTTAGTAGTCTTATAGCGTTTTGGTCAACTGCTAGCCAGTCCAAATTTCCTCGATACACTTTAAAACAACCCACAACTCATCGCTTTTAACTACCAGAAAAAAAAAACACATCATACTTTCAAGCAAAACTTTTTACTGTCACCACCTAATAAAAACAACCTATCCTGGTCTATTATATTCCATCTTCAACTTATTCTCACGTGACCGCATTCTTAGGGTCGCCACTAGTCTCACATAACTCCACATTCGCCAACACAGACAAATCCACTGAACAATGCCAGCTTCAGAAAAAGAAGCCAATGCTGGCACCACAGCCACTATGACACCACCTAAAGCTGTACTTGCACCCGAGGAACTCTCAGAAGAGGACCAGAAGCTTAAGGACGACTTGGAAGTGTTGGTTGAAAAGCTCACGGAACCTGACCACTTGGACTCTGATTACTCTGAGAGCTTGTCTACCATGAAGAGCTTCATCAAAGAGTCTACGACATCTATGACTGCCGTACCTAAGCCATTGAAGTTTTTGCGCTCGCATTATCCCGTAATGACTGATTTGTATGAGAAATGGTTTCAACAAAAACCGAAGGAGCTCGTGGAACAGCTCGCAGACGTGCTCTCGGTCGTGGCCATGACGTACTCGGACGCAGGCAAACGTGACTCGTTGAAGTATCGTTTCCTCTGTACTGAGGGATCGGTGGCTGATTGGGGGCACGAATACATGCGCAACTTGGCGTTGGAGATCGGTGAGGCATACCAGGAATCTTTGGGCGCTGACGACGAGTACACTACGAGCTTGATCAAGTTGTCGTTGCAAATCGTTCCCTTTTTCTTGAATCACAATGCAGAGGCCGATGCCGTAGACTTATTGTTAGAAGTAGAATCTATTGAAAAGTTACCCCAGTTCTTGGACTCCAGCACTTACGCGCGCGTTTGTCTCTACATGGTTAGCTGCGTACCGCTCTTAGCTCCTCCCGATGACGTTGCCTTCTTACAGACCGCATACTCCATCTATCTCTCGCACAACCAATTGACACAAGCATTGACGTTGGCCATCAAATTAGATGACGAGACCTTAATTAGCCAGGTGTTTGCTGCAACAGATGATGTCTTGGTACATAAACAGTTGGGATTCATCTTGTCGGCGCAGTTCAATCGCTTCCGTAGCCCCAACGAAGACGTAGAGGTCCAGGAGACCATCTCGAACGTTAAACTCCCCGAATACTTTGCATACTTGGCGAAAGAGCTCAACCTCTTGGATCCCAAAGTGCCGGATGACATCTACAAGTCGTATCTCGAGGATTCGCGCTTCTCCTTTGGTTCTGGGTCTATCGACTCGGCCAAACAGAACCTTGCCGCACTGTTCGTCAACGCATTCATCAACATGGGATTCTGCAATGACAAACTTGTTTTGCTGGCCGAAGAGTCAAAGTCGTGGATCTACAGAACAAAGGGAACCGGTATGATTTCGTCCACAGCCGCTATTGGTTCGATTTATCAGTGGAATATCGACGACGGTTTACAGGCATTGAATAAATACACTGAAATCGGCGATGCCGACATTAAGGCAGGTGCGCTTTTAGGTACGGGCATTGTTTCGGCAAACATCAACGATGAGGCTGAAGCTGCGTATGCGTTGCTATATGAATATGTTTCTGACCCTAAGAAGCTCTTGCAGACGTCTGCAATCACCGGACTCGGTATTGCATTCGCGGGATCTGCAAATGAAGATGTTTTTTCGCTCTTGTTCACGTACATTTCGGACACAGATGTTCCTTTGGAGGTCTCTTGTTTGGCTGCTTTGGCTCTTGGCCATGTGTTTGTCGGCTCCAGCCACGGTGATATCACTTCTGCCATTTTGCAGACGTTATTAGAGCGGGACTTCTCGCAGCTCAACAACAAGTATATACGTTTCATGGCCATGGGTCTTGGTCTCCTATACATGGGCAAGACTGAGCTGATTGAGGACGTTTTGGATATAATTGATGCCATTGAACATCCTATCAATAAGACGTTGAAGGTTCTCATCAATATCTGCGCTTATGCCGGTACCGGAAACGTTTTGCAGATCCAATCTTTATTGCAGATGTGCTCTGCTAAGCCAAAGAAACCAGTGACGAAGGATGAGGATGAGGAATCTGGTGACGGCTCCGCTGTCGAGTCCACCGTTGCCGAAGTAAAAGTAAAGAATGCACATGAAAACGGCACTGATGATGTGGATATGGAAGATGCTTCCAATGAGGGTGTTGCTAACACAGAAAACGACGATAAAAAGATAGAGAAGGACGTCACAGAAGAAGCCGAAGGTGATGAAGAGGACGAAGAGGACGAAGAAACGGAAGAAATGTACCAGGGCATTGCTGTTTTGGGTCTCGCGTGTATTGCCATGGGTGAGGATATTGGCCAGGATATGGTATTGAGACACTTCTCTCACTTGATGCATTACGGTAATGGGTTGATTCGTCGTGCCGTTCCATTAGCTATGGGACTTGTTTCCGCCTCGCATCCGCAAATGAAGGCGTTTGACACACTCTCCAGATTCACACACGATCCCGACTTGGAAGTCGCCCAAAACGCCATCTATGCAATGGGATTAGTTGGCGCCGGTACCAACAACGCCCGTTTGGCGCAGTTGTTGCGCCAATTAGCACAATATTACTCCAAATCGCCAGATTCGTTATTTATGGTACGCATTGCCCAGGGACTTTTATACTTGGGTAAGGGAACGTTAACATTGACGCCGTTTAATATCGAGCGCACGATCTTGAACAAGGTTTCTTTGGCAGCTTTGTTAACTGTTTCCATATCTTTGCTAGATCCCAAAGCGTTTATCCTCAACGACTCTACTACCGACACTACTCATCAGTTGTTGTACTACTTGACTCCAGCCATCAAGCCTAAGATGTTGATCACTGTTGACGAGGACTTGAATCCGATCAAGGTGAATGTGCGTGTCGGACAGGCAGTGGATGTTGTCGGACAGGCAGGTAAACCAAAGACCATCACTGGATGGGTAACGCAAGCCACACCTGTGTTGCTCAACTATGGCGAGCGTGCAGAGCTTGAGAACAACGAGTACATAAGTCTATCGCACAGCTTGGAGGGTATTGTCATCTTGAAGAAGAACCCAGAGGATTTGGATAATTGAAAAACAAGCCTGAAGATGATGGAGTTTGTAGTAAGAAAATAAAATGAATGAAACGAGTGAAGTGAGAAATTTAGTTGGAGAAGAGGAAGTAGATTTCAACTGAATGAGTGGATTTTATAGAGGAATACTCAACAAATAGTTATATCAGTAAGACACATACGTATTAATGCAAAAAGAGAACCGAAAGCTATCCAATAATATCAAAAATTAGAAGTTGTTAGATACTCAGCGGGAAGAAGGAGGGTATCAAGTTCGTTACACTATGCTTAAAAAGGTAACGGCTTTTAGGAACGTTAACTACTAAAATATGTTTGGCCATTTTGTACCGAACTTGGAATGTTGTTAGAGTTTTTATTGGAAATGATACATTACTAGTGTCACTAGGAAGTCTCGATATATCGGTGATATTGCTACTCAACAATATCGAAGGTTCTTATGAGCTTTAGATTGTAAGTGAGGCTGAAGACTTGGTCTCTCTAAATTTGGAGGCGTTAACTTCTTCTATACAATCTCGGATCTCTAAATCCAATTTAGTAGCCTTTCTTCCTAATTGATTTGTTGCATTCTTAGGTGTTGAGTCGTATAGTTTATCAAGGCGTCCCACCGAATGGCAAGGTCGGTTTTATACTATTTTGTTTGACATTTCTCGTCCCTCGTCGGAGATAGCTCTTATCTTGCCGAAGCATGGCCCTTTCGCCCATCTGTTTGGTATCGACAGACAGTCGTCGGTGCCTCGGCGGCGTCAGCAAAAAAAGTAATGCCGGTTATTTAACGCTTCGGGCACATTATAAGCGAGATGTGGGTTAAATCCAGCATTGTTGTAGGGTATTTGGAATGTACGCTTGTTTTGTAAAATCAAGAATTTTTCAGAGTTGTGGTAACACTTTTTAATTTTGACAAAATAAATCCCAATATAACTACATGAATATCACACAAAACACATCTTCTTCAGACTACACTATTTCACTGTACTCCCTTCTATTTGGAATGTTCACACTATTTGAATTCAGGAGCCTTTCCGGCCATCATCAACCCAACGATAAGACCAAACAAACCCAATACTGAGCCGAAAATCTCAATAACCAAGATCTTGACGAAGAGCGAAGAGTCGGCAGCATCACTGATGGCTGCAGTGGACCCGGTAATTCCCACAGCGATACCACACAACAAGTTGGAAAGACCGACGGTTATTCCCGCCCAAAATAAGGCATAGCCGGTGTACAAGTTCTCCTTGGTGTATAAGGACGTTTCAGGGACGCTGTTGAGTTTGGCAGAAAACACAATGGCCATGATCAAGCCGTAGATGGCCACCACTTCACAGAAAATGATGGATATCAAGTTCTTGGTGGTGATCCTTGGAGCCTTGACTCCCGCACCTAGGATCGAGGAGCCGGTAACGAAAATACCCCACGCAGCACCAATGACAGAAAAGCCGATGCAGCTGGCGATGCCCAAGTTGGCCCACATGTATGGAGACGTTGTCTGTAGAAACTCGCCAACATTGAAAGACTCACCCTGGCCGTGGAAAAGCATATAGCCGCCCACAGTTAGGAGCGCAGTGGTAATGATTGCTTGGCTCACAACCATTGTATATGTAGAGTGGGTGGGTGGGAAAAGGTGGTGATGGTACGAGTGAATTCATTAATTTGGAAGCTAGCTATCAGAACAAGTAGTGGTGTACGGGTGCAACAGTGAAAGGTAGACTCTGCGCTGAAGGAATGGGAGCTAAAAGGTTGAGATCGAGTTCAAATTGTAATGCTCAATTGTAAAAGAATTTCATTTTGATTGAAATTGCCCTTCCTCAGGTTGTTTTTTATTTGCCCATAATTGTATCTGATTACATACATACTACTTAGAAAATTATCTCAAAATGTAACACAAAACTTGTGCTGTTTAAAAACACCACTAGATCTATACTCTCATCACCTTTCATGATCTCTGGTTTACTGTCTTTCCATCCTTTCTCTTTATTCGTTTTGATGATCCATTCAACCATTGCAATTCTTGAACTGGTATTTTACAAAAAGTCAAGGCTTTGATGGAAATAGTAATTGTCTGAAAGCGCCTCTATTGCCACAGCATGGAGTCGTATTCTATGTTGCCGCTGTATCACACGCCACATCGATTTGACTATCTTGAATTCCACATAGTCTCCATCCGCGCTTATCTTTTGCATCTTTTGTTCCGGTTCCATCCCGTTCCGGGTCAAAAAGTCCAAATACCAATCGTGCCGGAGCTGAATGCCATTGATTCTAACGTTTGACTTCAGAAGACCACACAATAGCGTGAGCTTTCCCGCCTCTGCATCATCCCCATAACTCATTATGATATCAGGAAATACCCCAGTCATGGTGTTAATGAGCTTCCCCGTCATTACTAACAGAGGCACTTCGGTCTTTCTGCTTAAAATAAGCTTCAATTCCGATTGCGGACTTGCGTCAATTTGCACTATAAGTGTTCGGCGTGGCTCTCCTACTATAAGCGGCCGCACATATGTACTGAGAATTTCCTCATGAATAGAAGTTGAGGTATTCTCTACTCCAGAAGGACTGAGATTCTCCAATTTCATGATAATCTCCTCTTCCAGAGTGATTGGATTGAAGACAATTTTATGCGGCAACAAGCGCTGCTCTAGCTCAAGGAACCTGTAATATCTACACTCTTTTACAAGCAATTGCCGATGATGGTCGTCTTTGATGACATGCATGTTTCCCCACAAGATTTCCAACAAGTCAGCGAACAACTGAGGAGAGCGACTAACTGTGAGATGAGGTCGTTGTGGCGGCGGGCGAATCATTGGGCCCGGAACGCCTGTGGGAAGTGTTTCCATAATGAGGTTCTCTGAATTGATCAGGAAGAAATTCGGGCAGTTCTCTGCACGGAACAAGAACCGCGGGATTTTGAACAAGCGGTCACCAATGGTTGCAAACAAACGCTCATTGCGTAGTAGCCGCTGAAGCTTCTTCAACCCGAAGTAAAACGCATCCAGCCATAAATGGATGAAGTCCAAGTCGGACTCAACAGTAACATGATATCCTTGCAAATGTAGATAAATCTTCTCGAACACCACGGGGCTTCGATCTACGAAAAGCGTCTTCTTATTATTTTCCTCTTGACAGAAGAAGTTGGAGAAGTACGAAGGAGCATCTGACAGAAGTGATGCACCAGAAAGGCGAAATGGACGGTTACCCACCTGTATTACATACACGTTCTCGTAAGGTAGGATGATCGGGATCGAAACGTCGGCTTCTTCCAAAATTTCGAGCCCGGCGATTTGAGCCATGGCGATAACGGCTTAAAGTGTGGGAGAAGAAAAAGGACAATTGGGTCGTTTCTCTTAGTACAGATACCAATGGATTGATAGAGAAAAGGAAGCAATAATCTCAGAAGTTTTAAATATGTCAATAACACCCAAGCGATAACGATGGTGATGGTTGGTGAGAGGCACTGGTAGTTGCGAAATGGTGAAATGGCTGAGGTCTGATACGGGAATGTGGGGAACGGATAGTAAAAAGACGAATTAAAGGGACGAAAAGGGAAAGAGCCAAATAGGATTTGAGAGACTTTGAGATTTTGAAAAAAAAAAAATTGAATTTGTAGTGAGTGATGTTTTGGCATGGAAGAGAGTGAAGGAAGACGAGAAAGAAAAAAACAAAAACAAACAAATTTTTAAAAGGACAACAAATTTATTAAAGCTAAGAAAGAAAACTAAGAGGAATCTAGAGTAGAGGTTTTCAGGTCTCAACCAAACTATTTTTGTAAAATATTTTTATCGTTGAAAAGTGTTCCTGCATCACAGAAACCAGATTCTGGGGTACTCACTGTTTCAGATTTCCGTCTACATTCATCTCATTTTTCACCAAGAGTCTCCACCTCCCTCAAACGCCGCCACGTTTACGAATTGGGCCTCACAGCTCCACTCACCCTCAATTGCCGAAACATTGACTAAATCCAACATGTCCATCACAGTAATTGGTTCCCTTAACTACGATCTAGTGACTTACACCTCCAGGATGCCGGGTCCGGGTGAAACCATCGAGGCCGATTCATTCGAGAAACACCTTGGGGGGAAGGGTTTCAACGAAGCTTATGCCTGTGCCAAACTAAAGGAACAGCCTGCGATCATTGTCAGAATGGTCGGCAATGTTGGCTCGGATGCCTTTGGGGAAGAGCTCACTCAAGCTTTGAAAGACGTAAGCGTCGATACTCAACATGTGCGCACTATCTCTAATGCGTCAACTGGAGTTGCAGCTATAACTGTCGAAAGGGCTACCGGTGAAAATCGCATCATGATAGTTCCTGGCGCAAACGGGTCGTTCTATCTCAAACAAGACCAATACGATGTGATTTTCCCTTCCAAAAATGACTTGGAGAACAATTCTGTGCACTACGTCATGTTGCAGAATGAAGTGGCTGGAGCAGACACTTATCTCCAAACGATCAGCTCGAGGAGACCCGACATCAAGCTCGCTTACAACCCATCTCCATTTGACCCTAAGTACATTGATCAAAGTGTTTTGAGATACGTAGACTTGTTGATTGTCAACGAAGGAGAAGCTATGGCCATGGCAAACAAGCTAGACTTCCATCAAATAGACCTTGATGGAGAGCTTTCCATTCGTTCTTACTGTATCTTGGCCAAGTTTCTAGTGCAGTATCTCAGCGGAAGAACCGCAACCGCCGTGATCATCACTTTGGGCTCAAAGGGTGTTGTTTATATCGATAACACCACCGAAGAGGCACAATACATGAACGCAGCTAAAGTAGAAAATGAGGTTGTCGATACCACAGGTGCTGGCGACACATTCTATGGTGCCGTAGTTCTGCAACTTGTAGCCGGAAAATCACTTAAGACAGCTGTTGGTTTTGCAACTGTAGCTAGCAGCCTTGCCGTTCAAAAGAGGGGTGCCGCAGAGAGCATGCCTAGTCACGCAGAAGTATGCGATAGATTGCAAGAATTAGAAAAGTGATGGGGATTTACCTATACCCAAAAATAAAGCGTTTTACATTTTCAATTGAAGTCTCATATGGTACATGTTTTACAAACCTACAACTATAGTAATCCAGTCTAGACACATCCAAAGTAAGGCTTTGGACGTGAACTCAAAAAATCTAAATTCTCTTACGAAGACCGTCTGCGTTAGGAGTTGTCTCCTTACCGCTAACGTTAACGTACTCGTTGACTTGGGCAGCCATACCACCCTTAACGGCCTTGACCATTCTGGCCTTTTTAGTGGTGTTTCTTCTGTAGACTTCGATGTAGAAAGCAATGAACAAGACCAAGTAGGATGACAAAATACCACAGCCGGACCATGCGGCAAGCATAGTTCCAGCGCAATCACCGCATGTTGGGAGCACACCCAACAACTGAGGGAAGTGAGTGTAGATGATCTTTTGGTAAGTTGCAAAATAAACGAAGCCTAAGTCCAAGACAAACTGGATAATCTGGAAACGAGTGACCCACTCCTTCCACCACACACGAATTCCTCTGGCGGCCAAGAAGTAGTACCAGTACATCACCACGTGGACACCCAAGTTCAAGGAGATGGGCACCCAGGAGATAGGGGTTAAGCCGATCAACTGGGTGTAGCACAACAATGCAGTGGCACCGTGGTGGTATGTGTGCAAAAATGTCAATTTCTTCTGTTTGACAACCAAGAACACGGTGTCGATGAATTCACAGAACTTCGTCAAGTAGTTTAAGTAGTACAACGTAACTAACTGCTGGGTCCAAGCATCTGGGTGGCAAATAGCATAAAAGAGACCATGTTTCCAGATCATTGGAATAAGCTGCTCGGCCATCAATACCAACAACGTGAGCGACAACGTGGTGAGGAAGAGGTTGTGGATCTGGAACAATCCGTTCAACACAAACGGCTTAATCTTGAAGGTCTTGAAAATAAAATCTCCGCCAAAGATGACGGTGTAGTATACGGCAATAGCAGTCGCTACTGGCGGGAACGTCGAGAAAAACGTCTGGTGAGGGACAAACTCGAACTGCGATGGGACAAAGTGGCCGTTGGTCAAACGGGTCACAGCGGCATCGAAAAGCGGCCACAAAGGCACGAAAAACGGCTTATCGGGCGAAAAGAAAGCGAGTGACATGAAGTGGTGGAGAAAAAGGGGAGCGCTAAAGAAGCCGAAGACTGTTGTTACCGAGGAGTTTCCACACGCGAACTGTGAAGACCTCACGGAAAATACAGCCGCGCATGCACTAAAAGAACAGGGTCAGGAAATTGTTGGGCATTTTCTTAGAAGCAGAAATCAAGAACATACCGGGAGATTGCTAGGGGATTAAAACAGGAATTCTATAATTTGTTTGTCTGGGTTTTTGACGATCCTTGTTTGTTGTGGTGCAAATGGGGCTTGATTTGTCAGAGAGGGGAAGACATATGTTTTTGTTGATTATAAGAAGGTATATTTTGGAGCATTAATCATTCTTTGATATGTTTTGAGGATATATTCTTTCGTTTGTGAGTGAAGGGGTTAGATTAATTGTGTATTTGCAGCCAAAATCATCACAGCCCATGAAGTGCCTTCAAAGATGATCATTGAACCTTTAAAACCATTAAATGGGGAATGGAAATAATAAACTGGAATTATTCAGTTTCTTTAGGAAGCGAAGTATCTCTTCTTTTAGGCGTCAATATTTGAGTCAAACGAGTCATGTCAAATTGTTGAACTTGAGTCAAGTGATTCATTGCCAACAAATCTAAATCTTGCAAAAAGACCCTAAACAAGGCAATAAATGTTTATGCTTCCCCAAGCTCTCTTTCGTTTTCAGTACTATTGTTATTTTTCATTTCTGTCAACGATTTATGAGCTCTAGCCGCTAAGTGCTCGCCTCGTGCGCTTAACTTAATATACGAAGGTTTACAGCAGGTATGCATACAACTTCGTAAATCGGTGCATAAAGGCTTATATTGAGTTATAGGGTAATTGGGCTGCAGGGTTAATGAGTTGGTCTTCAGGAATTGGCATTCTGAATGGACATTTCTCAGATGGCCTATCAAGACTCTTATGTATTCTCTGTGGTTCGTTGTTGCGAGCGCTCTCTATTACTGCAATATGAGAACTTTTAATGAATATCTCAAGTTAAGAATAGGGCTAGGAAATTGACCAAAAGCTACCTATTTCGAAAAAGATGCAAATGCTGGAACGCTCAACGAGTCGTAGTGTCGTGAAAATGATTGAGTGGAGAGTAAGGCGTGGTCTATTGAAAACCTGTTTGTGCAGCTTGCTTTAACTAAGGTATCTACACGAAGAATTCACAAGCGCGTTGCTTTCGTTCTTATAGATCTTATATAAGATCATTGGATGAAGATCACATTCTAGGTTCACAACTTTTCTAAGAGTAAAAATAACGAAGACTTTGTTTTTTTCTCTCCTCATGTAAAGAAATATCTTCTATCCAGAGACAAAACAATGGCCCTAAAAAATTTGAACCAAAAGGACCGCCTCGAAAAATCAATGGTTCCATCAAATACTTATCTGTTATTCAGTTATGTTATTTAATTTGAAAAATTTCCGATCTAATCTTTATCCCTTAATTCATCTTCATATCATTGTAAGAAAATCCGTACCGCGTCCTTCAGGCTTCAGATAATTTACAGTCAACAGACACATATACAACAAGCTTGACATCTTTGTGCTTCAATTAGAAACCCAGGCTAAGTACTATCTCTAAAAGTCTCATTTCAAAAGGAATTGAGTCTGTGGACCCTTTGTTTGAGCTGCCTTATGAGGGATCAGCACAGCATTCTAAAAATAAACACGCCATGTCGCTCAAACCGCTCCCTATATCGCTTATTCCATTTCTAGCCCCATATCTCCCAGAAGAAAGGGTTGACAGGCCCTTTGTTACCCTCACGTGGGCTCAGTCACTCGATTCACGCATAGCAGCAGCTCCAGGAACTCAAACGAAGATCTCGAATCCGGAAACAAAGACAATGACCCACTACTTGCGTGCATATCACGACGCGATTTTTGTTGGCGTTGGAACGGTTCTTGCTGACGACCCAAAGTTGACTTGTCGCTACGGGAACTTCTCTAAGATCAGACCCATTGTATTGGATCCCCACGGGAAATGGATATACTCCAAGTCAACCATTGCCAAGTTGTGCCTGAATACCACCGCATTGGCACCATACATTTTTATAGACAAAAGAAGTACTCCGTCGAAAGAGGAAAAGGAACTTCTACAGTCACAGGGTGGCTTCTATAAAGCAGTAGAATTATCTGAAGATTACAGCGCAAACTGGGAAATAGTATTACGTGAAATATATGCGTGCGGGATCTCTTCGGTGATGGTTGAAGGTGGGGCCAAGGTCATCAATTCGCTTCTACTTCAGAAAAAATTTGTCGACTCTGTGATTATAACAATTGGCCCAGTGTTCTTGGGGAGCAATGGAGTCGAAGTAGCGCCTTCTTCACTGGCAGGTTTAGAAGATGTGTCTTGGTGGAAGGGAGAGAGAGACAGTGTCATGGCTGCCAGGTTGGTCCTGCTGCCAGCTAATGTTGATGGAGAGGAGAATGAGGAGCTTTCTCTGGCCGCAAAGCCGTAGTTATCAAATATAATGTTTGCATTCTCCACATCTCGGTGGCCCCACCATCTGGTACCCCAGAAACTTCATTTGTTCCAAGCTTTGAGTTATAGCAGCTGCGGTAACACATAATTTAATATGAATTAGTTGACGGGACATATTTTCTCATGCAAATCATTTACTGATTTAATGATCTATTCTAAGAATCCCGAGCCCCATTGACTCCCTTCGGATCTAATACACTTTTATTAGAAGAGACGTCAACTTTCCATATTCGAGTAAATGATGAACATATTTGATGTGAGCCTCCTTCTCTTGACTATTGGAGGTGTGCGCAGAAATGAACAACCGAAGAAAGAATCATGACTATTGAGATCCTTGCATCTGTGGCTCTCTTTAGCGTGATGTTCGTTTGATGAGGGCTGGTATTGTCTTTTTTTGTTGTCCTTTAATACAAAGACAATATAACAAGGGCCCATGGAGCCTTTAAACAATAAACCTACTAAAGCATTCAAAATCCTTGGGTGTCAGAATATATTCTTCATCTCAAACATCCTAAAAGATATACTAGGAAACGAAAATTTGAAGCTTGGGTTACTGAGTATATGCACCAAAACATACATCTCAGAAGCTTCGCAGAAATTGGAGTGAAGAAAAACCACTTTTACTCTGACATTTGTCTTTGAGCGATCGTTTACCAAGATACCTATCTGGTTGTTCACCATCGCCTTCTCTGCTGTCACTCTTTTTGTTAGTCAGATAAGTATTGAAGGCTATATATTAATTGAGCTTTTGTGGCCTGATACCATTCATGGATGAGAATACGAATAAAAATGTACCAGGCTAGTGAACAGACAACCCTAATAGCGAAAGCCAAATCGGTTTTGATTATGCCGTAAGAATTAGTAATTTCAGTTACGACATGCACCTCAAGGATCACAGTGACTGTTGCATAAAGATAAGCCTCAATGCTCATAAAATACATGTGTATAATATAAATACGCCGAGAATTAGGAGTTTGATGAACTTTGAACGGCAAGACTCAATACCTCCTCGGAAAACTCTTCATGTGGAGTACGTGGTCCGGTTTTTTTGGCAACTCTCATGGAAACCAGCATATGGGGCCAAACTGCCCGAAATCGGAGATCTTCGTGTCCGGGACTTGGCTTGTTGGATTGACTCCTGAGAGAAACATGACACTGATTCTGGGCTATCAACCGAGGCCTTGTCATTGAACGGCCACTCTCGATATTCAGCTTCAAAGCAATTACAATGGGTGACTTGGGTGCCATAAGTAGCGTTTGTTCTACAGGCAAACCCGCCACCAAACTGAGAGCTTAAAAGATGCTTACCGAGTCTAAAACTGACTTGGAAGCGTATTACCGAATTGGACCTTTTATGCTATTGTTTCTGGAAATTGGGACGGACCGTGGAGAATTAGACTGCGACGGGCACATGAGAGTTGGACGATTATGAGTGTAGTCTTCGAGAAGCAAATCATAAACCACACCAATTTTCTGATTGTTGCAAGACACTGTGCAGGACATTATCCGAGTGTATATAGAACTGTTTCAGATTTGGCAGTTAACCTGATTTGGCAGAGATTTCCTAAAATTATGTTACCAAAGCTAGCCCTCAATTCCTTCAAAATTTGTGTTGCATTTGCTATCAAAGTATTCTCATGATGAGCTAGCATCCTTCTACAATAGTATAAGCAACAGAACGCTTCAATTGGTAGATCAAAATTTCCCAACACAAATGTTAGCAAACGGCCCCAAATTCATTGGCGATATTATATAAGTAATTTGAGCAGAACTAAGCATTTGCAGATCTCACCGTATAAACATTTGTGGTGCTGGATTAGATACGATATGCAAAGCCTAGGGTAAGACAAGCACAAGTGCTGCTGTGGGAACACTCAAGGCGTTAGAAATTAACTCTTGCTACTTTATTTCCAGGTCGCATGTTGTCAGAACGGAATTGTGAGAACCTAAGGAAAAGTAAGATGATGGCAAAGTCTGCCCTCAAACAAAAGATTTGACTGCTGTTACTTATTCAATTTTTAAAATGCACAATAAAAAGCTATCTCATTATTTACTAATTCTGATTCAGTTTTCAACCCTAACTGACAGGCTGAAATGACCTTAAGACAAAGTTTTTTTCTAACAAAATGTTAGGACTTAAGGTCAGCTCTCCGTATTTGAACAATCTTCATGCGTTAGAAAACGCATTGATCGTGAATAGCTTTTTTCCGAACCTTCGACCTGAGGGTCACTAATGAGACGTTGTACTATGCCGCAGTCATTCTGGCATCGTTCTATTCTCCTTATTATTATATTCCTTTTCAATGCTATTATACAAAAGTCTTCTACAAACATATTCTGTAGGATGCGTAACGACCAGAGGTCTCGGATCTTCTGATGATCTTGACAACGTCTCCTCTTTTCAACCCCAAATAACGAGCAACGGGGTCCTCTTTTTGAATACGAGGCAACTGGGATTCCTTCAATCTATATCTGTCCAACAACTCCTTCTTCTCAGGCTTGGACAATCTAATATGTTTAGGGACCAACTCATGATGAGTGATATTCACAATCAAATCACTCTCTTGGAAAGTTTCAATGGTGGCAGGCGATACAGTAGGAATCAACTTATTTGCACTAGGCGTGATTGAGTTCTGATAGATGAAGATACCAGTGGAGAAGTTCTTTTCACTGATATGGATACAAAAGTTTCTCATGGTCTTGATTCCGACAGAGGCTTCATCACAGAACTCAACCCACAACGAGCCCATCTCGGGAAATTTCTCGGCAGCCTCGGGTGTGGGTTGTGCCTGGAAACACATCAACTTTCTCTGTGCTTCACCCATGGGACAGATCTTTGCCTTGAACTCATCAAGAGACATGTTAATTTCCTCGTCAGTAATCGAATAGCCCTTGTCCCTGACCATCTCCTTGACTGTCTTGAACGTTCTCCATAAACGGGAGGTGGCTCTTTCAACGTCTTCCATGATTGTCTGTTGATGCTTCAGAGAATGGATCGAGAAGACTTAGATGTAAAATTTTCGTGCCCCGCACGTCCCACGGCTGGAACATTTAGAAAATTAAGACAGAGATACATCAGAAAAAAAAATATGATGATCTATAAAGAGAACTAGGAAAGGAACAAATTAATTTTTGGCTTCCTGGCTTTTGTTTCTGGATGAATCTTGTAAATTTAGCAGGGTTAGGAGTGAAGGTTGATCTAAGGAAAGATGTGAAAAAATAAAATGATACCCTTTTTTTTTGTTCTTTATTTGGTTTTGTATCTTTTTAAATTATCATCAACTTCAATTATCGCTTGTATATTCTGATTTTATGAAAACATTCTAGAATTGAAAGAAGTGAAAGAAGAGAAGTTCACCAAGCATCAATTGTCAAACTTTCGTCTAAAGTATAGCTCCACATCTTGACTCGACTTCCAGATTTTTGTCTTGATCGTCTGAAGCGTCATAGTAGGCTCCAACTCCACGCCTCTACACTCAAGTACTAACCAGTCAACAGCTCGCTGCTTGTTTTTCATTTCAGGAGTCTTTGAGCCAAATTTTTCTACAACAAACATCAAGATCTTGTTCACACGAAGCATACTATGGGATGTGAGCTTAATGGCACTATCAAGCATCGGAAGCTTCTTGATCTTCTTCTGTGTCTTGCCGCCAATTTTTCTGGTGATTGGAAGAGTTCCGTAATCAACCTCAAATAATTGAAACGCCACTTTGGGCGCTTCCTTCATCGGGAATTTATTTTGCAAGATAGATTTCCCAATCCACCGGGGTAGCGAAAGGCGTAACTCATGGATTAAAGAAGATCTGCTACCTAAATCAAACGAGTTGAGTTCTTCCATGGTGAAACTGCAGAGGTCCCTGAAGTTGCCTAATTCCGAAGAGATTTCGAAAATAAAAAACGTGAGGTTTGGCGGAAAATGTTCAGGGGCAATAAGCGGCCGATTCTCCGCGTCTTCTTCCTCGTTTAAGAGGTCGTTACTGTAGAGCTTCAACAAAGACTGCACTGTCTGTTTGGTTCCCTGAGAACTATAGAATTCGCGATAGTAGTGTTTGTTGAAAAGCAACAATTTGAGAACAGTGTCGCCGGATAGATTTTTAGGCACTGGGCCGGTTATATCATCAAAAGTATTGAGGTCCATAGTTACATCACTGATGTTACTTGACACGGAAGCAGATGTGCTCATAGGAACTTTGTTTGAAGAGGCATTTCTGGAGGATGACGAAATCTTACTAAAAAGTTTACGCCTTCTCGGTACATCCTCACTCGAAGCGGCGTCAGAGTTGGCACTACTTAAGTCTGGCCTTTTCGAAACATATTTAAGAGCTTCACGTAGCCTCTTGTCCGCTTCAATCTCGGCAAGCGCGTAGTTGTTGAAAACAGAGTTCAAGAATATACGTGAAACCCAGAATCGATCATCAGGAGAAGCCCTCATTTTCTTGCTCTTCGTGGCGTTAGTAAGATTAATGTCTAAGAACGGATAATCTCTTAAAAGATCGTCGTAGTACACCTCAACATTATTGAAGTAGGACTCTCCCAAAGACACGAGAAGTTTACCTGCTCGGATGTCAACCTCGCACCAATTACTAAGAGTATCGTTGGTCTGGCATTCTTCAAATAAATCATCCATTTTCTTTTGAAAGCTACGAATTTCGTCAGCGGATAAATGAGCATTTGATCCGGAGACATAACGTTTGATTTCTTTGCCGATGACTATGTCCCACATCAAAATGTCTCCGTTGCAGTACAAGGCAAATATCTGCCTTTTGTTGTTAAGCAAACGCTTCGAGACTACAGATCGCGCAGTCACTTGGAATGATTGAAAAGGCTTCTTGTTAAAAGGGATAGTTATGATGTTGGCAGCTGGTACAGGGTAAAGAAGGATTTCTACTGGGGTTTCGTCCACTACCGAATCAATATGAGCAAGATTTGTTACATTCTCGTCTTTGAATACGTTGACGTATTCGCCACTTGGACCACCATTGACATCTAAAAACATTGAGAAATGTTCGATACTTGCTCCGGACTCTTCGTCGTCGGCGCTTGTCACTACTGGGTTCTTCCCCGAAAGAGCAGATTGTAGTTCGAAGTTTTTCAGATCTATAGAAAAATGGCTGACTATGTCGTAGAAATCTGAATCAAGCTCTGAATTATCGGCGGTTGCGAGATCCAAGCCGCTTGACGAATCGTCATCCAACTGTGCACAAACAGTTTCAGAGTAATCTACACATGTTCTTAGGTACTGGTACTTAGAAAGCTGACGAGTGTTCGGGACGTGAAATCGATCAAGGGTTGCGTAAGTGGAAACAAAAAGAGAATTATCTCCTTCAGCGCAAAGTGCAACAACAGGAAACTCTGTTTTTGCCACGAGGGTAGATACACCAAGCTTATCATCAATGGAAGCCATATCGTGCGAGTTGAAGCAAGCACGGCCGTATGGATCAGGTTCGTCGTAACTTGAATGAGTTGATAAATACTCGATGTCTGTTTTGATGATGTTACCCGACTTGTCTCCAGAGTAAAATACCTTGAAGTCTGAGATTGATGAAGATTGGAGCCCGGGATCAGAAGAGGCTGCAGTACACAAGCTCCATACTGCGTCGTCGTGGAATTCGAAGCTCTTATATATACTAAAATTTCTAAGATCCCATAGTTTCACACTCGTATCGGAAGAGCCACTTAGAATGTAATGAGAGTTCATCAATAGACACCGCACAGTGTCTTGATGTCCTACTAATTTCCAGATAAGATTCGAGCCCCCGCTTGTAGATACTCTTTGGTCGTATATGTTGATCAAGCTATCAGGGCCACCAACCGAGACCAAGTTCTTATTATCGTTCGACAAGGCATAAATCGAAGTGAAATCACTAATTCTACTATTGCTTGTGTTGTAAAACTGGGTTATGGGTTTTAGAGTGGCCAAATCCCAAACAACCACCATTCCATCTAGGCCACCACTCACGAGTGTATTCTGTGAGGAAACGGAGGACAACTTTTGGATGTAGTCCGTGTGGACGTTCAGAAACCTTTGAATACCAGTTTCTGAGTTTTCTAGGTCTATAAGTTTAAGGGAGAGGTCCGAACTAGCGGAGACTATATGGCGGTCGCTGTTTACAAGTTTAAGGTCATTAATCCAGTCAAAATGGACATTATAGCTTTTGCTGAGGTCTGCACTATAGACCAGGTGGGATTTCTCGTATGCCAATGGAGCAGAAGAAATGGCTGTCTCAAGCTTGAGCATCTTTTCGTCGATGTCTGGGGGATCATCTGGTATACCCTCTTCTGCGCTGGGTGAATTTCCTAGCGTCAGAAATCTTAGAGGATGGTCAATTTCAGCATGGAAGTGCCCGGCTTCGTTGTGTCTATGAGGGTTTGAGGGGTCAATGCTGTCCCAGACTTTAATTACACCATCCCTTCCTCCAGTGTACAACTGACTTCGGGATCGGGAGTATTGCATCGCATTTATCGGAAGAATATGATTCTCCTGACCACACGAATCGCCCAAAACATAGGATAGAGATTTCCTGACACGAGACATGTTTGACAAGTAGTAGGATGTTGGTGCTACCCCAATTAATAAGTAGGGGTTAGAAAGAAAGAGGTGGCGACCAGAGATGTCAGAAAATTGAAAAGGTCAACCGTAGTTAAGCGGTAATAAAAGAAGGTTACGCTACGGCACTATGTCCTTTTAGCGAGAGTGACGTCGATGGAAACAGACTCGAAGTTCTAATTAGGAGATACTCCCGGCTGGTGTATGGTGGGAGCCTTGCCATGCCGGAATAGGGAGTGGCTGCAAAAAAGATAGTGAACAAAGAAGAATTTAGTATTACAGATTAGTGAGGTATACTCTTATTTAAACCTTGAAATTTATTAAACGCTACTGCTAAGTTTGTGTTTTTCTTTATTCATCATTCAATTGAGCTGATTAATTATGGATAAGGGCGTTACTTGCAGAAGATGAATCCTTTTATACTCTACAAAAAATAAGCTCGTGAAACTTTGGAAGCGTCTCCCTTCTTGTTATATCCGTTTGGAACAACATCGTGATTCTCTAGGGTCCCTATGGTCCATTCCGTTATGTTCCGATGTATAAATTAACGGTGAGAAACGAAGCTCCTTCGCTCACCTCAAAATCTACTGACCTATTTGGGAAATTGCACTTTTGGATCCGCAAGGCTTTCCTGGACCTGTCTGAGCGCTTTTGAAAGCGTTTGGTTACGTCGTGTGGCCAAGTACATATCTGAAGTGTTGGCTACATCACGACCCGCGTGATGGGCGAAGTTTTCCAAGTCTTCGCCCAAAACAATGATTTGCGCGAAGACCAACTCAATGAGTGATGCTACAAAGGCGGGGGTGGCCGTTGTCCCCAATTCACGAGTATACTGTTCCACCATTTTCGCAACACTCAAGTAGACGGCCGCCTTGAGTTCTGTGCCGATGGCAGACAGTTCCATAATGTTGAAGGCGTAGACAAATATAGGTTCAAAGTCGGTGAAAAAGGTGAAGAATATATTTACAGCTATGCTTCAGGCTTCGGCAACTTGATTGCAATCAGATCATGAGTTTCGCATATAATATCTGGAATGGCACTTTTGAGTGTCGTGAATATAACATGAGTTTCCAGAGGTAGATGAGATGAAGGGACCTTCTGAAACACGAAACTGGGTAGTGCAGGTAGTGTGACTTATGTGCAGGTGCGTTACATTCCTTCAATACACAAACTAGAAGGTATATCGCACATTACTCTCGATAGCGATTAATCTCAACAGGGACTTCATATCTCAATCAAACACTTTTAGATTCGTGCTCATGACTAATGAATTTATGGCGATAACTGTCTGTAATCAATCCCTTAATGTTCATGTAAGGCATGGCTGTATGCAGGTTTAATTAGTTGCAGCAGACGCGAACACTTACATCTCCTTATTTGGCGTTTAGGTTCTCGCGTCTTTTCACATTCCCACCTCCCTTTTTATTCCTTTTGCCCATCCCTAGTGTCGCTTTCAACTCAATTCGTTCATTTCTTCTTTTAAGGCAAGTGACCTAATCGCTCCATCACACTACGCTCTCTCGTTAGCTTTCGTCATTTTTGCAGCCTCCACTACGTCTTCTCTCATTTAAACACAACCTTCTCATCATGAATACCAGAAAAAGAAGCTGTGAATCACCATTGGCTTCCTCCAAGAGACCAGCCCTTGCACCAGTGCAAAATCAACTTGCAACTCCACCCACCACCCCTGAGAAAAACTCGGTTATTGATCTTTCCAGTCAGATCAAGGGTTGTGGAAAATCACTTTCTTTTGGGACAGACTCTATCTACTCAAAGGCCAAGGCACTTTTTCAAAGAGGCTCCAGCAATGAACAGGAAAGGGCCTTGGTCGGTCGCGAGAATGAGGCCGGGCTTCTTAGCTCCTTCTTGGAATCCTCAATTTCCAACCACTCGTGCAACAGCTTGTACATCTCTGGTCCTCCAGGAACTGGGAAGACAGCACAAACAAACTTGACCTTGGATTGGCTCTCCAAAGGCTCACGCGGTGGCACGTGTACTGTGGCCGGTTCATTAGTGAAGATCATTCGTCTCAACTGTATGACAGTCTCTAAGCCAGATAATGTGTTTCACGAACTCTACACCGCTATCCTGGATCTGACTTCTAATAGAAAGCGCCTGTTCGATGACTTTTATGGACTCCTTTCTTCCAAGTCAGAGTATGACTCGATTGTCATCTTCTTGGACGAAATGGATTATCTCATCACCAAGGACCAGCAGGTTCTCTTCCAGCTCTTTCATTGTGCATCACACTTGAAGAGCTCCGTGCTTCAAACCAAATTGGTAGTTGTGGGCATCTCGAACGCTCTTGATCTCACAGATAAATTTCTTCCTCGTCTTAGAAGTAATGGATTTAACCCAGAAACGTTACAGTTTCTCCCTTACACCAGTGACCAAATCAAACGTGTGGTAACGTCTAAACTCAATTCACTTTCCGAGGATAATAAGGAAAATGCGAACTCCGGAAGCTCAATCTCTCTCATGCATCCATCCGCAATTCAAATGTGTTGCAGAAAGTGTGCCTCCATCACCGGTGACCTTCGTAAAGCCTTCGATATTTGCTACAAAAGTATCGAGCTTGTGGAGCAACAAGCTCGCAAGCAACCAAACTTCGCCGTCTTGACTCTCCAGACAGCGCCCAAAGTGCTTCTTTCTCATGTTGCCAAAGTGTGTTCTCTGTCATTTGGCGATACGTCGCATCAAAAGATCTCGGCATTGAACCTCTTGCAAAAAGCGGTCCTATGCTGTCTCTTCGATAATGAAAAACACTCTGCAGCCTCAAGTTCATCCGTTCTTACAGTAAACGAACTTTATGAGTTCTACAGTAAGGTCAGTGTCGTTGCCAGTGAAAGCCTTTTAGGCAAACTCAACAAGGGCGAATTTCTTGAGATAATCGGTGGGCTTGACCTGTCATCCGCCGTTATTCTCTCCACTGCTAAGGGGTTCAGTAGTGTTGATATTGGTAAGAAAATCATCCGGCCCAACGTGCCGTATGCCGAAGTCGTGAAGGCTACCGAAAACCAACCCGTGTTAAAACGGATCTTGCATGCCAGTCTATAATCTACTGGTTAGATTAGATAGATTTAATTATTAATAAACAGCGTATATATAGAGTGTTTTGTCACACTGAAGGTAGAATAGAGAGATATTTTCTCAGGATAAGAATGCAGAAAATTTCATTAGAAACCAGGTTTTGTCATCATTAGTATTTGGTATTTTGACTTTTATGGAGTTATATCAATCGGGGGTGGTGCTGGTTCAAGACAGTTACATCCAGACTAGGACAAGAAGACAACTCAAGGCCATTTTCCATCCGACAAACGTTTCTCCCAATGAAGAATTTATTTCCTTTAGCTTGTCGACTTTTTTAAAAACTTTTATTTTATATTACACCTCGTTTAACGATTTAGCCAGCCGTTAGAATCACGTGATTCACAGAGTCAGTCAAGAGCACCACTCTAAAAATTCTCAAACCAACTAATAGCTCTTAATTTATACCGCTGATACTTATACCCCATTTCGTGACCTGTACTTGCTGTGGCTCTGGAAGTCTTGTAAGATTCGTCATCTTATCACACGTAGCCCTTAGCCTCCCTCTTCCCCCAATCAACTTGTAAAAATAGCCTAGCCAAGAGTACACCAAATTTCAAATGTCATCAGGCACTGGGTCCAGGATATACTCCACCAGCTCTCAATATGGTGGCGAGGGAGATCAAAACAAACGAAAAAAGCCTTATTTCCCGTCTTCCACGCGACGGGACTTCAAGTCGTCTGGCCCTGAACCGATGCAAAGCTCTCAAAGCCGTCCTTCACTAGCTTCGGAAAGAAGAGTGTCCGGAGATCTACCGAATCGTCAAAGATACAGAGACATGTCTCGAGAGAGCGTGTCTGACTACCGTGACTCGGGTAGAGACGTCATACGCGACTCATCGTGGGATACCAGAGATGTGGTCAGAGACTCTACAAGAGATGTAAATAGAGATGTCCGGGACCGCCATCCGCGAGATTTTCGCGAGCAGGTCAGCAATAGAGACCCTTCGCGTGATCACAAGGACGTTTCTCTGTTCAATAGCAGCATGTCCTCCACTCAGAACCCAGTTCGTAATCCACGTTCAAACAACTATACTAAAGACTACCGATATGGCAATTATAAGCAGTATTCGTCCTCTTACAACTCTTTTTCTGAAAGGAACGGAGCTTACGGCTCCTTCAGCGGGAACAAGCGACTGGAACAAGACTATTTCTCTTCGAATTACTCTTCCCGAGACGCCTCGAATAGAGATGATAATAACTCGCGTGACTCATGGAGAACCGAAAAGCCCCGTCAAGGAGCGCCTTCGCGCTTCAATCCCAACAATATTCCTGTCACGCTGCGTAATAATCTGGGTAGTTTAGTGTCTTCCACTAACAACGACTACAAGAAGGATCGGTATGACAACTATGAAGATAATTACTCGGGACGTTGGAATTCATATTCAAGACGGTCAGAGGCTTACCCGAGAACTGAAAAACTGAATGCAGATAATGTTTCCCGCCCATCCTTTAATAGAGACCGACTGCACGGTAGTAGTCTTACTAACAGTGTCAATCCGCAAAAGCGCCCTAGTAAAAGCTTTAGTAGCTATCAAGTTAGACACATGGATCACTATCCCAATGGTTATATGGGTAGGGGTACCTCAAACCACTCTCCAGAGATAGGCCACACTGGCGGCTCCAGCCAGGACTTGAACGGTATGCAGCGGGATCTGCATGACGGATCTCTGGCCGGGCCTGAAGTTAGTCCTCATGAGATTAAAATACAAGTAGACGAGGCAAATAGTGCATACGTGACCCACGACAATCACAATACTCACAGCATACTCAACGGAAGGTACGAAGTTACAAGAGCATCTTCCGGTACCGCTGCGGCTAATTCCAATATAAAACAAGAATTTAAGGAGGCAAATGACTTTAAAGAGAGCCATGATGACGAAATTAAGTATGAGGATACTAGAGAAGGTGTTGAAGACGAAGATGACGACGAAGAGGATGACGAAGAAGAAGAAGAAGAAGAAGAGGATGATGTTGATGATGATGATGAAGTAGAAGAGGATGAAGAAATTGTTGCTGATGAGTCGAAGGAATCCATTGCTTCTGATTTGCCTGTACAAGTTGTTCTGCCAAACACGTCAGAGGGGTCTCAAGGTGCTGCCTTATCGAAGCTTAGCATTGTTGACAATAAGCCAGCTTTCAATGCTGATCTAGAGCCAATAATGTACCCTGATGGCTGCTTGAATCCCAAAACAAGGCTTCAAGCCGAGCTCGAAGCTCTTGAGATCCAGTTTCACAACGAGAAACTTCAGCCACAAATTTTTGTTAATGGCATCATCCACGACTTCAAGCAATACCGGTTTTACACTCTTAATCTTGATATGTTTGTGTCCAAATATGATACACTAAGCCAGCTCGTTAAAGAGTCTTTGAAGACTTCAAGACGACATCAGTTGTCTCTTTGGAGAGAATATGAAGCCTTTCGCAAGGAGAATGCGAAGCGTGTGGCTATGATGGATGAACAACTTCGAGTGATTCACCCTGGCGACGACGAAGCCACTAGGGAACTCTTGGCCATTGATACTAGACCCAAAACAGGAATAATTACTCCTCAGTCACTGACACAAGAATTGCCTCCAACGAGTGGCCGCAGAAATCGCCGTCACGGTGATTTGGTAACAACCGAAGCCGAATTCCAAGAGATTCTTAAGACTTTGGAAAATGAAGAAAAGGAAAGTCCCGTGGCCAAGGCCCTACGTGTAGCTGCGACCATCCCTGATCTTATTGTGGACCCTATTAAACGTGACGCCTTCAAGTTCATGGACTCGAATAATTTTGTTTTCAATAAACAAAAGTGGGCCAACCGTGTGAATACCGATTTCGAGGACACATTCACTGAGAAGGAACATGATATGTTTTGTGATGCATACTGCCAGTTTCCAAAAAAATTTGGCCAGATTGCGCGGGCGATGGGTGGCTTACGTCTGTCGCAAGAATGTGTTTTACATTACTACATGACTAAGAAGGCAGTCAATTACAAGCTCTTAATGGCTCAGTACAAGAAAAGAGCTAGAACGACCATAAGGCGCAAGAAGAAAAAGGCAGTTGCAGTTCCGTCTTCAGAGGCTTCCTTCGTGAAGGAGGACTCGCTTTTACAAGGAGATGGCGGCTTAAATCCAAACACTGAGGAACCCCTGGATCTTGATCCACTTCAAGATCATGATATAAGGAAGCGGCCAGCTGACAATTTAGAGAGCCCGATCTCTGACGAGCAAAATTTGAAAAAAGTGAAAATTGCCAATTCCGGCTCTGAACCCAGTAGCGTTCCATTGAAGGCATCTGAATTCTTACTTACTGCAAGTCCTGGCGAGCAGGAAGTTGAGGACATGGAAGATGATGAAGATATAAAAGATGACGAGTTGAAGGATGATGAAAAGCGCCGTAATATCTCGAGCTACTGGAGCATCACTGAGACGAATGAGTTTCCACACTTGCTTAATCAATTCGGTTCACAGTGGTCAAAAATTGCCGAGAAGCTTGCAACCAAAACTGCTACAATGGTCCGGAATCAATACCAAAGAAAGGGTAAGAAGTATGGCTGGACCAAAGTTGTTGCAGCTGCGGATCAGCGCCTAGCTCGGAAACCGTATGTCGCTGGTGAAAATCGATACTCGAAATTCGACACTACGCTTATTGTCAAGCCGCAGAAATCTACCAATGCAGTGGTGCAAAACACAGAGATACACGTTTATGATACCGTCGAACAAGCTGCAGTAGCACAAGGAGCCACGCCTCCAGGCTTTGTAAGTCCTAGAGCATATAGCGTTCCTGAACCGTTAGATATAGCAACTGGTGAATCTCCAACGATTGATCTGAGGCGTATTTCTGTATCCAAATTAATGGGCAGTCCTCTAATTGCGGGATCTGGCTCATTTGTAGATCAGAATCCCGAACAGATTTCTGCTTCAGCGCAACGCAGTCTTCCAGGAATTCAAAATGTTGTTTCCTTCCAGCAAAGCTCGAACTCTGCTAACTCATATTCCGTCGTAGATTCAAAAAAGGAGCCTTCTTCTTCGTCTGTTCATGCCAAACCCTCCATCATGAACCTTCTAAATGGTGAGTCTCCCCTGCGCGAGACCTCAGTGACTTCTGAGACTTTACCTCCGGTTCGGGCGAATATTGCTTCTTTGCTCAATACTCCATCATCCCCCGCAGCGCCCTCGTTTCTGCCATCCGCGCCTGAAAGTTCGAGTCAAAGGAATAACATTATTAACTCGTTGCTCGGATAATCTCAGATTCATTTTTTCTCCTTGTATAGAGTTTATGTATGGTGTTCTTTGTTACAAGCGTTTGCTTCCAAGTTTTTTATTTTGTAGCAAGAATTTATGAACTTTCTTCTGAAAGTTGAACGTATCTATGTTGAATTTTTTACGTTCTTGTTCCAACGAGAATAGACTATTCTTGGAGGAATTGGTCTTTTCGGCACATTAATGCTCTCCTTTGTTATGGAGGAATATTGTTTATTATAGAACGACGGTGGACCTTGCGACTTACGTAAGTGCCTCGTTACGTCCTCTGGTTTTGTCTTGAAGTCTACAGATTGCAATAAAGAAAGGGTTTTGACCTTGTCCGTTGCAATCCTTTGACATGCATTTTAATTTTTAATATGTCCAGCACTAATTCTAAACAACGGAAATATCTTTGTCGAAATAAAGGACTAAAAGATCATTTTTGGATGCCTAGGCATTATCGAAGTTCGAATGTCAACGTTTGGTAAATGCATGGCCATAGGTGAGATGGAGAGTGATTCAAATCATACCACTGGCTTATACATGAATTTAATTGGATTTTTTTCTTTTGCGCGGATAAGGAGGATGCTAGCGCTTTCTACGTTTTGACTTGACAACTTTTCCTAATCCAAATAAACATGGTATACACCCAGAAATTAAAATTATCAGGGATTAAAACTTCGGTGACTTGAAGAAAACCTCGTTCTTTAGTTAGCTTTAATAAAAATGGGTATTAGAGTGCGACACCTCAACGTCATTAAAAAAGGCTTTTTATTTTATCAACTGCATTTCAAACTCACTTAAGCCTGATTTAGGGGCATCACTAGCTTCAGTGAGATCACTCATTTGAGTCGTCTATTAAGTTTTTGATGAAGGAGTGTCGCAATACGTTTTCTAAGTAACACTTGCTTGACTCGACATGTTTTTGTCTTGCGTTAGCAAATTAATCGGTACCAATTAATTGGTAGAATTAAAAGGATATCGAGCTCAATTACCTGTTTTGGCAGAGCGCTTTATACTTTTAACGTTTATCAGCTCAAAATTTTGCTAAGGCACATACAATCATCTCGATAATTATTGTAAACGTATATCCCTCACAGTCTGAAAGCAATCTTAAGGTTACGAGCTGTTTCGGCTGCGGTAGCCAGCACAGGAGCTGAGAAGATTAATTTCGTGACATTGAGAGAACTGGTGTTGTCTAAGACTGTTGCCTTTATGAAGAAAAACCTAACCCATTGGCCAACTAAGATTTCGTCTTTATTGTATTTACAGCACAAGCAAGTTACCAATAGACGGAGACAAGATCACTTCACTGTCTGCACGAAATGGTTTCTCCTGGTAAAAAACCATGTTGTTTTTTGACTACACATGGAAGTTTCTGACGTTCTGTTGCTTAAATAGCACGATTCTAGTTCAGATGTTTGGTTGTGTCTTGTCCTCTCAACTGTTTGTGATATTTATCTGAAATCCCTTGTAGTCTGTGGTCCTGTTTAATTTGCATCTTTAGAGAAATTGAAATTGCGTCAATCGTAAGAATCGTTATATTTCACTAAAATATCCTCATGTAAGTTGGGTGCAAACAACATCATCGTGGCCAAATAGATATCCAATTTTTGTACTGGAGCGTGCATTCTGAAAACTACTTCTTTCTTATACAAAATGACTGGTATTTTATTGCCCTCATTCGAGGATTTCGGTCGAAGAGCATACTAAAACTCAGCATAACTACTTATTTGCAGCCCGCCATTGTGCAGGAGATAAGGTGTTCTGTATGCAATCCATGTTTCAGATTCTGTAAGTTGGAACTCAATGCTAAAGGTTAAATTTCCAGATTGTTTTTTTCGAAAACGCGGTCAAGTCTATCATGGCTAGTGGGATGTCGTAAATCTGAATTCATTTTCTAGTTTTTCTTGGTTTCATAATGCACTTGTGAGGTTTCGTCATTTCACAATACCCAACTTCAGTTTACTGGAACTCCTCCAACACTATCTTCTACCCATAATTCGAAAAACACGAATCCAACAAAGCTTTTCACTGCTCCTCGCTTCTATTGGTCCGACAAGTCTCAAATTGTTCACTTTTCTACCCCAAGTTCTACTTTTCTCCAGCTTCTATTCTTCACACACTCTCAACTATACGCTCTTACAACACCTCTCATCCATCGTTCCCAACCCTCATAATCAACCTCCATCTCAATTCTCTCTTCCGCACACTACCCCTCAATCCAAGATGGACCGTATTTTCTATAAATCGGCCGTGTCAGACGCTTATACGGGCTACCCCATCTACATCTTCGACACGTCTTACCTTCCGGCACCCGAAGAGGTTGACTATGACCTTTTCGTCCCTGCGCTCATGGTACTCCTCCCAGAGGATCCATATGTCGTAGTCATGTTCAATGGCGGACTCAATAAGATCAATTGGATTTGGGGTATCAAGTTTCTTAGGTCGTTCTTGGCTCCAGATTCAAAAGACGTCCGCAGCATCGACAACCTCCACATGATGATCGCCGTGCACGAGTCGTGGTTTGTGCGGTCGCTCTCACAGATCTTTACCAACTTTGCGTTCTCGAAATGGGCCAACTTGAATTTCTTGTCGGATACAAGAAAGAAGAACCTCTTGGTCAGCTGTGCGACGCTCAGTGATCTCCACTCGTACGTAGACATCACCACGTTGAAACTCTCTCTCAATGTGTACATTCACGATGCGCAGATCACCATGAATCCGAACCTTCAATTGACCCCAGCTCCAGAACCTGTAGTTGTTCCTTCCACAACATTCGACCAGAGTGAATTCCCGTTGTTCTACCACCACTTCTACCAGGTATTCCACATTGTAAATACATATGCCGCAGACGTCGAAATGTTGTTTCATAAACCAGGTAACAAGCTCCATACTGCCATCTTGTACGCGTGTATGATGCGAAACCAGTTGGTGTGGATCAACGACTGGGACCTCAATTGCATAGCCCTGTGCTTCAAGAAGCTCTTACGTGAGGTTCACGGGCCGCTCATAGATGTAGACCTAATTCCATTACCGATGAAGGACGATTTACAATATACGTCTATGGTGTTTGACCAACTCATGGGCCAAAAATACGCTAACGAGGTGTTATTCCAAATATTGGACCTCTGCCATCGCATCATTGTCAATAATGAGCTCACAAAACATACTTTGTCTACGCTTCTGAAGAGTTTATGCACTGTCCTTACACATGAACCCATCATGCAAGAAAACAAGTTCCGCATTGCAGTCTCGCTACGATTTTTCAAAAATTTGGTAGATATGTGGCCTACAATAAGAAAACCCTACGTTGACAGGTTTCACACCGTCCAAGAAATTGTAGATAACCGGATCAACAAGCGGCTGTTCGACCGACTGTTTATCTCGTACGACATGACGATGGAAGATGCTTCGGATGAAGACCTTCTGGTAAAGAGCGTATTGTTTGGTACAGTGAACTCGCTGGACATCACATCTGTGTGTCTGGGCTTGGATGAAGAACAGAGTAGAGATGTGGAAGACAGTGGTCTTATAGACAATACTGACCATTCCAAAAGGAGTGTCCCTCATAAATCAAACGGAAATGACGGTATTGATGGCAATACGATAGCAGGAAGCAAACAGGAAACTATTGTCGAAGGGCCTATTTTTCCTTCCAAACCACCGCCTGCTCCCATGAAAGCACCACGAAACACAGAATTACAAAACGATTTCTCCTGTGATAATGATCAAGTATTTGTGGACACTGGTGCCCAAAGAATGGAGCGGCTCACACTTCAGCCAAAATGCAAGCCAGCACCCCGAGAACCCGAGGTAGCACTTCAGTTTCCTCCTCAAAAGTATAAATTTGAAAGAAAAGCGCCCATGGCCAAGTTTGACTCTCCTTCGGAGCTTTCCAAGACCCCTGTCAAGAAGCTTGTGGTTAGAGGACGAAAAGTAGGAGAACTTACACGACTTTTTGAAGAGAGGGCCGAGGCAATGCAAATTTTGCAGAATATTAACATTTAATACGGTTCAAAAGGAAAATGGGATATTTTCAAATCAAGCTTTATTGATTTAGAATGTGTGGAACTGAAACTATACATAGGAATGAACATTTGAGTATAAAAAAAAGATATTTTTCATTTGTCAAATTGAAAAGAGTTGATTCTTCGATTCAATTCACTTCATTCTTCTTTGCAAATTTTTTACGTTTCTCTCTCATTCTTAAAAAACAATTGTCCTATCATATCCATTGAAACCCCCAAATATTAAATAATATACACTAATTTACAATATAGGAACGTTGTTTAGCACGCGCCTAAGTGTTACTCTCCGACCAAGCGACTGTCTATATTATCTATCGACAAGCCAGATTGGGCAGATTCACGAGCTGCAGAAGCGATTGCAGCAGCCGTAGAACTGTCGTCGGCATCGCCCAAGTCATGCCCCTGTAACGACTGCAGGTACAGCTGGAGGTGGGCGTGGTCCAAGTGTTCGTGGTGACCCAACAGGTGGTTTAAGCGCTGGCGCGTGTAATGCGCTTCTGCTGCCACTGCAACAGCTTGGAGTTGATGTTCAAGATCCTCGTTACGCTGGTGTTCAAGATCGTAGTTCAACACTTGTTCGCCCTCGTCCTCGCGGATCTGGTCAAAAGAACCAGCGTGTGTTCGACGCTGTTTTCCCAGGTCATTCGGACTTCCCGGAGTGGACAGAAACTTGTTCTGGCGCTTCATTTTACGTTTATAACCACGGATCTCGTTGTAGATGTCTTCACGTTTAATAATGATGTCCTTAAACTGGTGCTTAATCTTGGCCTCAATGTGCGATGGTTTAGTGCCTCGGCGGTACAATTCTAAGATGAGCAGGTTCAACTCGTCCGAGCGTTTACGAAGCATTGGATGATTACATAACGGATCGAGCATAGGATGGTTGTGTTCGTTGCATGTAGCGCGCAAAACCCATTCCAGCGTGGATTTACGAAACAGCGCTGTCATCAGAAAAGGACACCGTAACTTTTTGGTGCGTGCATGTTGGTCTAAGACGTATCCGTTACCGGTATCATTAAGCTGTCGCTGTGCAGCCTCTTCCTCCTGCTGCTGAATGGTTTTACCCTTCTTATGACGATACCGACCTCCAAGCTCACAAGTGTAGTAGATGGCCTTTTTGTTTGAATGGGCAATGACTATTCCAAAGCCATTATGCCTAGCAAAATCGGCAATAAACTCATTGAGGTCTTCACGGGTATGGAAGTGGTGTTCGGCGATGGGTCTTGTGATGAGATTCCCTTCGTTAGTGATGGTATTCTGGTCAACCGGATAGATTTTGGACCGTTGGAGAATCACAGGCTCTGGGATCTGAATGTTGTATTCTGACTCGTCATGCAATTGGTTCTGGTGATACAATGCCTGAGCCGCTTGTTGGGCCACCAGAAGTGCCCTTGGGTCTTGCAGTTGCAGTGCCTGAAGATGGTGGAGATGATGGTCCTTGTCCTCATGTTTGAACAGGTGAGCGTGGTCATAATCGTCAGTGGCGACCTGATTCTTGACCACCAGTAGCAACTGCTCGTCGATGTTGGTGGTATAATCTTCTATGTGGCTCATTAGCAGAGGCGCGTTTACGGGAGAGTTAGTTGGTCGTGTTTCAATCGTGTTGGCGGGTAGTGGATGTGTAAATTTTTGAGGTGTGGCCAGCGAGTCACGTGAGAGAGGGAAAGACAAGAAAAACAAGAATAAGAACAAGAAGAACATGGGAGAGACGGGGAGAAAGAAAATAACCGATTGGAGTGAGGGGAAGATCCAATTCGTTTTAGTCCTTTTTTTGGTTCTGTTATTGTTTCGGTGGGGGAGCGTTTATTGTTTTAGTGGGGTGAACTTTGGTGCACGGGTGCAAGTCGGTATCATGGAAGGTGGACGGTAATTCACTGGGGAGAGTTAGAGAATATGAGAAAACGGAGATATGCAGAGAAGTTTTCTGTTTCTAAATTGAATTTTATTTATTTATTTATTTGATTTGTATCTGTATAAGTGGGCTTAGTTTTAGGGATAGTACCCTATTTGTACCCTTTTCAGAGATAGTTCTGAGCACCTTCTCCCTCTATTTTAGTCCCTCTGAAATTCAAATTTCTTTTCAATTCAAATTTCTTCTTCACTCAGGTCTCATTAATTGTTTTAATTCATAAATACTTCCGCCTTGTTCCTATAGTCTCGCACGCTTCCCTCTCTTCTCTTCTTTCATTTACCTACAACTCTTCACTCCAATTCCCTCTAATTGTCTAATTATTTACATTTATCTAATTATCCCTTCTTCTCAATTCCTCTCCCCCGTCGTTTTCTCCCGAAGCTCATCTGCCGCCCAAGTTGGCAACACAAAACTGGCTTCGTGCACCTTGGCGCTGTAATACTTAAAAAGCCCTTTTCTATCATCATAAACCTTCACGGGCGTTTTCAAGTTCCTCTCGCGTTTGGGAGATGCAATCACTAACCCAAGCTGCCCGCTGGTATATGAGGGCATGTAGCATTGACAGTACTCAACATTTTCAAAAACCTGGCAAGCCTTACCCAAAAGATCGCATAAGTAAGGGAGATTCAACCAGATGTTCTCGCTGCTCTGCATAGCCACAATTCCATCTGGTTTGAGTGCATTTTTTAACAAGTTATAATAGTTTGCATCAAAGAACTCTTGAGCGGGTCCTTCAGGGTCTGATGAGTCGGTGATTATCACGTCATACTTCGCACTAACCTCCAGTTCGCTCAACTTCTCCAAATACTTGAATCCATCGTCTATGATTATCTTTACCTTAGGGTGGTTGTGGAACTTTGCCATGTTGGGCAAATACTTGATGCTCAAGTCAATCACCGCGCGGTCAATTTCCACCATAACAATCTCCTGAACACCATCGTCCAAATGCTTGACAAGCTCTCTCACTACACCGCAATCTCCACCACCAATGACGAGAACCTTTGAAGGCAGCTCGTGGCACATGATTGGAACGTGGGTTATGAGCTCTTGGTACGCAAACTCGTCTTTCTCCGTGCACTGAACAATTCCGTTGAGAACCAAAACGTTTCCGAAAGTGGCTGACTTGAACACAAGAATGTCCTGATACGTTGACTCTGAATGGTGTAACACCTGGACCACCTCCAAGCCAAACGATTGGCCAGGAAACGAGTCATTGATTTCGTGAAACCAGTACTTTTCGCCGATTTGTGAGATGGTGGGGTGGCTGAACGTAGCTAGTGTGGTCATGGTCAAATGTGGAGTATCATCGATAAGAATAATGCGATGCGATGAGTCTTGTGACGTTAGCGATGAAGCAGCTGAGAAATCATGATAAGGATATATTACGGGACGCTTCGAATCGACAATGGAATTAAATTCTTTGTTGGCAACTCATTTACTCATTTTTTTTTTTTTTTTTTCATTCTTATCTTCAGTGCTCCTGTACTTCTTTCTTTGATAAGTATTGACTATCGATAGTCACACTTATCTCGACTATCTCAAGTCAAATAAAAAATCTTCCAGAATCTTTCGAACTCATCACTCGCTGAATTTCCCCTTCCGAAATGTAAATAAAGTAAGCCTTTCCGGTATTCAGAATAGCGCCTCTCCCCATATCTTTCCATCTTCCATCATAGCGCCGGTTTCTTCGCCTATCGCCTCGCTCAATCCAATCAAAGTGAACCGAAAGTGAGTCTGGATCGACTCCGTGCGGCTTATCCAAGTGAAAAATTGATCTTCTAATTTGTCCCAATAGGGCGGGGGTATCCCCCGTGGCTCCTAACGGTGTTCCTACATTCGGAACAATTTATGGTTGAAGAATGCGAAGTGAGACACACCCTTCTCTCGTGCCTAATCCAAACAATACAGAGATAAAGGGAATCAAAAGTCTCATTTTTGATCTTCTGTTTTTCCTTTCGTTTTTGTTCTTTTTCTTTGTCCTTTTTTTCCCCCCTTCCCTATTTTTGGCCACATTTCAATCTCCAGGCCGCCCACTTTCGTAACCCTCGTTTTCTTTCAATTTGTCAAACTTCACCACACCCCACACATTCCTGCGTACATAGAACAGGGCCTGGAAAGATTTTGAATAGTCATACTACACGACTCACATCTCCATTTTTTCTTCTCTCGATCTCTGGTTCGGTTGTTATTTCTGCACAATTTTGATTCCTTTTTTCAACATAGTGCCTCATCTCAGCCTCTGGCCACACCCGCTGTGACCATGACCAACTCCAACGGAAGTGGGACCAAGAAGCCATCTTCAAGTGGCTGCTTTGTGTTTCCTGCCTTCAACACAAACTATAAGACTCGCAAGCGAACGTTTCGCTGCTGCAGAGCGTGCAGAAATAGGAGAATGAGATGTGTACTCCTGGACCTCGACTACGACACGTCAGGATGCGATAACTGTCGAACGGTTGGCATAAGATGCGACTTGATCACAACAGATAAGGAAGAAACTCTGTCGCCTCTGCTGAAACGGCCGAAATCGGAAAAGTCCCTGGCTCGACAGCCCTCTTCAGCGACGCCGCCGGTCGTTTCCACGGCTACATCGATTACCAGCGACGGGAACGTCATAATTGAAAGCAGGCTTTCAACATGGCCCAAGAATCTCCCTCCAGTGTCTCTGTCGCAAATAATGCCACAGACGCCGGGTGTAGTCCCGCCGCCGAGCCATTCTTATCCCCTTCTTCAGTTCCCAAATACAATCATTACAAGTGACCGTGCGCCTCCGCAACTTCGCGGCATAAAAGTAGAAACCGTCGAAACCGTTGCCGCAACACTAGATGTCTTGGATAACAAGATGCTTTCGCCGCTGCTATATGTGCCTGCGTTAGAAGCCAACCCTTCATTTGTTGGCCCGATAGTTCCGCCTCACAGACCTCCTCTTATGAGCAACAACTCGGCTCCAGTGCTCAATCAAGTGCGACAAGATCCCAATCTTCGTACGCTGTTTTTCCCGGCTGCTAATGCTGGAATGGTTCCCACAGCTCCTCCGACGTTCAGTTCAAGAGTTTCTGAGCTGGGACTGACCCCAAGTACACGAATATCGGATTACTCTGACTCTACTCCATCGTCGACTTTTGCGCACGACTATGGCGTCGACATTCTCCGTAAACCCTTGAAAAACTTCCAATTTGACTGGAAAAATTTGGAGTTTGTTGATGTGATCATAGAAAAGGTCGATCATCACTTCTTGAAGTACCATTTCGACTTCAACACAACCTTACAACATACTAAAGTCACGTTCAAGACATTCACAGCTTCTGGCCGCCTTCCGTCTGTCGATTTGCTAGATAGTAAAGCGGTTAAGAAGGTCCCTCTGGATTTCGGAGAGACCGTGGTCAAGAAAAACAGCGCGTTATCTGGAAATTTCTTGAACCATCTGAACTTGCAGCACTTTAAGTTTTTGTTATGTCTTCATGCGTTTACACTCAATACGCCAGGGTTCTTTTCGATTCTGCAGTTGGACCTTAAATGCTTGTTCGAGATTTATTTCTATAAAGTAAATTCCATATTCCCAATCGTTTTCGAAGAAGAATTTTGGGAGCTATACAACCGTAACAAACTCCCGAATATCATGTTGTATGCGGTTGTCTTGAACGCAGCCCGAGATGAGTTAGCCGAGTCGATCTTGCGCCGCTCATTTGTCAACCAAAACATCGATTTCTCTGCTAACTACATTCAGTTCTTGAATTCTCTTGAAATGAAGATCCGCCAGCTTCTCGTGTTCTTGCCGGAATTGGGAGATACTGAGAAACTTACACGATTAGTAACACAGGTATTGTTGGCCCATAGTTTCAAGTATAACAAGTTTGGAAGTGAACAGAGCAGTGGCGACATCACAGATTGCATCGGGTATGCACACTCTCTTGCGATTCACCAAGATTTCTTCCACCAAAAGATAGTGAAATCAGGCGCTGCTAAGAAATCCAAGTATTTAAGGCAATTGTGGTGGGTGCTCTTCATTTTCGACCGGTTCAATGGTCTTCTCAACGGAAAGGCGTTTTTCATCAGAAGACTAGACTTCAATGTCGATCGTCCAACTGATAATCCTGTGTTGAACAAGTTGGTCGGGTTGGCGTACACTTTGGAAGATATTTCCATTGCAATCTATCGAACAAAACGTAAATGCGACAAGGACATCACGCCCATCCAACCGGACAAGGCCCCAGGCGATCCTGACTTCAACCCCAGGAAAATTATTGAAAACGAGTTTCAGGCGATAAACGAGCCAAGCCAACAAGACAAGGACGCCATGGCAAATGCGATTGTGGAGTCCAACCACTTGCCTACTTTATCGATTGAGCTCTATAGAGAACGCACGGTCTATTTTTTAGAGCGGCTCATTAATTTTTGGGTAATTCTCATCTTGAGATTAAGTCAAATTAAGGCTCTGAATGGAAATTTTGACCAAGATGGGTTTCTCTCACAGTTAAATCAGCGGATATTCGATGCTTTCAAGGTTCTTCGTGGTGATTTCGGCCACAAGTTGGTCATTTCCACTCCTGTCATTCCGCTGGTGCTTCTAAGTGCATTTTCGTCACCAATCAAAGCTCAGATGTTGGGCCAGAAGTATAATATCGGTGGTTCGGGTCCAAAAAACAATAAGCTGGCCGAATCGTTTCAAATTGCAGAGAGCTATCGCAAAGTCCTCCTGCACTTTTCCGGGAAATGGTGGTTTGTGAAGGAAGTTTTAAAGACATTTGAACAATTGGGACAACAAGTACTGTTGTCCAAGAAAAAAGAACCGCTCGCGACGCACACCGCCAAATTCAAGGGCACCGACCGAGTGTCAATTGGCTCATTATTGAGCGCTGTCAACGATGCAGAAACGGTGCTTCCACTGCAACTGTCGATAGCCTCGCCAGGTTTCTACGAAGAGGTGATTGTGAAAGAGGAGGAAGACGATGAGGTTGAAGGCGAAGAAGAAAACGTAGAGAAATCTGACGGTGCAGATTTGGCAGCCGCAGATGGAAAGCTGCAGTTAGATAAGAGTGAGTGGGATTCTGTGGCGCTAAACGCTTTGGTTCTGGAGGAAGGGATTGCCAGTCCCATGCGGCTTTTGCTGGCAGATGAGGTGAATTTCGATATCTCGGACATGGCTGAGATGGTGAACATGGAAATGAGCTTTATCCCTACGGTTATGGACTTCTTTAACATGCAACACAATTTCATATAAACTTGTTGATTATGAATGGCGATGAAGCATGTCAAAAATGAGATGTATAGACGATTTGATTTAAGTTAATAATATTCAATTCTACTGAAGTTATCTGTAACAAGTTGTGGACTATATTGAAACTGGTTCAGAGAGTTCTTTTGTATCCGCAAGTGTTACATTTACCGAGATCCACACGATTGTTATACATTTGGGCCCTTGCGCGCCTATTAATAGGAACAAAAATCTTTGCATTGGCCAATCTCGGAAGCTACAAGCTTTTTCGGCAATCTCTGTGGCTAAAGATCGGATAAGTTTCATTGTCTGAAGTTCCGCGGATCATCTCTATACTCAAAGACTTAATTCAGAACACCCACTCAATTATTTCAACTTATTTGCATTTTTCTGTCGGCCCACGTTTAATGGCCTTCATCGTAGCAACCGAATACTTCTCCTATTTCTTCTCCAAGCTGCGGAGGAGATCTTCGGTTCCCAAAGACCAGTTTCCCTTCTCAAAATGGAGACCTGCACATAGACGATTCTATGCTCGTTGCCAACGGGATCGGACAGCGAGACCTGCAGACAGAGGCATATACGGACGTTAGCTGCAAGTTTTACCCGCAGTGCCACAAACCGCCCTGACACCAGGAAGTGTACAGACGTCCAAATCAGGTAGAAAGTCGATTCAATTCGAGTTGAACTAGCCGAAAAGTTGAGTTTTTCTTTTTGTTTTGATACTCTGAAATTATGTGTTGAAGTTCCTTGAAAGAATGGGCAAAGCGCAGAAACTCCGGGGTCCTGGAGTGTCCCCGCTCGAATTTGCCTCACAAAGTGTCAAAATGCCTTCATGGCACTTGCAGTATGGGGTCGAAATCTGGGGCTAGGAAATGGGTTTTGAGGGAAGAATTGGATTTGGACAAATGGGAGAGAATGACGATCCAGTTGATGATTTTTGTTTTTGGAACTTTGAAGTTGCGCTTAGAGGCTCTGACCAAGTTGGCTGAGAAACTGTAAAGGAGAGGCAAGAAACAGTAAAAGAGAGGATGAAAACAGTAGAAGGAGCTTCAAATTATTGAATTAATTTGTTCTGTTTGTATTGTTATTAACCGTTAATGAATACCTTCCTTTTTGGGCCTTTCTTTCATGTTCGGCTTTCTTGGATCTGGCAATTCTAGAGGGGAAGAAGACCCGGGTTGACCCGCGGCGAAACTGAAACACCAAACCTCCCAAGGTGGAACAAACGAACACTTTCTGAAATCAATTGGTCGAATATTTCGTTCAAATTTTATTTCGTAATTAGAATCTTTTCTTCGATTCTCGTTCATCTCTGTATCTCTGTATCTCCTTCCCTGATGGGTATTCCTTAAGCGACCGTTGCATATTTTATACACACCACCTACTACAACTAAAACACCACCGAACGTTCATCAAATCTGCTCTTTTTTGAAGTTTGAAAACACAGTCCTGCACAATGGCTCCATCCTAAACATCTCCTCTAAATTTTTGCCCTCTTCGAGCCCCAATACCACCCCTTTTACCCCTCCAACCCGTCAATGCGCCTCTCTTTTAAAGTTGTGTAATACCTCGCATACGCATCAAACCCTGTATATGACGAATGCATCGAGCGTCATATGCAGTGCCGTATGCGCAATCAAGACACTTTTCGCCCTTTTTTTGTCCTGAGGGAAGGACTTTTTTTGTCACACCTAGGTCGTGCGCGTACCACCCGCACTACGGCCTACCCACCCACTTCTCCAAAAAAGAACGCTTCGCTACTTATACCCTCAACAAAAACATTTACCAAAGTCGACGTCAACCGTCGTAGAAACCCTCGGACCTTTCTGTTATACTCTACTAGTGGTGACCTTTCCACTTGACATCCGCCATTGTTCTTACATTTGCCCTTCTACATCCCTACCCACTCTAGAACAGCAAGAGATAGAAACAAGATATCTATCTTTTCCTAGCTCGTAGACTGCTTCACCAAAAACTCGTAGAAACACTTCCATTTAGCCAGATTCATTGATTCATCCCGTTTCCTCCGACTTTCAACTGCTCCTTACCACTTCCTACCCTACTCCACAACCAGTCAGCTCTTCCCCTATCCATAATCATGCCGATAGTCTCTGCTGTGATCGATCTGATGGTGGCAGCCTTCCCTGCAACAGCTGATCTATCCTCCATCAGCTACTACCTCTGGATAGTTGGCGTTCTCGCCACACTTACGTTCCAGTACCGCCGATACTTGGCTGTTAAAGACAACCGCTCCAGCAACTTGAACAAGAAGATCAGCGACCTGTTGTTCCCCTCCATAGACGGTCAGGTATCCATTGAGAAACAACCTGCATCCACCATAACATCTGCGCCTTCAACCACCGAGACTGGTCCACAGCCTTGTTCCACCGGTTTGACCACTCGTTTGCTCCCCTTCAAAAACGAAAAGGGCGAGATCGATTGGGTCTTCTCCGACGACATCATCCCGGGTAACGAGTTGGATGCATTCAAGGTATCATCTATGCCTATCCAGGCCAAATTCTCAAAGCCAGAACAAGAAAACGACTTGTCTCCAGTCACTTCAAACTCGTCCACCAATGACTCGCTCTCGGGGAAAAAGTCCGAACTTTCGGTTCTGCAAATTCATACCCCATCGTCTTCATCTAGCGAGGACCATAAAGATGACGAGAACGATTTGGATGACGAAGGCGCAGATGAGGCTGGTGACCAAAACTACCAGTGCCCACACTGCTCGTCAAGTTTCAAAATGCGCGGTTATTTGACTCGCCACTTGAAAAAACATTCGTCCCAAAAGGCATACAAGTGTCCGTTCCACAACATGACCATGGCACGCAACGATATTGACGGCGGTACCAAGTGTCACCCAACGGGTGGCTTTTCGCGTAGAGACACTTATAAGACACACTTGAAATCGAGACACTTCAGATACCCACGCGGTACTGTTACGAAGGAAAGAAACACTTCTCCCGGAACGTGTGGCTTGTGTGGTGAATGGTTTCAGAACGCCGAAATCTGGACTGAAATTCACATCGAGGGTGCCGAGTGTAAGTATTTGCCCCCAGGATTCAAGGGCAAATCGAGAATCAAGAACAGATTAAAGAAGCAGATGGCTCGCTTGTTGAAAGAACAAAAACTGCAGATGAAGGCTGGTCTCCACCAGCCCCAACAGCTCGATCACCAATCGCCCGTTTTCGCCACTCCAAACTCGACAATAACGCCGATGTTTTCTTCGGCCAACGACTTCAGCGACTCGCCTACACACTCGATTCTCTCGTCCGTGGGACCTTCAACTGCTCCTTCTACAGGACCTTACACAGGAACACCTTCCACGCTCGATCATTTCAATGGTATCAAGTCCCTTAGCCGCCCACACACCGCCGACATGACTTCGCGCCTTCACATTGATGAAGGCTCTTATGCTGACCGGTACCAGGATTACGACGATGAGTACTGCCTTGATGTAGATCAAATGAGTTACCCCATTCCACCCAGCAATACAATGATGCCACCCGACGCGCACTTCGGCGCTGCTGGGATGCCAACCAAGTTGAATCATGGCATGCCGCAGTTCTCGCACTAGTTGCACCTTACACATAAAATATTTTATTTCGACGAGATGACGCGACGTGGTGGTAGCCGCTTATGAATTCATGAATTGTAATATTGTACATTAGTATCTGGGTAATGGGTTTGGAATAACAATTAAAGATAATTGTTTGGTTTTAGTTTATACAAATAAAAATCAGGATATATCTAAGTTTATTGAGTAAAGGTATTTAAGATAAAGTTCGATATTATGGCATTGGCTGAAACGAACAGAAAAAAAATCTTATGGTTTGACGTGCGATCTTTAACCTGTTTCAAATATATCCAATTAGGGCTGTGGGAAAGCATTGTTGATGCTCAACCGCCCTCTTTAGAGATTGGATTCCTTCACTGTCGTTAGCCTTACTCGTGTCCTTTTATTAACATACCCAAGTACCCAATTTTCAACCAAAAATATCGTCTATTGCGGTCCGTTTCTTGTCTTTTTTCTTCTTTTCCTTCTCTCTCTTTTCCTTCTTCACCTTCTTTTCCTTCCTCTCTTTGGGTTCCTTCAGTACCTTATATTCACTCGTTTTCTTTTTCTCATAATAAGTCGTTTCATTTTTTTTTAGCAACTCATCTATATCTACGGTCCTCACTGGGGTGTATGACAGTGAAGCCCCAAGAAGAACCTCTTCCCCAATATCATCAATATCCGCTTTTAGGCTTTCAGACTTGGCTGATTGTACCTTAAGATCATGAGCCCTGTCTCTAACATCTTTTCCACTGTCTTCTATCTCCGCTACTACGCTATAGATGGCGCTTAGGCTAGCCACCAATACCATACCCAATGTCACAAATTGACCGAGTGCAACGATGCTGTTAAAGTCGTAACTAGCCTTCTGGAAAAATCCACTCCTGATCATGTGTCGAGCCACAGCGCTTGCCTCGGAGTAGAGTCGCTGCTTGGCCAAAATCTTTCGGGTGTCGTCCATGGCTCGAATTTTCAGTAGAATCTTGCGTATATTGCGGTGAAGCATGTCTAGAGAATGCCACCACACAGCCACACGGTGCTGGTTCTTATTTCTATGATAAATTAGGTGAAGAATGCCAAACTCTGTTTCTAGTCGGTCGATTTTGGCAGGAGATATGGAGACGAACGACATGATGGAAAACGGGGAAATTGATTTGAAGTTATGTGATTTGATTGGTGTATTAGATTTCTGAATTGGATTTGGCTCGTTTGATGTTTGGTTCTCTTTTTTATGTGTTTAATATGTCTTGTTGTAGAAGGAATGCGGTGTGATGGATTCAAGATGGTTTCCTGTTTGGGAATTATGAAGGGAGACCTATGCGATCGAGAAAATTCAACTCAAATGGGACTGTAACAAAAAATGAATAAAGAGAATATAGGTCATTTCTAAATAAGACGATAAAAAAGATATTTTTTTGCATATTGTCAGTGTCTTTGTTCACTTTTGCCACTCTAGCTGATGCCGTCGAACAAAGCATATCTGCATCAAAACCATCAGAAATGAACGTCAAACCTCCCTCATCTCAAACGATTTCTCATTTAGATTTTTTTTTTATCTCTATTCGAGCCATTCTAATCCTAATCCCTAAACTCCCTTCCTTTATCAATGATGAAAACATCACAATTAACATTCAATTCGTGAAAAATTACATCTTCATTTCAGGATTCCATCTTATTCCAAACTTAAAAATATCTTCTTTAGTTCAAACTCAATTGCCTTCCGGTCACATACCCTGAACTTCACCCCACACTTTATCTCATCGCATCTCATCTCATCTCATCTCATCGCTTCAACCACATACACACAAAAGTCATGGACTCCATCATTGGCCGTGCACGTGCGTTGCTTCAGAGCTCACAGGAAACGAAAGCGCTCGAGTTACTTACTCCTGAAATCGCCAAGGATCCAGAAAACGTGCGTCTTCTCCAGGTGTTCGGAGAAGCACTTCTTGAAGCCAATGACGTCGAAACAGCCTATGACGTGTTGCAGAAGGCCTGCGAATTGGACCAACAGGCAGAATTGGGTGTGGAAAAGTTCTTGTACCTCGGCCAGATTATCGGTGGCGCCGATGGTGTTTCTTTGGTCAACGTGGCCATCAACAGATTAGACGACCAATTGAACAAGCTCCTCGACGACTCTTCCTTTGAAGACGGTGCAGGTGATGCTCTCCTCAAGGAATTGGCTGCTCTTTACACGTCTCCAGAGGCATTGAAGACGTATCTAATATCAAAAATCAACCAGGGTATCTTTGCAGAGATTGAGATCTGGATGACAGACTTGTGTATGGAGCCTGAGGCCGAGCAGCAGTGCGACCAGCTCATTTCTCACTCTTTGACACTAGATGCTGAGAACCCCGAGGCACTTTCTCTTTTGGCGCTGATTAGAATCTCGCAGCAACGTCAATCGGAGGCAGAAGAGGCCCTACAGAAGTCGTGGACGCTATTTGCGCAAAAAAAGGAACATTTGGAAAATCAACAGAATAAGGAGGGCGACGAGGCTACTTTTGAATACATCGAATTGACGCAGCCGTTACTCCAGCTCGCGAGATTCGCTGTGGAGTTGGCTATGTACGATTTGGCGCCACAAATTACTGTAGCCGTCAGCGAAATCAACGACAACTGTCTCGACTGCTTCTATCTTGAAGCCTTGGCGTATGTGTTTAAGGCTAAACTTCTCTACTCGCAGCAGTCCGCTGTTGAAGGTGATTATCGTGAACTCGAATTGGCACCTATTCTTGCTTCTACAGATGAAATCATCCAGTCCTGTATTGCAGACGCCAAGTCGGCACTTACACAGGGCTACCGAGTAATTCACAGCGCGGACGCTGAGGCGCTGGACCTCGACTTGATTGATCAAGTTAATGAGATGTTGACTGCTTTCGGCGGGCCCGTGATGGCGGAGTTAATGCCTGAAAGGGCTACTGGCGAGGACGATGGAAATTGGGAAGACGAGATTGTTAGTGACGACGAATAATTTATGTAACATACTTCATAGAACAGAGTCTATGTTTAAGGATATACGCCAAGACTGATCATCAAGAAAGTAAAAAAAAACATCACTTGCTCGTGAGTTAACCTTTTTGTTGTTCATAATCAATTTACTTTAGATTTTCTTCTGTTAGTTGTATATCTTTTATTTGTATGTTCGTTACTAATTAACTGATCGGATCTCACATCGTGAACATGTCTATATTGAAAAGATCGTCTTGCATGTTTTCAAAGTAATAGTCGTATTGCTCGATCTTGGAAGGGTCCCAACCCGCGAATAAGTTCGAACCGTCAACAGAAAATGGATCTATGGATTCCTGTTCGGCGCCCTGTAACTTTCCCAGAAGAGACGTTACAGAGCTTACGGGACGAATTCCCTGATCATTTACAGCATCTGTAGGGACGCTGTTTTGCATTGATAGTTCAATATCGTTCCTCTTCTTCTCTGTCTCTATGAGTTTCTCGATGAAATCTTGTGCGAGCTTGTAAACATCGTCAACCACCCACCAGCCACGGCGGAATCGCTCAAGTTCCAGCATGTATCCCTCTATTTCAAAGGACGGCTTTACATCGTGAAGTTCTTTGTCTACAGTACCCAAAACATTGCGGGCACGCATCTTGAGGCCACACGACATGGACACAAGTAAGCAGAATATTATTATAGGCGATTGCAACATCAGAGTCTCGGGCGTTTTTTTCATATACCACAAGACGTTTCCGGACGCGCGAAGAATACTTTTTTTGGGGATCAGATTATGGATTGCAGGGTCATTGAAGAACCCTTTTTGGGATACTAGAATTATACAATTGTTGATCAACCGCGACAACAAATGGATCGTGCTGTCGACGTAATTTCGTTTGTACAGTTTCAAACCATCCAGATTTGGAATCTCTCGGAATTTAGACAAATCTTGAGCGATTTCACGGCTACAAAGCTCAAACTCCAATGTCTGGAATTCGGCAATATTGAATCCCTTGAGCCGCGATTGGATATCGTTGTTTTGGTCCTTCATGTGCACATTGTTGAACGGCTGGTAAAGCGCCACGAGCATATTTTCAAAGCTTTTGGCTAATTGTACCAATTTGAGGAGTTTAACGTTTTTGTAAGGAAGGTCAATATTAAAGTCTTCGTGTTTAATAAAAAAACACCGGAAGTTGATTACAGAATTGAACCGGTCTAGCACGTAGCACGTCCACCAAAGATCGGCTAGATACTCGGCGCGGCCCTTGGTGAAGAACTTTTTTGTGGGCTTCATATGGATTGCCAATGCAAAAGCAAGATTAATTCCACAAGTCAAATCTTCTGAGCTTTGTTCGCCACCTGAGCGGTCGAACCGATAGTGCAAACTTAGAAGAAGCATTATGACGAGTCTATTGACTTTGTTGTGGTCGCCTAGTCCTTCCGTGACCATATTGAGCTGGCGGATCTTGAATTCCAAAGCCTCCATGAAGAGCTCCAAGCTTTCGTAGAACTCATCTTCTTTGTAGGGCAGCTGGCTTCGGGTTCGTAAATAAACTTCACGAAATACTTCTTCTGCTAACTTATCGCGCAGAATCAGAAGAATCATTGAGAAAACGGTGATTGTGGGCTCAATTCCGGCGTTGTAGTTGCTCCAAAACTCCACTTCACGGATGATAGGGAAAATATTGTTGACTTTGAAGAAATAGATTTCGAGAAGCTTACGGATCTCGGGATATTTGAAATGGAAGTGTTCGCTTGAAAGTGTAAACGCCTGTATCAGTACTAGAAGTTGATAGTGCGGCCAACTCTTAAGATGACGCTGTTTAGTGGGTTTTAGCCCTTTAAGTTTCTCCTCAGCCAGTCCAGGAACAATGATTCCACTTTCGTGATACACCAGCGCATCCTCTTCTAGACGAGACTCGATAACAGCTTTTGGGTGACTATATAGAAGGTATTCGTACCATTTCTCGCGCATAACACTCAAGTTGAAATTGAATCTCTCTTTGAGAAAGTGTGGCGTGGTCATTTCCAATGTAATGTTCGTCGCATTCACATATCCTTGTATCTGTTCGAATTCTGGGTCTACTTCCGGTGTTCTCTCTCTCTTGACGGTAACCGGTTCCTGGAATACCTTAAATTGCATCGGAGTGTTCTGCGGAATGCTTTTTTGGCACAGAATCAATGTACACACAGTGCCGTTTTTCTGGCATCGCTCACATCCTTTTGTGTTGAAGTTCTCTACCAACATATTGCACTTTGTACGCATTTTGCGACAGCGATCGCAACATCGGAAGGTCCGTTTACGGGTCTTGAAGTTTGTGTTTTGTGCGGGAAAGACAAACATCGCTTTTATGTATTTGTGTGATGGTTCACCTGTAGTGACTATGTTTTGGTGGGGAAAACAGAAGCAGCCTGGGAAGTTCGTGAAACGGCGATTAGAGAAAAAGGAAGGGCAACCTATTAGGTAATTTCAATGTATTTTTCGTTTGGAGCCTTATATTTCGCTTCGAAATGTGGTACTAGGTGTTGTTTTAAGAAAGGTTCCATACAAGGATCAAACTTTAAATTTCCCCACAATTAGTACAGGGTTCAGGTACCACCACAACTTCGTTGGAATAGATCAACTTTAAATAATTAGACAAAGAAGAATCCGGATCTGACTCGGCGCATTCACTCCCCTATCTTTCTCTTCTTCCATAAAAAAGAACTCGCTCTACGATTGAAGAACAGGCTTAGCTCATCGCTATGAACCACAGACCCACCCTTGAAGGGAAAAGAGGATACGAAAAGACTATCAAAGACTCTATACAGCATGCACGACTGTTAAAGGGACACACTAAATTGAAGTTCCGTCTGGATGTTGCTGATTTTGCCTCGAATGAAGTCGCCGCTGAGCCTAAAACTAAACAACAAAAGAGTGCCGGCACGCCCAGTCTACGGCTTGATTATGACTCGGGTTCTGACTCGGGTTTGGACGAACTGCCGGCCGGGAATTTATCTAAGCCAGATTCATCAGATAATGGCGTTGGACAGAGTCATGAAGCAGTCGTTATGGATCATAAGAGTGATGGCCCAAAAGTGACTTTGAATGTAAATCAAGGTGCCAGAGCTGAGCCTGTTGAGTTAGAAGTTAATTCTAAGGTCCTATCAGAAGAAGACCCGGCCTCTAGATCTAAATCCGACTCTAAACCTGAAATTGAATCTGAACCTCAATCCAATTCTGATTCTGATTCCCAATCGGACTCCGACTCCGACTCCGACTCTGAAGCTGTTCTTGCCGAACTTCAAAAGCTTCGAAAGGAAAACGGGACGACCGCCAGCGTCTCCAACTCCCCAAACTCTTTAGAACCTCCTAAGAGGAAATCGTGGAGAAGCAACCGGCCGTTCGCCAAGGAGCTGAAGGCTACAAGTCCAAAATACACATCGGACGCCTTGGCGTCTTCAACACATGAACAATTCATGTCAAAGTTTGTTCGGTAGAACGTTCTGTTACTGATTCTGGCACTTCTACATCATAATATATAATTACAATACAGATAAAAGCATTAATTTCTCGAAGTATCACTGTAAAAATATTAATTGAATCAAATCTAAATGGGTTTATTCTCATTCCTCTCCGTTCCGAATATTAGGTAATAGTAGTTAGGTATAATATACAATGGCACTCCTAGAATATCCTCATTACTCACGTCAAATCTACCTGGTTGAGGCGGGCATCAAGCTGTGCAATATCCTCCTTCAAACTGGCCTCCTCGACAGTCTTGACCAATTCCTTTGTACACTTGGCAATGTCAAACGATATACCGGCCAAACGCTGTTTAAAGTGGCGGTCTGCAAACTCAATGTCGCTTTTCTCCGCCGTAGGCTTGCAGAGGGCGTTCATGCGGTGATTGCAGTCCTCAAGGCTCTTGACCACCCAGCTACCGTGCTCCTTGAGTTGGTGGTTCCGGGTCTGGTTCATCGACGTATTTGTAGCCTCCGTCATTTGGCGAATCACCTCCGAAATGGCACTCGAGTTGCCACGTAACTCACCGCGTGACACGTCGGGTTTCTTGATCGCTGACAACAAGTCTTGAATCGTCAGAATCACCTGCACAGTCTGGTGCTCCAAGTATAACAATAATTGCGTCAATGTGTTGTCTGGGTCGTCGATGTCGAAGAGGTCGAAGTTAAACGTGGCGGCGGCCATCAGCTTTCTGTAGTCTTGACGTTGGCGCACCTCGTCCTCTTCTTCGTCGTATTCGCTCTCCTCGTCGTCCTCTACGGGTGCAACGTTGGATTTTGCCGAAATACTAGATTTGACGGATCCGCTCAGTGCAAGTTTCTTGGCCTGCAATGGTTCTCTGGCTTCTTCTTGTTTAGGTGCTACGCCTTTTGGTTCCTCAACCACGGTTTCGACAGCTTTTGTAGCTATAGCTGCAGGCGCAACAGCTTTGGTTACTGGAGCAATTCTAGCTTCTACTTTGGGGGACTCAGAAGCTACCGCTTTAACTGTAGGAAGTGCCAATGGTTCAACCTGACTGTTCAAATCAACAGAGGCATTTTTCTCGTGGCCGACATCTTGAGGGAGTGAGCTACTAACTCTCTTGGCAGCTTCTCCGTTTCTAGCAAGTGATTCCACTGCATCTTTGGCTGCGTGTTCTTTGGAGTTTCTGTCGGCTGTAGGAAGGTTCAGTTGAATGAAAGAACCGGGAATTACCGAAGAAGCAACGCCTTTTGTACTTATGACTTCAGGCTCTTTTGCTCCTTCTGCATCCTTGGTAGCTGTGCCGTAATGTACGTCTTTGGGTTCCTTTTCCAGTTCCACAGCCTTTGATCCACTTCCTTGAGCTTCAGTTTCCTTCTGCTTCGATGGCTCGGTGGTGAACCTCTCCCGGAGACTCTGAAATATACTCTTGTTTCTCGTTGGGGCACCTTCAACCTTTGCTGGCGATGTTTCTCCTAGTTCAGGCTCGGTAACCGGTTGTTGTGTATACTCATCCGAGAAACGAGACTTGTTAGAGTATGATGGCGAGAATGATGCGCGTTTGGCCGCCTGTGCCTCGAGCTCCTGTTGGTTCTCAAAGTGTTTGACTTTTTCGAGAATGCTAGGCTTGGTAATCAGCGGCGAAGTTTGGGTGTCAAAAATATTCTCCTTATCATCAATTTCCTTGGCGGTTGTGCTATTGATGTAGTTTTTAGATGTGCCGTGAGAAGCGCTGTTGTTGTAGCTATTACTCATGGGTGTTGACGAACTGCTGTTACCGAGCGTATTCGTAATTTTACCCAGAAGCGGAGTTGCTGTACCAAAATCTGCAGGAAGGACGGCGGTTCTAGTGATGGTACTGCCACTTCCTGATTCTGTGGGAAGGATATCGCCATCGCCATCGTAAGCTACTGACTTCGAGGCGATCTTCAACGGCCTGATTCCCTCCATTTGTGTGCTCTCATTTTGCGACAAAAAAGTGCTATCACCAATGGCAGCAGTATCGTGTACACGCAACTTGGCCACTGCGATATGGTCACACACTGTAAAGGCAATTTCGCTAACAGCCCTCTCAACAATCACACGCGGCATCAATTTCGGGTATGTAGCGTAGTATCGTGTAGCAGTGAGTGCATGGCTGGCGGCCTCGCGGATCGAGTCTGAGTACCCGCTGCTCTGGAGATTGAGTTGACCCAGAACGTTCTCGCCTGAAATCCTGTTGGCGGCGAGTGCTATCGCCGAGATCTTCTCGAACAAGAGGTCGGCGTCAGCCTTTGGATCGCTTACACTTTCGATAAACGTCTCCACAAGAGAAAAAAACTTGGCAGCTCTCTTCAAAGGGATCTCGCCCATTGCAGAAACGTACGAGTTTAAATCCGGTGAAGGGACCTTGAGCGACGATGCACGAGCCTTTGCCAGCGCATTCTCATACTTCTTCTGCCATTGCAAGGCCTCGTTACGAAGGAGCTCCTCTTTGAGACTGGACTGTGTGTTGGTAGGCTTCACCGTAATCTTATCCAACTTCTCGTAGAACTTACGAAGTTCAGCGTTGACATCGACAGACTTTGTCGAAACTACGGCAGTTTCAGCGGTACTGCTAGCAGCGCCAGCAGCTCCTGCGGCTAGTCCGGCAGCAGCTCCTACGGCTCCAACAGAGGGTGCTGACAGCAGCAAATCAGGCACAGCGCTAGACGTCGAGAGATCGCGTGACAGTGCCTTGCTGTCTCTTCGGATCTTCGTCTTCATATTTTGATTCTCTAATCTCAACGCAGCGTTAGCCGACCTTAAGGACTCACATTCTTGCTGCAATTCGGCGCTTTGCTCACGAGCTAGAAGTGATTCCTTTTCTGCGAGCCATGATTCTCTTTCCTTGTGAAGTCGAGCGACTTCCTTCTCAGCTTCATTGGCCTTGGCCTTCAAGTCCAAGTTCTCCAACTCCAACACGTGGTGTCTCTCCTTCAACACATCTATATCGTCGATGCGGGAGGCGGCCACCTCAGGTGAACCAAGCGAGGTGATTCGTGGTGGTGCCTTGTTCTTATTCAATGCAAACGTGTCTGAGAGCGAGATCCGACGCGCCTTTTCAGCAGGTGGCGCAAACTCCTGGCTATACTCCTCGTCGTCGCTGGACCATGTCATGTTGGCTTTAGCAGGAACCACAGTGGTCGCCAGCACGGCCATTGCCTGTTTAGGCAACTCCAGTAAGTCTGGAGTAGCGAGGTCTGCGTACAAAGAGCTGCCAGTGTGGCCGGGCTCTGGGATGTGCTCATTTTCTTGTGTTTGCGCTTGTGTGTGGGGGTACCCGTGGACAGAGTCAAGGTGGGATTTCTGGACAGAGTCTACGGGCAGATTCAGGTCCAAGTGCTTATCTAGCGTGCCATGGCCGTGGCTGGCACCACTATTCATGGACACACGACTGAGAGCCGCCGATTCCATGTTTGTAAGAGGAGCCGCCGATACCTGTTGTGGGTACGTGTGAGGCTGGGCAACATCTGTATCAATACGCAAATCCAGCGGTTTTTGCTGCTTTGCCGAGGCTTCGTGGAGTCCTCGGCGCTCGATCTCGTAGCTGATGTCTGAGACCAAGTCACGGAAGCGGGACTGCGGCAATGATGACAACTTTTGGCGGGCCTGGTTACGTTTTGGGTGGAAGTTCAGTTTGGGAAGTAAAAAGTCCGGTTCGGAGCGCAGCTCGTCGATGCGTCGGCGTAATTCGTCGTAGACATCGGTGCTAAGTTCCCTGAATTGTGCCGAAGACAACTTTAACAACTTATCACGGGCCTTGGCTGCACGGGACGAGGCATTTTTGCGAGGAGTACCCGCATCATTGGAGATATCCAAGAACTGTTTAAGAACCCGGTAATGATGCAGCAAATCGTCAGCCATTAGATTGGTGGGGTTGGAAATTTGAAATGTGCTGAAAGATTTGGGGGGCCAAGGGGGTTTGGAAGCTTAAAGGTGATTTTTATTTGGAGGATGGTTTTGTGGTTACTCGTTAGTGGTGAGTGGTGAGTGGTGAGTGGTGAGTGGTGAGTGGTAAAGAGTGTGTGTACGGATGTGAAACCAACAGGATGGGAAAGAAATGGGGGAAGCCGATCCGATTTGGGTAAGCCGATGATCACCTGCCCGAGTCGACTACCTGGGCTTCAGTTATGGTCTTTCAACACGCGTGTTTTTGTGTTGTTGGAAAACAGATCTGTGTTGTGAGAAATGAGTGCGAAATACTGGGTGCTGCACAATAGGAAGCCAATGGCGCGTCAGGAGTTAAAATAAATGGGGAAAAAGGAAAATTAAATAGATGAGTAATGATAAAAAAGTTTTATTAGAAAATGAGATGACATGTGGTTTTGTTTCATTGTGGCTTGGTCGGTGTTGGTGAGACTTTAGGGTGGAAGTTGTGATGGTTGCGACAAAAAGAAAGCCAATGGAGTGTATTTTGAACTGAGATTCGAGGGTAGGGAATTGTTGGAATTTTTTGCATTTTAAGTCAGATTTCCGTTTTGCGTTATCGGTGTAGATTGTCGCTGATTTCAATTATTCTAGTTGGTAAAGGTTCTCGGCGCTGTAAAGAATCCATTGATGATTGACTGGCAGAGAGTGAATTCGGGAAAAATCACTTCCAAATCTTTTAATTTTGTTTAAAGTTCCATTTAGTTGCTTACGTATGCATTTATGTATCTTTGATACCTCCCATTTACCTAGATCCTCTATTTCTGCCTCATTTCTACAAATATCAATAACCAACCATCGTTAGCTTCCCAAATTTGCTGATATCCCTGAGATCTTACACTTTCTCTTTATTAGTCCATCTATTGTGAGCCGAGGTTCTTCATTTCTCAAGCAAGTCTTCATCTACCTGCTCTTTGTATCTTGAGTAGCCCTAATCCGTAGAAATCAACGGCGTGCTCTCGTCTAATATCTCCACACTCGTCTCTGAAACATTATCTCTCGCATCTTCTGTCTCCTCGGTGTCCTTCTTCTGGCAACATTTCGTCTTTCCTGCCACGGGCGCATACCCAAGTTGTTCTACCTTGGAATTGAGCTTCTCGCGGATATCCTCCGTGAACTTCAGAACGTCCTCGTGGGTCTCGAGTCCCGTGGTGGGCACAGGCTCCAAAACCTCAATGATGATCTCACCGCAGTTGAATGTCTTACTTTGCGAGTGAAAGATGGTGCTGTAGTTAGAAACAGCCACAGGCACCACGGGGATTCCCGCCTGTTGGGCCAAGTGGAAAGCGCCCTTCTTGAACGGAAGCAACTCCATGTTTTTCAGCGCCGACCGCGTTCCCTCGGGAAACATAAAGATACTACGCTTCTTTGTCTTTAAGCCTACTAACGCCGTTTGCAACACTCGACGTGCCTTTTCACCCTTAGCGCGGTCAAGGAAGAAGGTCCCCAGGGCAAGCATGAACCAGCCGAGGAAAGGAACGTATTGGAGCACCTTCTTGGCTGTGACTGTGTATCCAGGTTGGAATAGTCTACCTAACACAAAGATGTCCAAGGCAGACTGGTGGTTCGAGATGACCACCGATGGCTTTGTTTGTAAAAGATGTTCATTCTTGATGGTGATTTTGAGGCCCAACGTACGGGAAAGCAGGTAGTAAAATGCTCTGGCTACAGTGTATTGGGCATACTCTTCCTTACCCAAGATTCTGAGCACAAGACCTGCCACCACACCGTAAAGAGCGCATACGACGATGAGCAGGCCAAATACAAACGACTTGGCGTAAAATTTTAAGGTGTTGAGGAGCCCCATTCCACAAATGTGATTCAAGAGTCAAGAGTAGTTTCTAGTATTTTATGTATTATATGGGTATGGTGTTGGGTTCGCGAACCGGAGATAGTAGTGGCATCACATGATGCAATGAAATGGCGGTATTGAGGAAATTGGAGGGAAAAAAGATACAAGAGGTGATGAGATTTTGAAATGGATTTTGGAGCTTTCTTCGGTTTGTGGGTGAAGTGGTCTTTGACAGAGATTAGCGGATATAATATCATGTTGAGGAATGAGAGAGATAATTTAAAGTAAGAAGAGGAAAAAGAGGAAAAAAGGGGAAAGAGGAAAAAAGGGGAAAGAGGATGAATAAATAGGGAAAGAAAGGATGAAAGATGCGAAAATGTGGTTGTCTTTTATGGCCCATTTATGGTGATGGATTGAGAGTGTGGTTGTTGGGGTATGTGTTACAGAGGATGGGTAATGGGGCAAGATACGTTACAAAAGGTATTTCTTAGAAACAAATATGTAATTAAACAGTATTTTAGACATGGGGGTCCTTTACTGGCGGTCGGTGTGCATTTGTAATGAGTTGTTTGTGTAATTTGCAGCCAATAACGTGAGCCAGAGGAAAGTGAAATTTGAAAGAATTAAGGCGAAATCAAAAAATAGTAGAAATTTTTATATTCGAATTCATGCAGTTTGACTAGAAGAGGTCAGTCCTTTTAAACCCAAGCGCCTTGAGTTAAGATTCTCATATCGTCATCTCTCATATAACCCACAATTACAAGTATATCACATCTTAACTAATCCTGTCAATCTGAAACAGGAAAAAAAAATAATTCTATGAAATTCCGAATCTCATGAATAGAATGATTTACATATTAACCATATTCGCCTTGCCCATAATTTCCAATAAGTAATTCCATGTCTTACCTTCTTCAGAAGAACACCTCCAAAGTTCAAAAACCCAATTCAAATAAAATCCTAAATACATCCAAAAAAAAGCTAACCCCCAAATTCAATCCCTAATTCTCCGTTACCCTTTACCAACCTCCTTCAACAAAAGTGGTGTGAAGTCTCACTCATTATGTCATTATGTCATTATCTCGTTACCTCACTACTTTCAGCTTCTGCTTATCCCATCACCAAAATCAACAATGGAAACAAGAAAAGGCTTGCTTAGCAAATTGGCCTTATTCTCTGCTTTGGCCATAGGCATCACCGTTGTCGGAAAAAAACACATTGCTCTAGTCAAGGATTCCAGACACTTGAAGGAAAGTGACTCCAGTGTGGAGAACGAGTCTGACGAGTTTGTCAACCCCCAGCGGATCCCGGGATTTCCAGAACACAACCCGAACCTCAACTATGACACAGCTAACCGAAAATCGAAGTATGTGGGCGCAGGACTTTCGTATTCGAGTCGAGCGACCGGAGACAAACTTAGCATGTGGAATGTATTGTTTAAAAGAGGAGGGGGGGATCGAAAGGACGACGGCGGTTCCACCAGCTGATGCGACAAACAATTTGCTGTAAATAGATTGTAAAACACTGCTCTGGTGTAGTTTGTGTATGTATATACGATAATGAGAGACAAGTAAAGTCGAGAACTAATTGTAGATTCTAACAAAATTGAATCCAATCCATTCTATGAAAATAGAGAATCCTGATCGTTTCTTCCTTCTTTGTTCTCGACGAATCATTTCATTTGAACTTATCATCTACCATACCCACCCACTCATTACTTATTCTTACAACCATAGCCAGCCGTACATTTCCCGACAAAATCCTACATAATCATCTCCGATAAGTCCTCATAAGCAATCCGGTACACACAGTTCGACGCCACAAAGCTGTTGAAACACCAGCCACACAAAAGGTTGTCCTGCAACTCTTTCATGATCATAAGAACATTGGACTTGACACGGTCGTCCGCATTAAACAAGCCAAGTAGCAAAAGTTCCATACCTTTGTTCTTGTCAAATATCGTAAGATTCCCGCCATGCGCAGATGAGCTAACGCTGGTGGATGTATGCGGTGGAATGAGGTACGTCACCAACATGAACGTTTCGACCGACTTACCGCTGATCAAATACTTGAGGATATTGAACCAAATCTCTTGCTCATTAACCCTGGGACCGCTTCCTGAAATCTGCGTCACGTTGTGTAGCTTCTGGAGCTGGTGTTGCAAGTCAATCATCAAGTTGAGCTCGTTTGAGAGTTTGCGCAACATGAGCGAGTAGTTGAACTTACCGGTAAACAAAAGCTCCTGGAACCTTGCGGTTACACTCTGGTAGCACGACATTTCCTCGAGTTTCGTGGCGTCGCTATGCCAGAAGTAACCCACACCGTCCATGAGAAGCGTGAACTGTTTATGTTCAGGCAAACTGCTCACAAAGTTCTTTTGTGAAAGGAGAATTCTGATGAGCTCGTTTAGGTGTCTGCGAATGATTAGTTGTATGGTCGTGAGGTCATCGTTGTAGTTGAAAAGCGAGAGCTGGAGGTTCGAAAGAAACCGGGCATCTTCGGCAATAATCGAGCACCGGGTACTTTCTGGCTGGGCGATTTTCGACAGGATGTGAAATTCATTGGCGTCCAAGTCGTAGAGCAAGTCCCAGAGCGAGTCATTGCCCTTAAAAAATGGATTTATAGTTCCTGCGAGATACGAGTCGCATTCGCTTAAAAGATCCACTTTAGAAACGTCAACCATGGGAAAAACATTGTAGTTGGTAAGCACGTCTGTCAAGATACCGCCGCCTGTAAACAACTTGAGGGCTACTAACACATGGTCGATGATATGGCCAGCAGAGTTGTCATAGCTCAAAAAGAGCACTCTTTTACCTGTGAGCATGGCATTAATAAGGACTACGATCGGCGGCGTTGCACTGCCGTAGACAGTCATCTCGTTGTTGTGATGGAACGTGGCAATACTGGCCTTGAGAATATCGATGAGATTAGACTTGAAGTTCAAGTCTGTAGGGTTGAGGTAGTCCCCAATTGTGTCGGGAAGAAGCAAGATGGGCACTCTAATCGGAATTTCCATCTTGTTGAACGATATGATCGAGTTATGACTTAAATCTTTTCGAATGAAGAGATGGTCGTTACTAGCTTGTATTCCAAGAAGACGGTTGCGGAAAGTCTCGTCCAGGTATATTTTATCGCTCAAAGGTAGGTCCAAAATTGAAGTCAAGAGCAACCGCTTCACCAAGGACAGTTTCTGTTCGCTCACCTGTAAGTTTTTACAGTTTATCGCTTCATAGAGCTCTTTTAAAACGGACTCTTCACCAGTACGCATGTATAGGTCAAGCGCTATCAATAAAAGCGGCTTGAAGTGTTTAAAATAGATGAGCTTTGTCACAATGCTAAGTGCTTTGATCACAGACCCTCGGCGGACACTATCATCCTCAACATTATACACTATAGTGTAGACAAAAAACGGGTCCGCCTCGCTTTCAGTTGTGATGTACTTGTACTGGAACTCGCCCGTGCAGAAGTTTTTGTGAAGGAGAAAGAGCGTGTAGTCTTCCAGGCGTTTGTGAATTTGATCAGGAATCATAAGCTCAGCAAAGAAGGGTAGCAGTACAAGCCCAGGAATGTCTTTGGGATACAGCAGCACAATTGAGGGGCCCTTGTCCACGTGGAACTCCGAGGAGATGACGAAGTCGACGTTGGGCATAACAGTCTGTGTGTGAATAAACAGTGAAATGAGGGCAAGATAGAAGGTAAAAGTGCTTTCTATATCATGCAATTGCTTTGTGAGATAGATACTCAAGTAGAATAAATTCAAGGTACTTTGACTGGATACTTTTGGTTTAGCGAAGGTTTGTCAAGTCTCTCTGTGCTATATAGATGGTTGACTGTGACGAAGTTCGAAGAACCTGGGGGCAATCGGACAGACGGCAACAGCTTGGATTATTTAAATAGTGCCTTCGGATAAACGGAAGCAATAAAGATGTGAAAGAATGTTAAGAGCCTCGATGAGCTGAACAAGACACGAAGTTAAAGGGTGGAGCTTTAGTTGACCTTGGAGCACAAGCTGGTGTGCGTACAGGATTTAGCCGTTTCTGCCTGCAGACAAGTGTTGCAGCCATTTACTATAGAACTAATGGAATTTGCAAAAGCGTTTGTACATGTGACTATTGGAAAGGAATGATAACGATGTTTCCATGTATTTTGGGGATTTTTGATTTGATGATCCAAGGAAATGATTGGAATGAGAGGGTGTTTAGGGAAATTAATTGGTAGATGAGCAAAGAGAAGTTGGACTCAGAAAAAGAACTTCATTAAGTAGATGAATCAAAAGAGGAAATGGAATACTTCAGTACATTGCGAGGTTTCTAAATCGTAAAGTGAAGATGTATTGCTGGTCATAACTACTATTTCTAGTAATGTATGGGATACTGGGTTCTTACTAAAGTCAACTCTACAACCATTAAAAGTCTTAAATGGGAGTTGAGGAAGTGATTTTAAGGTCGTCATATTTGAGCGTTTACTAGAATTCCGCCTTGTTTCTCATTTAACGAGTAACTGAAGTTAATTAGTTACATATTTGTGAAAATGGTATTCTCTCATAGCGCATGACACAAAAACTTTAAAACTGAACATACGAGGTTTAAGTTATGTTCCCCAACCGCTTCAGGTATCATTGTCCAAAAGTTCTCATTGATATATTTCATACGCAAAGAAGTGCCCTTGGTGGTCATGTAAAGATAGGATAATTCAACGACAGTGGGATAATTTTGTCTCGAGAATGAATTAAGATTACGTTGATGAAACAAAATTACGAGCCGGATACAGTTGGCACGGATAACATCACTGTTGAAGTCATTATTTAGCAGGACTGCAGATCGAAGGAAATTTACGATGACATCTGCATGATGTCATCATAATCAACATTCTTTAAATCATTAATCATTCCGATGTTCAAGATTCTCAGCTAAAAAACTTTTTCTTTTCCCTTATCTTCTACATGGTCACAAAATTACACTATTCAACAAACAAATACTTTCATTAGAGTATACTAATTTTCAAGAATGGAAGTACACCTAGTTATTGAAGTAGTCCGTCATCTCTTGGTCCAATTGCTCGAGAGTCTTCTTCTCGGGCTTAGGAGCCTTGGCCTTTGGCTTTTGAGCAGCCTTCTTCTTAGCAGCCTCTTTCTTCTTCTGCTGATTCTGCTTTCTCTTCTCCAAAAGTGCCTTCTTAAGCTTCTCCTTCTTCTGCGATGGCTCGGAAGAGGCTGAACTATTGGCAGAGATTCTAGATGCTAACGTCTTTGGAGAAGGTTCAACAACCAACTCCAATCTCAACTTGTTCTTGCCTCCGTCAACTGGAGCATCGTGATATTTCTCAATGGCCATGGCAGCGTTTTGAGTGGACTTGAAAATAATGGTGGCAATACCACGGAACTGACCCTTTTCGTTGTAGCTCAAAGAAATGGACTTGACACCTCCGACCTCGGATTGGAAGAACTCCTGCTGTGTTAGTTATGTTTGCTAATGCTGCTGCTTCTGCGTCTATAGAAATTGAATGCTGGGGGTATAATATGCTAAAGAAACTGTGGGTCACATTGCTATCAATCGAATGAATGATAAGCCAGGAATTAAGTATCAGCAATGGAACTAATTGCACTTTTTTATATAGAAAAAGATGCAAGGCGACCAACAGTGAGTGAGAAAAATAATAGAAAGACGGAGAATTAAAGGAAATGGTTAAATGAATGAACGTTCAGAATGAACAGGAGAGAACCTCGACAAGATGCAAGGCCATGCAAAGCATTGAAAAGGCTCTGCACGTCGAGAGTTCTCAGAATTCGTATCCAAGATCAACTTGAAGATACTAGCCTATAAAATGTACTTTCTTGTCTGAAAGACACAGGCTTTAGAGGGGACGTTCCGATGCAAAAACGATACGGAACATGTTACAAGGGTGTGGCCAAGAAGAAACGAAAAGACAGCAAGATCCAAAATTCGAAACCTCTATGTCTCTGCCGTCTACTTCTCTTGATAGATCCAGCGTGGCACTTGCAATAACACCCAACCCACCTCACATTCAAATCTAAGAGCATAACGCAAGACAAACGGGACCAAAGCATCGCATGATACTCTGGTCCAAAACAATCTTATATTCTAAGAACCTTAGACAACCCGTCTAACATACCCTGATGGTGTCGAGCTTTAAGTCAACAGGCAACCCATGGGCAACGACCTTCGTGGCCTGCTTCAAATCCATGGTTGGGGCCACGGTCTTTTTGGGAACCTTGGCAGATTTTGTGGTTTTGGCGACAATGGCACCTTTTTTCTGCGTTCTGCCACCGGTCTTACCGGCAATTTTTCCAGACGTCTTGGCAGTAACACTTCTACCTACGACCTTCTTCTTGTTGGTGGCTTTCTTGGCCTTTCTGGAAGATGCAATAATATCGTCCAAGGACTTTTCCAAAGCGGCAGACATTGTTGTTTTTTGGGGTGATTGAATTAGTTGGGCGTTTGAGATGCTGGCTGGAGATTTTTCGAACACGAGTGGCCGGCGTCACGTGATATAGAAAGTGGATTGAAATGAGGTTCTGGCAATAAAGGAGTCTATTTGTTATTTGTCGTGAAAAGGTTGCTGGGGTGGTTTTTTATGAGCATATTTTCGTGGATGAGATTCGAGGGTGTTTTCTTGCTTCTTGGTGGAGATGTTGGCCTATGGAAATGGAAGTTGCAGCCACACGGGAAAGAGATTACGATGATTTGGAAGAAAGAAATCTTGTAAATTTTCAATTTTAAGATTCAAAGACTTTGAACTATTTTTCTTGAGACAACGGGCACACAACAAGGTGAATCTATTGCCCTTTGAGTTCTTTAACGCTATGGGAGATGACGAACCAATAACCATTGATTACCGAGAAGAAATGACAACAATTTCAATTAGAGTAATTTAAAGCTTTAAAAATTCCAAGTTTTCTTTTTCTTCAAACTCAGATTTGTGCCCTTACACTAACTATCAGACCATACAAAACCAAACGAGTCACAATTTTTCCAGATCCCAATCTCAAAACCCCATCTTCGCCCATAATTCCACTTTAAATAACCGTATCATTTCAATTTTTTATTGATGTATACTTACGTTCCCTCTTTCCCTTCCCTTTACTACCTTGTTTCAGATGCAATAAAACCTCCAGGTAACTTACAATCTGAAACATATCTACCAACTCACCGCTTCTTTTTCTCTCAACACCAATAAAAAAAGCTACAAAACTAGGAATCTTCAAATTACTCAAAAAATAAAGTAAGAAACTCTTCATTAGCCATGGCCAAAAAGATTAGAGTTTACATACCCCCATCCTCTAATTAAATACAAGAGCTTGCCGAGATCCATAAATACATGACGTATTTGCTGGGGAACAAATATTTGACGACAGAGCCCATGCTATCTTTGGTTGAATTTGGAAACCTGTACTTAGGTGCCTTCGTTAAAACAGAAGCGATTCGAAAAGAGATCATGGATCTCTGTCGTGAGGCGAAAATCTTAGAATGATTATAGGCACAAGTGCCTAGGTTCTCGACAACATTGTTCTGTGCTATGCCCAATATCTTGGAGGCACTTGTGAGCTTCTTTATGACGCCAAAAAACGGGAGAAGTTTCGAGAACAATCCTATAGAAAAATTGCTCGTTCGGTTAACAACTTTAAAGCTGGTTTTATTAAAGATTTTGACAAGGTTCGTGTAATGCTCGACGAGGATTTCGTTAGTCAAAGCAAAAGTCTCTTCGTGGCTAGGGCCAAATTGAAGGGGGCCATAGAAACCACCATTGAGAACGACACCGGCTTTAATGATCGCGAATTGAGTCCTTTGCATGATTTCATCGAGAACTTTCTGTCTGGAGAAGATCCACCAAAACCGCCTGCTTCACCAGAATATATCGAAATTGGCATTCCATGACTACAGCAAGTCACAGGTTATTTTTTGAGAAGATCATTCATATTGTACCATGAGTGGTGGGAGGCAACTAAAGCCATGGAAATCGTGTGCTTGCTGTTGGAAGCAGGGACGTATTTGGCCGCATTGATTAGGCCTGAATTTAATGCGGTAAGCCTTTTGACGCATACTGAAATGATGATTTGTATGCGCCGTCTCAACGAGTCGATTTTGGAGTCCAGAGGTCTTTAGGTTTTCGTATTTGAAGATGTATTGGTATAAAACGGACCATCCAGAGTACTCTTACAATAAAAAAGAAAATAAAGAAAGTGAGAAGTTCTTCTGATATGAATCAAATGTAAGTTTAGTTAAACATAGACTTTTGATCTATTGGTTACGTCTTTCGTTTTTTGACTTCACGTGATGCCTTTACATCTGAAACACGTACCCACCCTCAATCCAACACTACTAAAGTTTCATATCGAAAACATCATACCGCAACCGTCAGAATGTCTCTGAATGATGACAAGATCAAGGAAATTCTTCGATTGAAAGAGAGCATTTCCTCGCTTCTCCAGAACGTGCGGGATCAAAAGATAGTTGCTGACAAGTATGCCCACGAAAACCAATATCTTCAAGAATACATCGAATCTGTGATGAAAAAGGGCGACATGAAGTAGCTACTAGTTGAAGTTGGGATTATGGATGTGTATCGATGATCTACGGAGAATTGACGAAGTTTGGTAAATTGAATGAATGAAGAGACAACAAGCCTTGATTAGAGTCTAGGACGTGGTTATTCGAAGAATGTTAGCTTGGCTGATGCAACATAATATAAATCTTTAATTCATGTATTGGCCTCTGCATTGCAATCCCTAGGTGATTGGAAGTAGTTAGATACAAGGTTCTTCTGGTAAAGGACAGGGGGTATCGGGTCATTTAGAATAATAGATGGAATAAACGGGATTGATTATTTCAATGATGATAAGCCTCTCATTTTTTGAAAGTGTGAGATTTGTTCGAATCTCAGAAAAGACAATGTTAGTTAGTCATGGTGAAATTAGGTTTCCAGTTGGAGTCAAAGGAAACTCAGGACAAGAATATGTTTTACCTTTTCATCCATCGATCACACTTTCAGATTCTATTATAACAACGTCTTTAGGATCATCATTATTATTTATCCTTAGTATGCACCATCCACTAGTCGCAAGTACCATCGTCAGTATCAATACCACCACTATAACGTTAATAATGAAGGATGAATTGACATACACATTATCCCGCTATTTCATTCAATAAAACACAAAAGATACTTCCCCCTAGGTTTTCCAGAGTCCATCTCCAATAAACCTCCAATCAGCAGAAATGAAGCCACAAACAATAATCCATGATCAAGAAATTTTCTTCCTTTCTCCTTCTTCAACGTTTTCCTCAGAACTTCATCGTCTGTTATACCCTACACTCATTACATCTTCATACAATTTAATGCTACCGTATAGATCATATCAGATCACCCACCAAATTACAACCAATAACAATGGACCCATTCACCATTACGAAACTCGAACAAAACCTCAAATTTGAAGAAGGTCTTCCCGAGCAAATTGTCTAAATTTAGCATATTCATTGTTACCATGCCGATCACGATTGCAACATTAAGATCACCCTTGATAAGAAGTGATATTGCATCCGAATGCACCGCATATAACCACACCCTACCCAATCCGAATCTTAATTCGGAAAGGTCATGATTCAATCCCCTCACAAATAAAAGCATCGGTTTGTAACAACTAAAATAGATGACCATCGATCAAAACCGTAGGAGAAGCTCAAAAGATTCCCGGCTGCTAAGGGAGCAATAAGCAACTTGATCACACGTCAATCCGTCATGTAACGTGACATAACTTTTAATTAAGTAACCAAATTGAATTACACCTTCAAAGCCGCACACATTGCGATAAGCTATCTAACTAAACCCTTATCTGGAGCCGTACGAACACAAATACCGATAAGCAGCATGTAAGATAACTTTAACAACGTTTTTGTTGAAATCTGGATATTGGAACTTGGCTACTTTAGCCGATTGTCCAAATTGGTCAAATCTCACCGGGAATATGAAATTACATGCACTTACATCGGCATGGTGCGTCAGTGGAGCTAATTAGTGGAACCACAAGGGGGGTCTAAACTTTCGACAGTATAAGCCTGCATTTTACAAAAGTTAGCTACAAAAGGCACACGATCGGATTTCCGATTCTTCCTTCGCGAGTATTTTTGGTCTTGTGTGGCTTTTTTTGATGTGGCTGTGTGGCTTCGTGGTGTGGTCCTAATGCATGCTGCAGCAGGATGCGCATGTAGGAGTGGATGCACGTCTTTGTGCAGAACGGTTCATAATTCAGATGCACTGGAAGCCAAAGCGTATCTCCGACAATTGAAAGGACGTCCTTAATCACTTGTTTATGTTGGTTCCGAATTGGTTTGGATGCAGTGTGGATTGAGTGAATGTGAAGGGGTATGGAGTTATGGGACAGGCGGAGGTTGAAGATGAGGACCGTTAATATGGAAATGAGAGCTTAAATATATTGAGATTTCAGATCTGAAACTGAAATTGAAACATGAAAATGAAACACTCTGGATTTGAATACAGTATTGGTCTATATAGATTCAGAAGATCAGAGAACAACGATTGTGATTCATACAGAAGACATGTCAACTCTAAAGGACTAATTAAGACACTATTGACACTTAAGCACGTCAATCTCACATAACTTGAACTTCAATCTCTATCCAGTAACCATCTCGCTTAAATGAAATTCCTTTCCATCTTTCTAGTATGAATGTATTGTTCTATAAATAATGTTTGTGCATAGTCGCCTAAGAGAAAAATGAATTAGTTTAAAGCCGCCGGTTCGGAAAGGGTGTCAACACCGAGAATTGAAATGCAAAAGATGGGGGTCAATCGAAACAAGAACTGAAATTGTAGGCTGTTCAAAGAGATAATAGGCAGCTATCAAGTACTTCGCTACTACCAACTAGTCCATTTCTTGCTTGATTGTGCTTTCAATGCCCTTGTTGAGGAGCCCAGGACAAACCTTGGGCTCGATATGCTCCTTGAACCAGATGCTGTTGGTGTCGAAATACTCGAAACAACCGGCGCACCGGCCGCCGAGCGTCGGACGCTCCTTAGACCGCGTTCTTGGTGGATAGATGAAGTGAAGTGCTTTCAAGTGTGTTTTAAACGTGTCTTTCCGCGAAAAGCCACCCGTAGGGTGGCACTTGGCGCTAACCTTGCCGCTGCAAGCAAAATCTTCTTCTCCCTCCTCATCCTGGAAGAAGGGGCACACAAACGCGTTGGCGTTGGTGTGTTTACGCAAGTGCCGCGTCAAATACGACCGCACACGGAAAGCGGCGTCGCAATGAGGGCAAACGAAACGAGGAGCATCTGGATCATCTTTGCAAGTAATCTTAGGCGTCAGTTTTGGTCTTACACTATCTAAGGGCTCGCGCTTAAGCTTCTTAAAAGTTTCAACCTTGTAGCTGCATGGCAGATCGACTTCAGAACCAGTAGCAGGAGTAGAACAGAGTCCTGGAGCAGTCTTGTGTTTTCTTTTTCTGGATGCAGAACGAGGAACCGAGTCCACTTGGTGGCCGACCAAAGTGCTCTTGACGAACATTTCGTCGAGAGGGGAGTCGAAGGAATCGACCGACAGGTCGCAGGAGAATGTATCGGAGATCAGTGGGTGTTTCAAGTCGGAAAAAAGCGGATGAGGGAGCGCGTCAGCCGCGGTTCTGGCGCTAAAAGAAGCGACATGGTTGTGCCCGTTGTTTTGATTACTGTAGGAGGCTCCATAGAAATTGTCACCGGTGTAATCGTCGGCGTACAGTAACTTAGGAAACCCTACGTTTTGGATCTGAACAAAGGGAAATTGTGGCTTAATACCGGCCTCTCTGGCGATGAGAGGGTGTTGCATGGTGCCCATCAAGCTCTGCGAGTCATTGGACGAGTACAGGTTACTGAGAGAGTACTCATCGGTGCCAGAGAAACTACCGTTTGGGTTTGCTCCAGCGGCATCAAAACCGTGCAGATTTTCAGGTCCATGACCATGGCTGTGTCTTCCCATATTGAGCACCGGGTTTGCCAGGAAATCCCGTTCACTAAAGACATTTATTTGATCATGGTAAGGATTCTGGAACTGGGCAGCACCGTGGTCTTCAAGATACTCCATCTGTGCGTTTTCGCCGTAAAACGGGAACTCGAAGTCATCGGCGGCACATACTTTGGCCAAGCCCCTAATTGAATTGTTGAGGGCGAAGATCTCGGACTCACAGATCTTGGGGAAAAGCTGGCTGCCACATACTTCAGAGGTGGCCATGCGCACACCCTGTCTACGGAAAATGTATTTTCTCAAGTATTCGGCCACGGAGAATGTGCCCTGAAGAAGATTTGTGTCGATGCCACAATTGGTTGCTCCAAGGGAGGGGCCTTGGGTTTTCAAGCCGATGCGAAGCATTTTGGCATATGAGGAGAAAGTGGAGGGAGAGTTAAACGTAAAAGAGGAAAATCTTGACTTTTGATTGTATGAAGCTTTTCTTTAAGTCTGTCAAAGAGTCGTACTGAATCTTATTGAGTCTTATTGAGTCTTTCCGAGATATGATGCACACAAGTCAATACACTTTTCTTCTCTGTGACTTCTCTTTGATTTCAAGTTTTCGAAGTAATTTGCCAAAACTCAAGTTTCAAACCTTTCGAAGGTTCTTCAATCTAGTTTGAAAAAGTGGTGCTTCGTAATTTTTGCTCGCGATGTCCCGTTATATCGGCGGAAGCGTTTTGCCGAGGTTATGTGACCACTCGAGAGTATAACGGCTGACTTATGTTCTAGTAACAGACAAGTTTCGATGTTTTTGAAAAAGAAAAGTATCGGAACAGACTGGGGCGTCGATGTTTAGGCGAAAACTTTCTAAAAGCAGAATCTCGTCGTCCGGGGAAATGATGTGCTTTTAATTTGAAGTTGGGATATACCTGCATGTATTTGCAGCATGGCGGCACCCCGCCGGTGGATCTGCGGTGTTCATGTCCTGTTCATATCGGCGCGTGGACGGTATTTTAGTTACGAGCCCAAACGGTCTTGTATTGTTAATTGACTTTTTGCAACTATATGCAGTTCGTGCGTGCTCATGCCCTGTCTAAGTGCATGCCAAACACTGCAACCCCTTACCGGATTGACCTATTTGAGCACGCTCCTCCTCCCCCGTCTCTTTCTGCAGGAGAGGTATGGTATCTCCATCTAAACTACGAGCTGAAGTGCTCTTGGCAACGGTATCTCGGGCACAATTGCCAATAAATGTTTAAGTAAGGACGTTATCAATTTCTTGTTCCTGTTACAGCTAAGGATTTTCTTAACAACAACATTTAATTTAACATTATAAATAAACACGAATAACTCGGAAAATTGAGGTATTTCTTTTACCCCAGTCGTGATTTTTCACGAAAATCTCGCAATTTGTTGGCCCCATTTATTACCTATAATACCTCTGTTCATGACGCAAATCATCATAATCGTAAGTGCTATATGTACTACAAATAATTTAGATGCCGGTATTTGCTTTTTATGCCGGTCGTGCATTACTGCGTGGCCGGTTGTATGCACTCCGTTAAGCTCGTACACTATCTGTTGAAGCCGTACGCTTTTCCAACAAAAACGCCGTATGCTTACAGGAAAGATGGTATGAATAAGTTCCCGATAGGGTGAGCGGAAGCGATATGCTCGAGTTGTTAGGAATATCGATCAACATGGTTTAATTTGAGAATAGTGGTGACTTTGGGAAAAGATTAGGGTGAGAACGCAATTGAAAAAGAACTACCTCTATCAAGGGCACATTAACCGAAATGGATTCATTGTTTTGTCGAAATACTGCTCCTGCAGATTTACAATTTTTGCATTCTATTAAAGCTTTATTGTTTGAGACACAGTTATCTCTCTCTTCCTTTCTAGGATCCTGCACATCCCAAGCGGTTGGTACGATTTATGACCTGAGTACCTTAAACCTAATTCCAACTGGATTTTTAAATTAAGAAGGACCCCCCACTTCTGAAGTTGTGATGTCATAGAGAAAAAATAACTTTCCATTGGCAAAACAAGATAGTTTCCCTGCAAAGTTCCGGGGTCTTCTTTCGGAGTTATTGGCCCTGAAAAATGGCAGCATAATACGATGCCAAGACAAAAGATTCACAGGATTTTGGAGTTACAGCCGCGTCTATGCCCCATAGTATATCAAGGGTCTTCCGAAATAAACAAGAAAAAAGGAAGCTACTTTTTTTTTTTATAAAAATAAAAGTGCATTTACAAATCCACTGTTTCTAATTCTGTCTGTCCCGAGAATATCCTTATTCCCCGTAGCGGAAATCCTGACAACAAGATACTCCTCCTTTTGCAGCCAGGTTTCGCGTGAAAACGAGAATTGACAATGTGCATACTCCTCTTTACTCCACCCAAAACTACAAATAAGTTTGGCACTCATTCTTCGGCTAATGTTACTTGCTAGGTTCTTTTGGACAATCTGTGGGGTACGGTTAGAAGCGGATGACCCATCTCGTACCTGCAGATATTGCTGTCAGAAGTGCTATTGGTTGCCGTTTTTTAAGTACCTAAAACGGAAACGTAGACCAGTGAATCTTCGTCGACGTCATTTTGGTTTCGAGCGCAGGATACCTTTGAAACGGCGGCCTGCAGCCAGAGTTGCAATCATAGATACTTTCCAGAACTGGCCGATTCTGGATGATGATTGGTTGGATGCTTGGTTATGAAAAGTGAGCTTCGTAATTTAAAATGTATTTTGTGAAGGATACGTCATGCACGCAAGACCGAAGCTAAGAAGATATGGGTTAGGGTTAGTTGTGTAGAGAATGAGTTGGGTTGAGTCAAGGGTAGTCATGAGAGTCATGGAAAAAATCGCGAGATGAGGGAATTATTGAATGGGAAAGGAAAAGGGAAAAGAGATGACATGAAAAACGAATGTCGTGTCTTGCTGATACTATCGTAAATAACTTGAGGGCTAATGTCGATGGTCGATTTCGTCAAAATCCAACCAAAAAATGAAACTATTTCGTCACTATCTTCAAAAAGTTCTTAGTACCTATCCTTACTTAGCCCCACTTAATAGAATTTAGTTTTCTCGTACTCTCAACCAAGAACTCAACCAAATTATCCCGATTATTCCTCTTTCGTCCATCTATTCTTGAATTTTACTCCTTCGTCTCTTTCACGATCTCCATGTTCATAAATCACATCTCTTATTGTTCCTTCGTAATATTTGCTAGCGGCCAACACTCCTCGCCTATTAAATTCACAAAAACAAAATAGAGGTTAACTAAATAAATACTAGGGCGTTTTCAAATAATTGAACGAGACCTAATCGGGTCCGATTACTTCCAAAATTAACCAGACGCCTCAAACTCATGTTCTTCAGCCGCATGTATCATGCGGTAGCGCCCTACTCAGAAACATGCAGACTTTGTTTGTTGACAATCCATTTTTCGTATGATAAGGACATTTCCAATTTTGTTTCTTAATTTCATTTCGCACATTTCTCCTAAAGGTTCAGTTATTTCGAAGGTTCCAACAAAATCCTATGTCAATTTTTACTGTCCTGTATATAGTCCCGATCCTCGATCCCATCAATTCCACTTTCACATCTCTTTTCGTTAAAATCAAAACACTGTGCTTGCTGCTTCAAAACCTGCTCCAACATAAAAAAAATTGGGCCTGAATACTATATAGAACCAGCCAATCACGATCGGGTATTGTCCTTATATTCACTCTCATTTTTTTTCCCAGAGCTTCTATCCTCGATCCATTGGTTTCGAATCAACAAGAACACGCGAGTCATTGAAGTTTTCTATAGGAATTCAAATACGGAAAGCTTAACAACTTTTCTGTTCTTTCTCAATTGACTCTGGTCTATACCCTTCTTCTTCCTCAGATCCTTCCCATACATCTCTCATAATGACAGAAAAGTATCAACTGGAGTTCCCAAACTCCCATTATCTTTCCAACCTCTCAAACTTGAATCTCACCAATAATAACATCCAGCTCGGCCGTTTGCCCACGCTAGGTGAGATTCTATCTAACAAAACTAAGGCTCCCATAAACCTCCACACATTCTACCTCTACATGAAGATCGTGGAGAACAACGTAGACTACTTGGATTTTTGGTTCGATCTCGTCAACCATTTGAATCTTTGTAAGCATTATGTGAAGGGGCTCCGGCAGTCTGTGCTTCGTCAATCCCTGAACATGTCTGGATCACCTCTAGCCAGTAACAACCCTTTCAATAACTCGGATGAGAACCGCGACTCGTTCCCAATGTCCGAAAAAAGTAACCGAAAGTCGCTCTCACTGTCGATGCTTCTTGACTTGATCATCAAAGACCACATCCTTGAGGATGACGACACAAACAGATTGTCTGCATTTCTTCGCGGAGACGTCAACCTAAACAACGTAGACCCAAAATTGAAGCACATGATCGAGACGTATGACTCGGATGAAAGTATGACTCAGCCAAGCCCGGTGATGTATCACGATGCTTATCTGCGAGCTCCTGAAAAGCGTATTTCCTCACAATCTCGCCTTGTAGAAGACTACGATATGGGTTTACGTCCTCCTTCCATGCCTCGTCACTCATTGACGCCGTCTCTTGTTGAGAAGCTCATTAAAGATACGAATGCCACTAGCGACTTCATATCGCGAGAGACTTTGCGCCAGCTGTCGCACAATTTGCTTCTTAAGTACTTTGTCGATGATTCCGAGAAGTCTCTTAACCTTTCTCCAAGAATTACTCAGCAGGTTGCCCATGCAATACAAGTTGAGGGTAGAGATGACCCAGATGTGTTTAATGTAGTGAAAAAGTATGTGTTCAGCCGGCTAGAGAGCGACCACTTGCCCAACTTCTTGAATTTTATCGCCATTAAGAATGTCAATCGCACCACAAACTCGCGGATCATCTTTGGCTTCTTTTTCTTGTTCCTTTCGTTTTGGATCGCTTTTTCCCTAATCTTCTTGGACCAAAAGAAACAATACCGGTGTGTGGTGATTGCCACATTTTTTGCGGGCTTCTACTCGCTCGTTTCATCCATCTACAAGATCGATCCTTTTCTCTCTGTTTGTAGACGGTCCGAGTCATTTGTTCCACACCATATGTTCATCAAGTTGGACGACTCATTCGTGCGCACGCTATTGTTGAAACGGTCGGCTTGGGTGTTGTTTTTGGTGGTGTTTTTTACGGCAATAATGAGCGTTCTCTTTTGTCTTGTTCCAGGAAAGCGGTTGTAATGTGAATGTGAAAAAGATGTATAGATGATGATAAAATCATTCGGTGATGCATACTTATACCTCAAAATAGAATTTTATTTCATGAGTTGGAGAACGATACTGAGACGATTTTTGTAAGCTTCGTCTTCTGTGGTAATTGTCTTTTGGTCTTTGGTCTTTGGTCTTCAAATTTTGAATCTTATACATTTACAAAAAAGTTGAGGGTTTCAATAAACTTTCTGATGCCCTAAAAAAAAATCAGGATTTTGCGCCTCTTACGAAGATCATTCATCAAAACTTTGGTTAGATTGAAATGGTCAGTGAAAGTCGCCATTACGCGTGAGACAACAATGGTCCTCGAAGTTAAAGTAGTTAAAGTCAAAATATTGAAGTGCCTTTGAAATTTAAGTCTGTTGGCATCAACTCTTACCATTCAGTTGATGCCTTGCCCTCGCCGTTTAATCTCCGCTGTCTGTTTTATTCTCAAGTCATCAGCGCTGGCAATTACGGCTAACTTCTCCACTGCTGCTTCACGAACGTTGGTTTCCGTGAGCTTATCAGAGAAAATTGGGACGTCGTCCACAAATCTTATGGATTTAGGATCAGCAGATAGGATTCGGGTACTGGTCCAAAATAGATTTACCAAGAGCGTTTGTTAATTTCAGTAATTTTTATTTTCTTTTGAAATCTAGGTCAAATTGGTTGGCTATGGTAACAGAAGAAGTTTTGCCAAATTCAAACATCCGCTCGACAAAACCATGCGTTTAGAAAATAAACTGAAACCAACGTCACCAACAACTACATCCATATCTTGACATTCATAAATGATACTCAGCATTTAACATCAATATCAACAACCACACCATCAAACTGATATCCATCTTTACTTATCTACACCATTCTTGTCATACGGTAATGTATTATCTGGGGGACCACAACTACTAAAGCTACGGATGAATTTACTCTTGAAGAAGAGCGTTTCTCTTCTCCTCGATTCTCTGGGCTCTTCTCTCTCTGGCAGCTCTGTTTCTGAGTCTTCTGGCCTCGGCCTCCTCCTTCAAAGACTTCTCACGAGCAGCCTCAGCCTTAGCCTGGATGATGTGCTCGACCAAAGCTCTCTTGTGCTTGAAGGTGTTACCCTTGGCAGCCAAGTACAAGTGGTGGTACAAGTGCTTGTCAATCTTGCCGGCGTCTCTGTATTTAGCCAACAATCTTCTCAAAACTCTCAATCTTCTCATCCAAAGGACTTGGGAAGGCATACGGGCGTCAGCAGTACCCTTTCTCTTACCGTAACCCATGTGTCTACCGTTACTCTTGGACTCGGCATGAGCTCTAGCTCTAGATCTGGAGTGAATGGTCACTGGCTTCTTAACGATGGCACCGTTACGGTACAACTTTCTGATGGCCTGACGAGAGTTAGCAGCGGCCAACTCGGTGGTCTCGTTAGGGTCCAACCAGATCTTTCTCTTACCAACGCCAACGACGCTGGCTGCAAGTCTCTTCTGAGTTCTAAGATTAGCCCTGAAATGTTAGTTATTTGTTGTAAGGTGAGGCACGATGACAAGGAATGAAAGAAGTGAGAAGAAAGATGGGAATTTGTGGTGAACGATGGATGAGAAGTAAGGCAAAGGAGAAACGAGAAAGATGGTACCAATGGAGTAACAAGAAAATCTTAGTGTGACTTCGTAGTCTGTTTGATGGTTTTTTGGGGGAAACCCCCGGTTCTTTGACTATTCCTTGGTTCAAAAAATGTGTCAAAAAAACCGGCCCACTTCGTCAAAAAGGCTCCAGATTGGCAGGAAAGAGCCTGATTCTACGAAACAAGACTGCCACGTTCACATGATGAATCCGTTTTCCATCCATCTGAGCTCCTTTCCTTAGTTCTAGCGGCCCTTTATATGGTGGCGTTTGAGTAAAAGAAAACTATCAAAAGTCATCGGATTTCGTTCGAAAAAAGAGGAAACTGGCCAAAGGAGGCACGCTGATTTCATTCGTAATGTCTATTTGTCGCTGTCGATACACGGAGGATCAGTGGTGACATCTTTTGATACATACATCTTGCTTTGTCTGTAGTGAAAAGGAACGTAAGAAAATTTTCATAGAGAAATGTGCGCAAGAGACCTTTGTGGTTGTATACAGTACCAATCTTAGGGCGCAGGATGGGTGAGGGTTAACTGGAAATACTGTGGTGTGTAGACGGCATATAGAGCATGTGAGAGGGTGAAAGCCCTTGAGACGGTCACGTGTTATATTATTGTGACTGGTAGATTGGCTGCAAAAAGAATGGAATAATGTAAATGGTTACTGAGGTGTAAATGCGTGTTTTAGAATTTTGATAACAAGAGTAGGGAAGTGTTTCGGTGAAGGGGTGATTTTTCTAGGTTTGTGTGTTGGTTGAGTGGTAGACTATGATGTTGTGGAAGCAAGGGTATATATGGTTAGAATAAACTCGAAAAAGAAGAGAAATAATTGGCAGAGAAGTTAATTGAGGCGTTTTATTTTATTCTATTAATGGATATTATTGCCCTGGGTTAAGTGATGGTCTATGGTTAGGTTGTGTCGTTGTTACGAAAGTTCAGGATTATCTAGGACAATTTAAGGATTGACAAGAAACGAATGTATTTTAGAGGTAAATTTCCTTACATGAAATGAGCCGTTTGCAGTTTTGTCCTCTCTCAATTGATCCAAGGACTGTAGTGGTAGGTATGTGGAACACTATGATATCAAAGAAACTTATAATGACGTGGAAATGATTTGGAAACTAGCAAATCTAATATTTGTAATTTTACATTATGCATTGGACTTTTTGCCATACGCAGACCGTTCGAGAGCCCGGCGCTGATCCAACGAATTTCAACAAACCATACAACGACAATGTATTCCAAAGGGGGACTCAAAGCAACACAAAACGTGCACAGCTTTTGAAACATTATTCCCTCCTTTGAACGAAATCAAGTTGGAACTTGATTTACATATCGTTATGGCAAGATAATTACCACCACCCGAATTACCAATGAGAAAACTCGACGCCAGCTTGCCACATCAAAGCCCAATTCATCACATCAAATCCTACATCTCTCCATTTTCCCTTCCCTCATTAGTTTTCACAAGCTCGTTTCTTTTCATTACCTCAATTCTTTTGAGTACCTCATTCCACACTAAACACAAGCACCCACACAAATCCATTTCGAGAGCTGCCTCGCAAAATCCAATTCAACCCAACCTACTTAATTTTATCTGACCTTTTTTTTCAATTCTTCCCCATGCCATCTCCCCAGCCTTATCTCATCGACCCCATCTCATCTCATCTCATCTCTCCTGTGTGTGATGAGATGATCTTGCAACTACTTCCGCTAGTATCAAAATGGCCAAATCTTTGAGATCCAAGCCCAAGTTGCGGGCTAAATCCATCAAGAGAAAAAATGAATTCGCTACATTTGTCAATGACCGTGATCAGCGTTTGGCTGACAAGATAAAGGCCAATTTGGAGAAACAAAAGAACCTGAAATCGGAGGACTCAGAGTCCCAAACAGAGCCTGCCGAGAAGTCAGAATCCTCCGTAGATGCCATGGACGAAGACCTCAAGAAGTCAGAGGAGTCGAAGCCACAAAAGATTGACTATATGAGCATAAGTACGGCTGGTGGAAAGAACAAGAGCATGAAGAAGGATTCGAGGAAGATGAAGGGCAAAAAAAGTAAGAAGGCCCGTGCAAGATCAAACGTTCTTAAATTTTAGAATGACGGTCTTGGAAGTATGAAGTGTCAATTGTGGTGGGGGGTAAGTGATGGCGGGATGTGAGAAAGATGGTTACAAATACCTGAAGTATGAGAGCGTTTGAATCCAAGAAGTTTAAGAACCCGAATAGGGTTTTGCCCATTGAAATTTCTTTCTTTTTCTGGTATTCTTGGAAAGGATCTTTGACTTCTAGATGTTGCTTCGTGCCCCTCCCATATTCCTTCTTCTCCGGCCCTGACCATCATTCAATTCTCTTTTCCAATCATCTTCGGCTCGTCTGAAATTACTATGTACATTAGAATACGCTGAATACATGGCGTGACGGAACTCATCGCTCGGCGGCGATCTGTAATTCCCGAAAAACAGGCTAAATGCTGAAAACATCACAATTTAGGAAAATAATCCTCGTCCAATAAATTCTTCTTCTATCCTTTTTATAGCCACACCCCAATTCTTTCCATATACTCCGTCATTTCACTGCACCTCCACTTTAACCTGTAGTTGCCTTAATAACTTTGTCAAAAAAAAATAATCGCCTCCTTCCCCAATTCTCTTGAATCCTCTCCCTCATTTCTTCCATAGAGCCTCTATGTTTCATCATTCTTTCCCCTGACTCCGTCCTTCTTTCATTATCATCTATCTGCCCTCCTGCACATAGAGCTACCTAATAGAGCACTAATTGACATCTCAATCTCCAAATCCCATCTCGTCCTCCTTTCTCAAAATGGATTCGAAAACCGTCGGAATTCTTGGTGGTGGCCAATTAGGCCGTATGCTTGTTGAGGCAGCTCATCGCTTGAATGTGAAAACCGTCATCTTAGACGCCCCCGCATGTCCCGCAAAACAGATCAATGCGTTGGATGATCATGTAGATGGTTCTTTCAAGGATGCAGATGCCATCGCCAAGCTCGCCAAGAAATGCGATGTTTTGACGGTCGAGATCGAACACGTTGACGTTTCTGCATTGGAAGCTGTCTCAAAGCTGTCCTCGATCCCAGTATACCCACTTCCAGAAACCATCCGTCTAATTCAAGATAAGTACTTGCAGAAAGAACACTTGATCGGCCATGGTGTTGCTGTGGTCGAATCCTTAGACGTGAAGGAAAACACCGCCGAGTGTTTGCAGGCGGTAGGTGTTGCTTTGGGTTACCCATTCATGTTGAAGGCAAGAACTATGGCTTACGACGGAAGAGGCAACTTTGTGGTCAAGAACCCCGATGGAATTAATGATGCGCTTTCTTTTTTGAATAACAGATCTTTGTATGCCGAAAAATGGTGTCCATTTACCAAGGAGTTGGCAGTAATGGTGGTCAGAACTGTAGAGGGAGAGGTATTTGCTTACCCAACTGTAGAGACAATTCACCAGGACAACATCTGTCACCTCGTGTATGCGCCCGCGCGCATTTCTGACTCATTGCGAGAAAAGGCATCAATTTTGGCCCAAAATGCCGTCAAGACTTTCCCTGGATGCGGAATATTCGGGGTTGAAATGTTCTTGTTGCCCAACCACGAGTTGTTGGTAAATGAAATTGCTCCTAGACCACACAATTCGGGTCACTACACAATCGACGCATGCGTCACTAACCAGTTCGAAGCTCATGTTCGTGCTGTCACCGGATTGCCTATGCCTAAGGGATTTTCCAAACTAGCCACCACCAATACCAATGCCGTGATGCTTAACATCTTGGGTGATTCTACCACCTACAACGGCGAGTTGGCAATTTGTCGCCGCGCTTTGGAAACTCCCAACGCTTCTGTGTATTTGTACGGAAAAGAAAGTAAACCTAAAAGAAAAGTGGGCCACGTCAACATCGTGGGCTCCTCGATGGCTGAGGTCGAAAACAAGCTCGCATACATTCTCGGCGAATCACAATCTATCCCTGAGGAGCTTGTTGCCAAAGAAAAGCCCTTGGTTTCCATCATCATGGGCTCCGACTCGGATTTGCCTGTCATGTCCGTGGGCGCTGGTATTTTGAAAAAGTTTGGCGTGCCCTTTGAATTGACCATTGTGTCTGCGCACAGAACACCACATCGCATGTCTAAATTTGCAGTTGAAGCTGCCTCCAGAGGTATTAAAGCCATCATTGCCGGCGCCGGCGGTGCTGCTCACTTGCCAGGTATGGTGGCTGCAATGACGCCGTTGCCCGTCATTGGTGTCCCCGTGAAAGGATCCACTCTTGATGGCGTTGATTCTTTACACTCTATTGTTCAAATGCCTCGTGGAATTCCTGTAGCCACAGTAGCCATTAACAACAGTACGAACGCTGCATTGCTTGCCATCAGAATACTCGGCGCTTTTGACTACAAATGGTTGGATGCCATGTCTCAATACATGAACAACATGGAGCAGGAAGTTTTGACAAAAGCTGAAAGATTGGAGGAAGTCGGCTACGAGAAATACTAATTAGGTCCAGATATAAAATATAATACAAATAATTTGCTGACTTCTGAAATCATAAAAAATTGGGGTGAAAATGAGTTTCGACCTCACAATTATGGGCCACGGAAATCCGTTCCCAATTGAAGTCCGTCAAAAGCAACTTTTATGCCCATTGATTTGAGCGCTTGTGGAAAGAAAAAAAGTTAGTAAAAATACATTCTTGAGGGAATCATGTGTTTCTGGAAATGAATGAAGTCCAGTCAGATCTGCCTTACTGTTGAGGACGTGTGGTGTAGTCCACGTCGCCCCTAAACGGGAAATCAGCATTAGTAGGAAAATATCCGCTGTATGGGTTTTGTGCAAACTCGAATGGCTCGAGTGGATAATGCATTTGTGGGTTGGGCACTGATTGCCTATGCATGGGGAAATTAAAAGAGTTGTTCAGAGGCAACTCAACCGGTGGTTCTGCTTCTAGACCGGCTTCAGAAGCAGAGAGACCAATCTGGATGACGTCCGAGCTTTTCTGCACGCGCGGATAAAACGGGCCGCAAGGACTTTCCGTAGTTTCTTCTTGGCTGTAAATAGGGGGAATTTTCACCATGCTGGATAAAGTGACGGCGTCCTCTACTCTGTTGGCGATTCCGAAATCCCATAGCAACACCGCCTTGACGTTGGTGTATAATACGTCGTAGCTTTCAGGATCAATGGGTCGGTATAAGACTTGTTTTATTGTAATACCATGAAAAGTAAGGATCGAGGGCGCAACCAGTTGCTCGGATGTTTGAAAAAGACTGTTCCAGAAATCGGTGAGAAAGGGTTTGCTTTGATTCACGGTAAAGTTTTTCTCGTTGGTTCTCAAAACTTCTTGACCAACGGACATCACGGTGGTGAAACAGTTCAAAGGACCTCTGTAGCCCGACAAGTCAACTTTGCATTTCGTGTGCATTTCAGCACCTAACTCGTAGAAGTTTGGGTATATTTTCACCTTATTATGTAGTATGGGCGCCCTATACTGGAAATGCTTTTCAACTCCGGGAAACTGAACCGTAATATAAGGAAGGGGAACGTGTGGTGAGAGGGTCTCTATGTGACTTGTTAGGCCTACCACGCCATTTTTCATGCTGTAAATGAAAAATTCTAATTGGGAAAGGCGGATATCTAAATCTGGTTCAAACGTGGAAATAGGATCTGTGGGGCTGATTAAAGGGTCTCCGTTGCACGGAAGATACTCAAACAGGTGTCCGTTTTGTTTACATATCGATTCGAATGTTCGTACGAACTTATCACTGTTTGCTTCGTCTTCTTCGCTTGTTTCGAAAGTAGGTCCATTTTTTATAAGTTCAATCAAAGCCTTGTTCGTACCATGGTTCTTTAAAACTTGTATGTGGCTCGAAATCTGCTTTCTTGTTCTGTACTTCCCCGTTTTCGCTAAAATGTAAGTCGAGATGATGTCATTCCGTCCGACGCTTTTGTTGTTAATCTTTACTCTATGGGACCCCTGCTTTGGAGCCATCGCTAAGATTTCATGTAACGCAGACTCCACTTCTTCACCCCAAATATCGTCGTTGCTTTTGGCTCGGGGGAGGCGCCGCATTGATCTTTTATTGGTTCTGGCGATCATTTGTTTTGTGTCTAACGTTGAATCAAGAAGTAGTTCGGAAGACAGCTGGTTTCCGTACAGTCCGGTCTTGCTCGGAATCAGGCCAGAATCGTTGCTGTCTTCGCTCATACCAGTTTTCGTACTAGGAGAATGTCTTGCAGGCGTATCGTCGCCAAAATAGTACAAATCCATTCCAGACGACCTACTACTGTCGGCGCTATTTAGAGAAGGTGAGATATTCGAAGCATTAACCGTGAGCATTTGAGCCATCGGGCTCAAATCTTCATTTCGAAAGTTTTGATCGCTTTGACAGTTCAGTTGTACATTTTGGTTTGCATACGTGTTGTTCCCTGAAAGCAGGTGTTGTTGGCCAAGTCGGCTACCAGAAATGAGTACCCGAGAAGAATTATAAGTCATAGCAAGTAGAAGAAAAGGAACTACGAAAAAAAAATAATACATATTTCGTAAAAAGTTCGATGTGTACAAGGCACATGTGTGATCCTGGATGTTGCTTTGATTAGAAGCGACTCCTTTACGTCTGGTGCTGAGCACTGTCTAACTCACGCAAAGCAGGATGCCTAACCAAAAACAGACAGAAGAACACCCGAAACGGATCTTCTTTGTGGCCAGTGCTCCTTCAGATAGTGATTTAGTGCTGTATGTCTGCCTATAACTACGTGCATGCGCACGGTCGCTTAATTATCTTCGCATATCGACATACGCCCTAACTCGATTATATGCCGACTCGTATATGATGCACAATACGAAGGTAAAAACGTGTTTCTATGCCTGAGCCTTTCTCTTTTAAGCTATTCAAGATGACAGAAGGTCCAACGTTACGTGGCGAGTGACTTTGAGAGGCTTATCCGGGATTAATGGTAGATTGGAGACGTCGGTTTGTGAAGAAAAATGGACCCGTGTGAAATGGTAATAAGTCGCCGCTCTTAAGACAAAAACAGGCCACACGCTGCGTGGAAATCAACCCCACTCATTTGCGACACTAAAGGTAAGTATTTCATTACTGACTTCCGCTTTCGGCAGACTCTGCAGTGCACATAGAGGAGCTTAAGTCCGCAACGGTATTGGTATGCCAGATTGATTGTGGTCTCTTCCAGGGGTTAATGAAACCCAATAATCGAATTCTAAGCGAACACCTTGAATCGAGAAATCAATATTGTGTAATTCAACTAGTAAAAACAAAACTCTCAATGTTTTCGAATAGATCAACTATGTCCTATCTATATTAGAGTTAAACTTAATATATGCATTTTCAAGCGATAGTCTTCACTAACTCAGCAATACAAACAACTAATTCTAAGTTTTCCATTGTCAAGCCCTGTGCGGAAGATGATTTCGGCGAGCGTAAAAGTATCTCCATGCTTATTTCGCCGTCTCGAATGTTATAAAGTAATGGAAGATCGGTTCTCTGTTAATGTAACGTGCGAACGAAAAACAAGAATGGATCAAAAACGGACCTATCGATCTCCATTCGCCTCTTGAGCGATTTTTGTGTTTACGTGAATGTAGCGATTATTCCCCCTTCCATTATTTTTCTTGTCTTCATTTGCCAATATCTGTCAGATGTGCATGCCAGACAAGGTTGCATCATCTGTGGATATCAAAATAAAAGCAAAACTATCACTCAAATTATTGCCGGAAATTTTTACCAAAGCATTATAGAGACTTCTCTGTTTTCCCGTATTTGCGAACGGAGTTATATGTGTAAGTATATTCTCATTCTTTCAAATGAGAACTCAAAAATGCATTTCCTCTAACCCTTTACCCCTACGTCGTTCGCTTGCATAGTCACTGCATAAGACTACGACATCTTTGTCATAACAAACCCCCTGAGCTTCTTTGCCACAGCAGGGTCAGAAAACGGATCATCTTCAATCTCACTAAGATCTTCGCTTTCAAGAATCTCCGCAGCCCTGGACGGCTTAAAAGAAGTGTTGACTCCGTCAACAGATACGAAAGGGATTGCATGAGAGCCGCACTCGATCTGTTTCAAAATAGGAAGGATCTTGTTTCCCCATTTCTCGAGCGCACTGAGGGCAAAATGGTTATGTGCTCGCAGAGTATGGACATTTGTTAGTTTGAAGGCGTTGATCGCCCTGCGAAACTTTTGGTTAAGCGCTTGAGCATTTGTCAGTTGATGAAGGTCAACGGCTTGATAGAATGTGTGGAAATCTGCGATAGCCCTTTTGTGGTTTTCATTGCGCCGAGATGCGGGCTCTGGGTCGGCTGCAGATGGTTGTAAAGTGCCGTGGGCGCTAGGACCCTCGCGTAAGCCTTTTTCTGTCGGATTTAATTCCTGCAAGTGCTTCTCCATGTTTATGACGTCGAGTTTGTGTTCACGAAGCAAGTACAGGCAGACTGTCGTCATCGGAAAGTAGGCTAGGTCTGTGGCTGATAACATGATGGAGGACAGATGATTCAACGCGCTCTGGCGTTTCTTGGCAAGATTGCATAGGGAGACTAACCTATGCAAATCCCTCGTTAATACTTCCCCAAATAAAACGTTCTGCAGTGGTTGCCGCCCATATACAGTGCCTGCGTCGGTACCACCATTCGAATTTGCAGCCTTAGGCGCAAGATTAAACGCCCCGAGTCGTACCAAGGGAGCGCCTTGCTTTGCTTCCCTCTTCAAGCACCAATACCGACATAATGCTGCACATGCATATTTGACATCCCTCACTGGCTCGGGGGCCCTGGTCTCAGACGCACCTCCTCTTAAAGTGCGCAGAGGCTGCAAATCAACCGGGCACCCCAATTGTTCCAACAAATGTTTAAGGTCGTCAACAAACTTCTGAGGTGCGATCGGGGTGCCAGTCTCCGTTTTCCATTTGAAGTTGTTTTGGCGGTTTTCTTGTTGGCGCCGGAAAGCGAGGCGATCATTCTGCTGACTCAAAAGTTGACAGTCGCGAAAGAATCGGCGGGTTTGGGAAATGCCACGAAGAACCTGATCTCGGTTCCAGTCGGGTGGGCTATGCTTGACGCAATATGATTTAAGTGTAGTCTTCAGGGCCACGGCGCCCAGTAGCCCTTTTTCCATGGTCATGTAGTACCCGGCTCTTTTAGCACAAGTAACGTGGTATGCCAGAAAGCAGTTTCTATTGGTGCATTGTATGCATGCGCCCGTGCGCTGTTTACAAATGTTACAGACGAGCTTCCAGCGATTTTTTGGGATGTGATTTACGCCTTCAATGGGCTCCATGTAGATTGGGTTTGCGAAATACACCTCATTGATCCAAAGCGCACACACGACGTGGCTCCAAAGCCCATTGTCGAGCTGCTTAAACGCCCCGGTCTTGCTGGGACAAAAAGTGCAAGTGACCGGTTTTCCTCGGGAAACCATGCACCGCCGACAGTACCAGTGGCCCTCTGGAATGAAAGCGATTCCGTAGCATTCCTGATGCACAGCAATGTCGCATCCGTCGCAGAACACGATTGCGTTGGTGTTCTCGCACTCCAGGTCGTTGCAAACGGCGCATCTTTGTTCGGTTAGCGATCCGGCGCCACCAATCCCATCGTCACTCCCGTAGAGGTGATAGTTTGCCTCTAGAGTCAACGGGTCACTGTTCTCCTGGGTGCTGTTGGGAGATACGTGTTCCATATGCGCCTCGAGCGCCGCCCACCACGATTCTAGCGCCGTAATGGCGATTTCAAAAGCTTCTGGCAGCACTTTGGCTGATGTTAGTTGTTCATTGAGCCACGCAAGCCAGGCCTCATCCTGCTCGTCCAGATCATAACTAGCACCGCCGTACTTCGTAGCCACCGGCTCTTTTCGTATATACGTTTTCTTTATATTCCGTTGTGTCGTTGTATTTGCCTTGTAGCCGTAATCCGCCAATACCTTCGTGACCTTCAACACAGGTGATCTGGAAACACGTTCGCGCCTAACCACGCCCTTCTGTGTCAATTTCATGTTCTTTCCCGCGTTCGAGACGCTCAGATTTGCCCTCTGTAGCCCGTTTGAAGTTGTGTTTTGTGGTGCTACGTTCACGTGAACCGGAAGCCAGGTCGTTTCATCAAGGTCACCGTAGAAGTCTTTGAAGTCATGTTCTTCACGAGGACGGTTGTCTAGTGAAGCTACGACCATCGCCAGCGAGTAGTACTAGAGTTGAAGAGTTCTGAAACCTCACTATCAGTATTTATGTGGGGGTGATGCTTGCCTGATCCATGCAGGACAACGGTTTATGTTTCACAACCGGAAGAGTGTGAAAAAATGAAAAAAATTTAGAAAATGCTCGATTTTGTATTTAATGTCTTCTCAGTTTGGGGATTGTGTTTTAAGGTTGATTGATGTAAACGCGTTTGATTTTTTCAATTTGATCGGAATTTGGGTATTGGTTGCAAAAATCATAAAGCTCAGAGAAATGTTAGGAAGTTTGCGGAAAGTAAACAGGCGAAAATAAAGTAATGTGGCCATTTGATGACCTACGATTAGCCAAGACCCGTTCCCCCGAACCAAAGTCCCTACGGAACAAAGTTTAGTTATGTATTATTCATTTCACTACACATCGCTATTTCCCGTCGTTCGTAAGTAAACATCGCAAGAAAAAGTAGAAATTACCATTTCAAGTACTAACACTGCAAATAAATAGGAAACTATCCTAAGTTATTAATCTGGATCCTCGATTTCTCTCGTCTTACAGAATTCGCCTCTATCTTTTCTTTAACATCTACACAATATCTGCACCTCAAACACGATTCAACTACTTTTCGTCAAGCTTTCCTCAATTTCCATTATTTCATTATCTATACCACACTTCGCTCAGAATGGAGGGAACTTCTCCTCCATTTCAAGTGCAGACTTCTCCAAGCCTTTCTTGTCCAACAAAATCAAGCTAAGCAACGGATCGATACCGTATTCTGTAAACACACGACGAGAATCAGTCTCTTGAAGCTTTCTAGTGTATCCATAGTGTGCGTGGTACCTGGAGTTGGCCTCCAAAACCATATCTTCGTAGTGGAAGTAGTCAAGATCAGCACCCGGCGAGGCCTTGGACTTTTGACGCTTTTGCAGCTGCTCAGCTTCTTCGGATTCGACCTCGGCGTCCACCATCCGGTAGATCTTGGAGATTACCAAGAAGTAGTCGAACTCGTACTTCTCGTGGGCGTTTTCGGCAGACGCCATCTCCTTCAAAAACATCTTGTACATGGGCGGAACAACCTCCACGGGCATGTTGATCATACGCTCGCTAATAACAAGGCCGACACGCAACTGTCTGGAGTCGTCCTTGGTGGTTTTCTTGGGATCAAGTAACTTGTGCAAGATCATGTTGAACTCCGTCGACGTCTTAGTGCGTTCCATGATATAGTCCAAAAGACCCTTGACGCTCGGTTTGTTCTTGTGAGCAGTGGCGTCGATTACACTGAGAATGGCAAATGGATCTCCTTCTTCACCCTCTGTCTTGATCGTTGTTCCGACCGAATTTTCGGTCAAGATCAAATCAGCCAATCCGGAAATATCAAATTGACAGGCATCATCGCCAAGAAGCTGGCGGAGAAACGTTTTGGTGGCGTGGAAGTCCACTGTTGGATTTAAGTCAAAGTAGTCAAAGTCGACATTGACGATTTCCTCGTCATCTTTGGGGACAGCCTCCACATCGGACTCGTCCGTGGAACTGACGTCGATGTCGGAATCCTCGTCTACTTTTCTTTTACTCATTTTTGGATTATGGGGCAGAGATGAGATGGAATGGATTAGATGAGATGAGATGAGATGAGATGAGCATCGCGAGAGTGTGGGGTAGATTCTGGGGAAAGATTGGTGCTGAGATAGAAAAGGATAATGAAATTGTTTATTGACTTACACTCATTAATTATAATTCTCTGTTTTTATTTATAATTGCGTGTGCATTCAATAGTAATTGTTTGAGATCTATGTGTGGAAGGAAGACGCGAGTATCGAAACTGAATTTCAACATTCAGGTAATCAAACGGCCTTAGTGGAATATAGACTTCAAAGCAATGCCATTTTAATTGTCCGTTTTCTTCAGTTCGACCGCTCGCAACAAAAAAATGTTCAGAAGCAAATTGATTTACCCCAAGGAAGGCGAATTCTTTAAGATAGTATACTTCGATTGTAGTTCGCTAGGACATATCATGTATATCTCCGTTGAGTTTGAGCATAGGATGAATGGAAACAATCAATCCATAACAGAAATCTGGTTCACAAACATTTAGCAAAACTCACATTCAATCAGTTGTACCAAGCACAAGATCCACCGACTAAACCACCGACTAAACCACCAAATGTTTCACCCACTTCTCTTCATATTGTGTCTATTTGTGCTCTGACAAGCTCTTCTACAAAATTTACATGATTGCACATTTCCCACACTTTTCAGAGTTTTTTGCCAGATGCGACGTGATTTCATCTCGCTCGTGGCTGAAAATGTGGTGCAAATGGTGCTTGCGCTCCTTAGCATGCGCCTCCAGGTTATGTTCTGATTGATGTACGAGATTCTCCACCATAAAAGCTCCATCGACCTTCTTTGAGCCAACTTTTTTGTCAACTTTCTTTGAGTCTGCCCTCTTGGGGCCTATCTTTGTTGCGTCCAGCTCAAAATTCACCTCCGAGTGTTCTTTATCCAAACACTGCCTGGACTCCAAAACCAACCCACTGATGTTTGACGAGTTGCTCCATTGACTGTTTCTGCGAAACTGAGGCGTAACACTGATACTGATGTTGCTGCCAGTCTTGGATGCACACGCCAGCTCCTTGTAGTAGTTCTTTTTGCGATCTGTCACGTACCACAAATATCGTTTACGGATATCTACATAGCGCGGGTTGTTCGGAAGCATATTGGTCACCGGTTCGACCGGCGTTAAGACAACTGGACTTTGAGATGGATTGTTAATGGTGTCTACGATAATGGAGGGGCCTGGGCCCGAACTTTTCAGATCTTTTGAATCTTTTACGTCTTTTGCGTCAAGAATGTTAAGAGCCGAAATTGGCTCGGACTCCTCTGCCCAGAAATTGGCCTTGGCACCTTTTGGTGCTACGATTGGCGACGAAATGTGCGACGGATGGCCCGACAGCGCAATGCTCACCATCCTTTCACGACCATCATTACTGGCGACTAAACGGTAAAAGAGAATGTACGGCCACTCGGAATCGAACAACTCTTTAAAAGTTTTGGTCACCACACGCGTCTTCTTCATGTCATCGTAGAGATACCACGACGCCGCCAATGATTCCTCGAGTGTTTGATCTTCCAAGCTGGTCTCGACTCGAACTGCTGAAACGAAATGGCCTGACTCGATCGAGTGACCGCGATGACACACAGCGCTCTCCAACACCAATTTAAACCCTGAGGCAAGATTATCACTCATGTTATCGTCTTCAGCCACAAACAGCGGTAAGTTTATGACTGGTGGGATTGTGATTCTTCGTTGGGACCGGCTGCCCTTAGTGTCACCCTTAGCAAATGAGTACCGCTTCAAGCAAATCGGGAGCACCGGTCGGCGGTTGGCGAACTCCTGCGAACTTCTGGCGAACGTCTCTCCGCCACCTCGCGTATCGTTGTCGTCGGTGTAAAATGGGAGAAGACGGAGAAGCATCCACGCCGGAAGCATCACCTCTTTGTTTTTATTCTCAAAACTATTTATGGACCACACTGAAAGGGTGGACGATCTCGTACGCACACGGATCTGGGACGAGCTGGCTCGCATTGGCATTTCCAGCTTTTCTTCAAGCCTTACGGTCGAACTACTGTCGAAGGGCTTCATCTGGCTACCTCCAGCATCGACTGTTATCGCTGCACTAATCAGTGCGTTATGAGTAAAGGTATCTTTGAAAGGATTCGGCTGCAGACTATCAAGTGTGGCCCTACGTTGCAATTCACGCTTAACCGAGATCGAGTTGTTGAAATAATGCTCGAGACACTCCTCCAATGAAATCTCATCGTTGTCATGAATGTTATTGGTTTCGGCATCTGGGTTGGGTTCGGGTACAGACACGAAGAGGATGCGTTCTTTCGAATACCGGCGATCGTCGTCGTCATATTTTCCCGAATGCTGGATTTCGACACGAAAAGTAAGGAGCGGCATCGCTAGTGTTTCGGTCAAAAACTCGAAGAGCGGCGCGCAATCCTGTTGTCTGTGGCTGGTTGCTTCTGTGAAACCTAAGGTGGCCAAACACTCACAGATGGCCTGCGAAAGATCGGTGGTGATCAAGTTTCCCAGACGCATGAGGTTGACATACACGCGGAGAAGGCCAGTGAGACGGCCCACAAGCGGATTAGGGTTTTGGTTCAGAAGGAAAAGCATTGGCTCAAAACTGTCCAATTTGGCAAACATCGAGAAGAGGAGCGCGTCCATGTAGCACATCACATTTTCCCAGTTTTCAGCGCCCATCAAGCGGATCTCGTTGCCGCAAAGATCTACGGCGTCGTTCGTGATGAAGAGGCCCTGCGTGCTCAACTGGAATACACGAATCAAGAAGTAAGCACGGGCCACGTCGCCGCCAGAAAATGGCGACTTGAGCATTGCAATGACTTGCGTAACAGACGGCTGCGGCAGCTCTGGCGAAAAGAGACTGCGGACATGTCCTACGGCGCTGGAAGTTGAGCTATACTTCTTTGAGTTTACAGGTAAAACATCGCTGTGCAGCGGGCCCCGGCGAGTAAGAAAGTCCAAGTACGCAGTCCAGAATGCGTCAGGGAACTCTGCTTGGGGTTGAGTGCCGCCCTCTGTTCGAGAAGTCCATCTAGAAAGACGTTTTCGGAGCATTATAGATGGAGATAGAAGAAGTAGAAACGAGGGGAGAAAGACGGAAGAAGGGAGACTAGAAGTAGAAAGGAAGGGAACGTAGAAAGAGAAGAAAATAATTTGTTGAGTTGTTCACTTCGGTTATCTTTTCAAGATCCTCTAGGGGTTAGATTTAGTTTAAGTGATCTGAACTTTAGAAACAATCAAATACAGTGAAAACGTTAATGTAACAGGCGCAAGGAACGCCAGGTTAGCCGTCAAAACCACGAAGTATAAGTAAGAAACGAAGGGTGTAATTGTGTGCACAAGAATCGCTGGGAATCGCTGGGGATCGGTCAATTAAGGAAAAGTAAGATGGCAGATCCACCAGATGTCGATCGGATCGGAACAGCGGCTATAAAACAATAGCAGGGCACGTGAAAGCTAGTTCGGGTTGGAGAAGTGAAGAGGCTGAAGTGAATGTGGCGAAATGTTGTAGTATTGGGTATGATTTGTGGTTGTGGTATAGAATATGGGGAAGGAGGGTATGATAAGGTAAGATTTTGGGAAGAGAGTAGATCGTGAATATATAGAATCATGGATTGAAAGATTTTAGATGAAGTTTAAAATATTTGATTCTATTAATGTAAAATTCCTTTTCTGTTTGCTTCTTGTGAAAAGGAGAAGATTAATTTGGTGGCTGATCTGGACTAAAGAGGAAGAGGAACGAACTTGTAAGTGAGCCCAAAAATTGAATGATAGTTTATGTGAGATAGGAGATCAGACTGCGAGAGTTTTTTCTTCGTTTGTTGCAATTGCATGGCCGCAGGGGTCCTTTGGCTTCACCGTGAAAATTGAGGAAGAGTAGGAGCACCAACAGAATGCTAAAGGTGGGCGGTGCCCAACAAACACTTTCAAGATCTATTCAAAGCACGTCATGGTTGTGTAAAATTTCACATTCTCGTCCCCGTTACATGAACCCTAGAAAGAAACCAATAATCAGAAAATTCCGACGTCATTCCTTCAACTTCTTTTACCCAGATCAAAAACCAATCCAACAAACACCTATCACTCACTACCGCTTCCTAGTGTGGCTAATATCCACTTTTTAAATAATATTACGTCATTATAAACTACCATATCGCAACAATGCTTCCTATCCACTTACGGCTTCGTGATGTTGAGCAGACGAATCTTATCAAGGATACCGTCCATTTTCTGCTCAAGAGTACCATTAATAAAATCCTTCCGCGTCTGCGCGTCCATGGCGTCCTGGACCAGATCTAGTTTGGAAAAGTTCTCGGTAAAAAAACGAAGCTGGATTTTGACAAATGACTCGAACAGAGGGTTCAAATACGGCACACGCATTTCGATCAACTTAGGAAGCTCATCCTTGAGCTGCCGGTTATAGCGCTCGTATGTAGCTTCTGCCGTTTGGGCATCTTCCCGAACATCGGCCAACTTCAAGTCATAGCCGGGCTCCAGCGATGGGTTATCCTCAAGCTTCTTGACCTTGGCCCGCAAGGCGTCGTAGTCGATTTTCTTGTGGTTGCGCTTCTTGATGGCTTCGTTGACGTCCACGAAGTACGAGTTAAACCGCTCGATAGGATTCAACACAGTCTGAAAGTATGGTTCCTCAAGCTCGTCCACACACGTCTGAGCCACGTCGTGCATCGCAGAATGGTAAGCATGAGCCACGTTGTTCTCATCTTCTCCATAAAAACCAGCGAGTACCAGTGTCATACTTTCTTGCGCTACAGTTAGCGTGCGGAGCGTCTCCAAGTAATGCCGGAGCTCTTTATGGAGCCTCACAGAGACGGTTTCCATGGCGCGGTACCGTTTTTCCTCGTAGTCATACGCTAAATCGACGGTTTCCTCGAAATGGCCCGTTTTGAACATCACCTGGGCGCCGGCGCGGTTGATGGCCTTTTTAAGTCCGGTCCACGACATGGCAAATGATGCTAGGCTGTTCTCGCTTGTGATTGGTCAATTAGGGGTTTTTGAGGGTGTGGAGGTTATAACCGAGAACAAGCGTTGAGGGTGTTTCAGATTTGACAGATACTGGTATCGCAAATAGAAGTTATGGTGGGTGCAGGACAGGCGGTTTCAGAATGGGAAGGGTGGATAACTAAGAGAAGGATATCCGGAAAATTTGACAATTTTGGGAAGACTGAAATAGAATTACTCTTCCTTGGTTTTCATTTGGAGTTTTGATCGTCGTTTCTTGGTTTCGATTAAGTTGATTGTGCTGGTTGAGAATTTGATAAGAGGATGGCTTCCATGTGACATGTTAATTCTTCTCTTTAGAAAAAGGAATAATTTCTTTGATGGTGGCTGTTTTGTTTATACTATAAATCGAGTGGTGGTGCTACTTGTACTTCTATAAAGAAAGCAACTCTTACGAAGCCTTAGTATCCACTCGATCCTGACATTCGCAAACGAACTGACATTCCTTAATCTTCTCACACTCAGACAAGAGTGGTTTTATCCTTACTACATCTATTGGAATGCTATAATGTCACTACTAAAGTACCGCTGGCGTACATGAGTTTATTCTTATCAGTATCGTTAACACAGATTTAGGTTTTTTCACAATGATTAATGCTCTTTATGATTTAAAATCACACTGCTTTCTTAAGCGTTGCTGATCTAATTCATTTTTTACTCTCTAGGATCGTCATTAGCAAATGTGTTATTGGCAAGATTTAATACAGAACTGTCCTGACAAAAATAGGGCAAAAATATGAAAAACCGTTTCCAAGACATATAATAGACCTTATGATTCTTTAATTATTTAAATTCGATGTTAAAATTGCCGTCCAATGTTTGCTCATACCAAAAGCAATAATTCCAATACAACTATACCCTTCACTCAGGCCACTAAATCACACCTATAGGACAAACTTTACATTTCCATTCCAATTGAAAGACTCTATTGCAAAAATTGTGCTGACCAACACTCAATAGTCATTTAGCCAAGATCTTCAAACCACAAAACGCAAATGCCACCAAAATATCTTGGAATTTACAAGCCTTACCACCACTACCAAACTTTTATGATCAATAGATACGCTGTCTTACTACACAATACGTACACCGTCTTATTACACAATACATACACCATCTTATACCCACATTGTTATACCTCTCCTCCATATCCGATTCTCAAGTTTCCGGAAGCACATCTGCTGGCGAATGCATTACTTGCGTCACAAACTTTCCCGAGTACCGTGTAATACACGCAACCGTGAGCACGTCGTTTCTAATAGACGTAGTCATTAAATGGTTGAGAATGACGTGGTTGGGGATCACCCGGTGATATGACTCGCTGTTGGAAGCGTAGTAAGAGCTGTCAGCACGTCGTAATGCCGGCCGGTTGCCCGAAGCTACCAGAGGAACACTATTGGCGTTGGACTGCAGACTCGACGAGATTTTATTGAGCAAAACATTGTTCAAATGCGCCGGGAGTTGTGGAGGCTCAGGGAGCTCGTAGTCAGAGCCCTTATTCTTGAAGAAGTTGTAATCTACAAGCATTTCTGGGATCTCGGATGAGTACTCTAGATGGGATTCCGTAGAATATGTTTCTTCAAGCAACGACGTCGACGACTGTTCGTGGTATGGCGAGTAGTTGATGTTCGTCGCTGAGCCCTCGTCCACGCGTGGTTCCTCGGGCTCGGCGTACTCAACATGTTCTGAAACAGACTCCTTCTCCTGTTTCGACACTTTCGCAAGAAATGACATGGACTTCTTCTGGATCTGGCTGGCATCGTGCTCACCAGCCACCTGCACGATACCGCCGTCGGTGCCACTTTGTGAGAGGTTCAGGTGGCGATACAAGTTCGGGTTGTTGTTGAATAGATGATGTGGGTCAAGCACCTCGAACCAGTTGAAAAAGATACCTTCCTGGTCCGTGGCCGTCGGCAACAGCTCCAGCACGCGGTACTCGTTGTTGACGACGTACAAGAGCTTGTGAACACCGAGTGGAAGCTTGACGGTGGTCAGATACTCATTTGGATGATGTGTCGACCGTTTGAGCTTAATTACATCACGCCAGTTGGAAAAAGACCCGATGATTGAAACCTTGTTAATGCTCTCCATGGTCTGGTTGACCCATTTGATGCGTACTGGCACCAATTGGTTGATGGAGGTGCGCGATCCATTACCGGCACCGTTTCCACCACCTTGGGGGTAGAGTGCGGTTTGGGCACTGGGATTTTCAACGGAAGAGGGGCCGGAGAGTCTGCTAGTGGGCGGCTGGGGTCTTTGTCGCGCCACTGCGGGCAGTGCTGCCCTTGTGAAATCGACATTTGCCATCATTGCCGCACCCATCTTCGACACGCTTCCCGTACGACTTCCAGCAATACTACTAGCCGTGCTGCCGCTAGTGCTATCATCTACAGTCTCCATAATGCCGCCCGCGGCACTAGAAGAAGCTACAGAATCTACAATCATGGGATCATGCCCATTTTCGCCGCCAGCATCGCCCGTTACATACGAGCCAGGTGTCTGCAGTCTACTATCATCTACGCTCTCGTAGGTATGGTCTTTCATCAGTAAATCTGCGCTGGGTATTGTATCACCGATCGTATTTCCGATCGTGTCTCCACTGCCATCCAGAGCCGCTGACGCGACCGTTTCAACTGCCTCACTCGGCAAAAACGACCGCGCAACTACTTCTCCGGCGCCATTTTCCAAAATTCCGTGACCCAACTCGTTGAATTCGTCTTCAAGCAAGTCATTTGAAAAGTGACGTTTTTCTGCATCGTCGCCCGCCAGCAGGCCGAGATAGACATCCGTTGGACCGCCGTCGTGTTTCTGACGTTTGACTTCGTGAAGAATGAGGTCACTAAACTCTTCTTCGAGGTTGTGGTGGTTACTTTGAGATTGGTAAGATTTGCGGAAAGGTGCTCCATGACGCAGAGACGCCAGAGACTTTCTCGTGGTGGATGTGTTGTTACCCATAGTGGTTATGAGCCCCGGTTTTGTGCTCGTATGTTTACGATGCTTAAATATATACGAGTTTACGTAAGTTTCAGAACCGTTTGGAGCGGTGAGTGAGTTGGTGGTTTATATGGGGAAGCGAAAGTTGGTCCTGTACTATAGGTGAATCAATCGTCTGCATGCAGGACAAAATGCATGATTGGGACTACACCCGGCCGGGAAAGAAATTTAAATAAGAGTGGTTATGTGCCCCTAGGATATGAGCCCTGATTTTGACAGGAGTTAAATATATACGAACGATTTACGATATTTATGTATGATTTTTTATTCAACAAGATTGGTACGGAATTGAACGGACGTCGGCGTTTTTAGAGTAGATGTTTGCTAAAAGTGCTCCAGATTTCATATATGTGGTACTGCAGAAAGGACCCCCGCCTTTGGCAAACTTGATAATTAAGCCAGACAAAGAAAGAAGAATAAGAATAAAGAGAATAAAAAGATAGGAAGCAAGAAAGATTGGAAGCAAGATCAAATTGGATGACAGATGGAGGTGTGAAATGTGCTGTTGAGGAATTGAAAAAATGAACTCTCTCTGATAAACTTGATGGTTTAGTGAATCTTGAAGTATGAGCAGTGAGGAGGCTAAGAATTTAAAAATTGGCAATTTCAAAGGAAATGGAAGTTTTCGGGAGCCAACTAATTTAGGGTTTTGGTTTTTTGGTGGGTATTTGAAGGCTCGAGACTGCTTATGGAGCTTTTTAGTCACAAAGCCCGTAATTAATTAAAACCCAAAGAAAATAGTAATAATTTATTTACAGATCTTTATTTTAGGTAATCAAGCTCATACCATGTCGGTTTGTGGTTGTTATTTGGGTTGAGAAGGCGGTCCATGCATTTTGACGACAAGTCGATCAAACTAGGTCGAAAAACAGATAACTTCCGGCGCTTCAACTTAAATCAAAGAAAATGAGTTTTTTATTGAGTAATCTGCTTGTTGAGCCTGCAAGAATGGGTCATTTTTGCGCTGGGTATTGACCAATGGCTCATCTACCATGAAAAGGCCCAGCAACTCAAAAGAGTGCTACGTCAATTTTGAAGTAGAAAATTTAAATAATATGTTTCATCGTTTTAAGGTGACATTTTGTATTCTGCGTCATAATCGAAATCGACGACAGAACCCAAGCAGGCAGAGGTAAAACGAGAAATGACAACTTACAAGTGATCAGCAAAAGTAAGAAAATCTTTTAAATTCTTGATTTGATTAAGGGCGGTGATCAACATTCAAAGATCCAAAGGGCTACCACTGAGGCGTAAGCCCATCTACCACCATCTCAAAAACAACCGGCAAACAATCGTCATTTCGAGAATTTCTAAGTATTTGCTGTTAAATACCTCCCTTCCAGCCCCTTTCGTATTTCGTCCCTTCACCTTTGTAATGGTTTACAAAGTCTTCTCTTGCAGACAGAGATGAGTAAAAGCCAACATTCCCGCAATACTACAATAATTCAAAGCAAATCATTCTTCTTTTGCTTTATGCATTTCACCAGTAGACAAGCCATCGCTAATCCCATTCGTTTCCACTTTCTCGTCACATTAACAAAAGGTCAAGAGGTCAATGTTATGTATACAAAATTTAATTCAACGCCAAAGTTTCCAAAAAGAAAAGAAGATTGCCTTTTTTATTTCCACAAGCCTACTCCCACTTTATGCCAAATCAGAATTCAAAGCGAAAAACACCTATCACCTCATTTAACCCTTCCGACTACACTCTTGAAAATAAAAAAGCCTTGAATTATCTCCAATCAATTTTCTTCTACATCTCATATATTTCCTAAATCTACCTTCTCCCCCCTTCAACATCTTCTCAAAAAGCCCCAGCTACTTCCTCCTACCACGATCCCCTTCACAACCATAACCTACCTCCGCAAAACTCAAAACAATTCCAAACATCTAACCACAAATCAAATAATCAATCTCCAAAAAATTCTCATGAACTAAGTTGTTTTATTCACCTCATAGTTTTTAAACCGGTCCTGCACACAAACACATTTTTCAACTGAATTTTTCATATTCTTCTAATACCACCACCACCACCACCTTTAGTTCCACCCCAGAATGCCACCACCACACAGAAATCAGGCGTTTCGGCCCGAAAACGTTTTGAAGCGTGCCGAGGATCTCATCGGCGTTGGTCAACCGGATGCCGCCCTCGAAACCCTTTATGAGCTCATCATTTCAAAGAGAATCCGCCATTTGCCCGTCGAAGACCTTCAACCTATTGGATTGTTACTTATTGAATTGGCTGTTGATTTGCGTAAAGGCAAGTTGGCCAAGGACGCGTTGCACCAGTATAAGAAGAACGTCCAAGGTTCGGAAAACGGATTGGAGTCTGTTCAGGTAGTAGTCCGCCATTTCATCCAGTTGGCCACCGCCAAATTGGATGAGGCACAGGCACAGGCCGACACCAAGATCGACCAAGATGTCGAGGACGACTTAGAAGGCGCACAGACCCCCGAAAGCATATTATTGTCTACCGTCAGTAACACCGATTCCGCCGACAGAACAGAGCGGGAATTAGTCACTCCATGGTTACGTTTCTTGTGGGAAGCACTCCGCGCCACTTTGGACATCTTGCGTAACAACTCAAAGTTGGAAGTGACGTATTCAGCGATCGTCAACCAGGCGTTCCAGTTCTGTTTAAAATTTGGCCGTAAAGCTGAGTTCCGTAGATTGTGTGAGCTCTTGCGTGTGCACATGCAATCTGTCACGACCCCTGTAGCTGGAAAAAGCGCCGCTGGAAGTACCGCCAATGCTAATGCCGTCGATTTGTCTGATTTGGAGACCGTTCAACGTTACCTCGACCAACGGTTTGCCCAATTGAACATCTCCGTGAAATTGGAGTTGTGGCAGGAATCATTCCGCTCCGTCGACGACGTGCACTCGTTGATCACCGCACTGAAGAAGTTGCCTCGCCCAGCGTTGATGGCCAACTACTACGAGAACTTGGCTCGTATTTTTGCCGTTTCCGACAACACCTTGTTCCATGCCGCTGCCTGGAACAAGTTCTTTATTTTGTTCTCGCAGTCACCCAATGCCACAGACGCCGAATTGCAACGTCACGCCTCAGTTCTCGTTTTGTCCACCTTGTCTATTCCAACTAAATCCTTGACTGTTAACGAGACTGTGGTCGACGACCAAAAGGCCAAGAACGCTAAGTTGACTTCCTTGTTGAACTTGAATCAGGTCCCCACTCGTGATAGTTTGATTGCGTCCATCACCTCCAAGTCCATCTTGAACTTTGTTGACCCAGCTGTTCGTGAATTGTTCACCATAATGAGCGACGCTGAGTTCCACCCATTGACAGCCAAGGAGCGCGTTTCCGGTGTTTTCGCCGAACTTGACAAGGATGCGGCTTATCGTAAGTATATCCCATATTTGACTGAGGTTGTATTGATCCGTTCTTTCCAACAAGTTTCCCAGATCTACGAAGCCGTTAAATTGGACTTCTTGGTGAGCTTGGGTCAGATCGAGGGCACCGAATACTCCTTAACTCCGTTAGAAGTCGAAGACTTGATCGTCAATGCTGTTAAAAAGGGTCACTTGTCTCTCACCATTGACCACGAAGCTCTGGTGGTGACATTTAAGTCGAATCCATTCGAGGACTCATTCACCGACTCTTTGTCGTCGAAATTGCAGGCCTCTCCAGCCGAATTGGTGCGTGTTCAATTGTCCAAGTTGGCTGCCGTTTTGGCCACCTCCTACCAGGTCATTGACCCCTCTACAGAAGCCCGCCAGAAACACAGACGTGATGTGGCCATGAAGAACGCTATTGCAGGTTTCGCTGCTGAACAGCAAGAGATTGCAGACCGTGTAAACATCTTGGCTGAGCGCCGTAAACACGCCGAGAAATTGAAGCGTGAAGAGGAAGAGAGACTCGCCAAGGAGAAACAGGAACGCTTGATTGCCGAACAAAAGGCCGAACAAGAGCGTTTGGCCCGTGAACAGGCTCGTAAGGATGAAGAACGGTTGGAGCGTGAGAAAAAGGCAATCCATGACGCCGACAAGCGTAAGATCGCGGAAGAAATCAATGCCAAGGGTATCATTAAGATTGATTTGGACAACTTGGATGAGCTTGACACTGAGAACTTGCGCATCATGCAAATTGAGCAGTTGAACAAGGACAGAAAGCTATTAGACGAACGTATGCGTCTGGCATTCAAGAAGGCCGACCACATGGAACGTGCATTGAGAAAGCACGAGTTGTCGTTGTATGCTACTGACGCTGAGCTCCAGAAGACGCGTGACTCCGAGCTTTTTGAAACATTGAAGAAGAACAAGATCGAAAAGGCCCGCAAGGAATTTGAGGCTGCTTCAGCCCTTAAGGCACGCTTGGGACGTATTCTCCCCGACTACGAGCAATTCCGCGCCACTATCGACGAGCAGAACGCTTCTAAGGTTGCTGAAATCAAAGCTCGTGCTGCAGACGCTTTGGAGAAGGCCAAACAAGCCCGTATCGAGCAGGTCAAGCAGCAACGTTTGGAGGACTTGCGCAACAAGATGGAGATTGCACGTCTTGCCGAGGAGCTGGCACGCAAGAAGAAGTTGGAGGAGGAGAAGCTCGCTCGTTTACGTGAAGACATGAAAAAGCAGGCCGAGGAGGATGCAGCCAGAAGAGCCAAGCAGGCCGAACTCTTTGCCCAACAGGGTGGTATCCAAGGTGGCGCTTCGTCACAAGCACCAGCCCGCAGCAAATACGTTCCTCCTAGCCAGAGAACTCAAGGCAGAGCTCCTATGGCCAGACAAGAGCCTCCAAGACAGGAGCCTGCGCCCGTGCGTACAACTGCACCTGTATCTACCGCTAGTGCCTCTAATTCCGGTGCGCCAATGTCGTTTGCCGAAAGGATGCGTTTGAAGAGAGAGGGCAAGTTGCAATAGATATAGGAATCGAGAATAAAGATATTTTGAATTGAAATGTAGGTAGAGATGCGAAATGGAGAAAGGAGGTTTATAGTTATGGAGATTGAGGTGGTAAATGCCAGAATTGTTATTAAAGAATAAAGGGTTTTGATTTAGTTTTGAAAATCCTGCACACAACTGATTTGGTACAAAGAAAGAAAAAAGGTAAAATCGAGACCCCCGGTCTGTGGCCGGGTGGAAACCGTCATGTAAGATTCACAATTTGAACTTAGGAGATGATAATCGGTTCGAAGCTGGCGGCAGTAAAAACAAAACAGACTCTTTTAGGTATTTATTCGGTGGGTAGTGAGTGGAGGGGCAATACCTAAATTAAACTGAATTAATCAAGGGAATTTTGGTGGCTCTAGAGTTTTTTAAAAGGGGCCAGTATTCAATGAAAACTGAAGCGCCGAGGGTAAGTGTTGGAGCTGGGAAACATAGTTCAAAGGTGGAGGTGACATTTGCTCTTTCTTTTGATACCAATGAAGACGAGTATTGACCCAGCGCCGGGACGAAATCACGAACAAACGACCAAATAGCATCAAATAAGATAAGTAAATTATAAACGCTGATTGAGAACCAAGAGATGCAAACGGAACTTCCCTCATAACGTTCTCTCTTTCCCTTTATCCACTAGGCTATAGAAACAGATGACATCCTACAACAGAACCCCCAAAACCCCGCTCAATATATTCTAAACCCACACAAATCGAACTTATTTAGCTGCAATAAAACTCCCACTTTCTCCTTTACCAAATTCCTTTTCTCCACTTTCTCCTCCTACTCCTCATTTTCTCTACCCCAGATTTCATTTACCATCATTCAACAACACTTTTCTTTAGGTACTGGTCCATGCCTCCCAGGTCTCGAGGCTTCGACGGCTGCTGGACATGCCGTCTTCGAAAGGTCAAGTGCGACGGCGGAAAACCCCGTTGTGAGCGCTGTGTCCGGGCCGAGGTCGAGTGTAAGGGCTACGGAGTCGTTCTTTCGTGGAGCGACGTGCTAACAACCGAGGGCAACACCCTTGTGGCTCATAGCCACTCCAAGGGCTCTGATCGTTCGCGTGAGACCTGTTTCCGGCGCCGTAGACTTGATTTGGTGGTGTTTCCGCCAAAACAGCGGTATGAGCTGTATGATGCGCTATCCCGCGCAGTTTCGCTGTTTGAAGATGTGGAACCGCGATTGGTCGATGGAAAGTATGTATGTGGCCCATTCGGAGTGTTCAAATTGGGCGCCGAAGTGCAAAATATTGGCACTCGGAGAATTTCTCGAGAAACGAAGAAAAAGACGCTGGAACCGGGAAAAAAGGGTGATATGACAATTCAAAAGGAGCATTTCACTACTTTGGAAGTTTCAGAGTCACACTCTCGTGGTTTAATAGACCACACACCTGATTTGGAGGCGGTATTAGCGGCACAATCTCAGCGGTCAACATTATCTCGAATACAAACGCCCTTATCCCCTGTAGACCTCAAAACAAGTCGCCTTCCACTCGAAAAACACGTTGACCGCGTTTTAACTCGCTCAGAAAGCCGTCTTGACTCTCCTTCTATGCAATCATCTTCCTCTAGAACAAACATCCACGAAAGCTCCATTTTCTCAAAGACAGACAACACTTTTGTACACTATAAGTTACTCGACTCGGCAAAACTCACAATTCTTGCAATAAAGGGCCCATGGTACCGCTTCAATGAGCAGGGCATGTACCATATCCTCTATCCAAAGTTTTTCGTCAACGACGAGTCAGACGACTGGAAACCAGACGTAGGCTGTCTCTCCGACTTTTTTACACTTGAAAGGAGTGGTGACGTAGTAATTCTACCGTCACTTGCGGATGCAGTGGCATCTATGGCTGCCTGTAATATGCCATTTATCAGAGTGGTTCATCCCAATTGTTGCTGGGATAAACTAGTAGTCTGTAAGATCAAAGAGTTGATTTTTGAACTTGTGTGTGACGAGCTCCCCCGGGCCAGTTCCTGGGACGCGTATCTCTTTAATCGCGAGGCTGAAGAAGTGTCGCTGGAAACACTTCTCAAAAACATCCGTTTCTGTATTATGTGCATGGTATTTTCAATCGGAAGGTTTCGGCGCTCGAGGCAACACAAGTCCGTGAAAAATCCTGTCGACTCGTACTTTGTCAACGACGATTTGAGGGTCAGTATAGAGCTTCGAAAAGTTGCAACCAATTACCTCAACTATCACCTTGACGAATATGACCATAGTCGGTGGGCAGTGTCGCATAGCTGGTATGAGTACTATTTTTTGCTTGCACTTCTTTTACAAATCCATATCGACAATTCGTTTGGCGTTTTCGAGAACTATGATCTTATTTATGCGGTCGGGGAGATTTTGGTAAAGAATATAGATGAAGGGAAGGAGGCTAGATGCTATGGGCGCTCTTCTCTTGAAACTTACCTCTGTCAAGTGTTTTCGTTTAATCATCTCTTTTATGCTTCAACACAGAGTGTGAATTCCATCAATTATTCAATTCCAGAACAGGACCAGCAACAAAAGTATGGCGATTTGAAAGAGGATTACGATTTGACGCGGAGCAATGATGCTGACGATCTGGAGTCTGATGATGAAGCTAATACACCCTCAAACAGGTATGAAATATCGGGCGCAGGAGAAGACCAGCCACTCTCATTTACGGTCCATTTCAATCAAAAGGAGAAACAAAAAATAAAAAATAGGAGTTTTCAATTGGTTGGACGGAGTGAAAAGAGACAGAGAGTGAGTGCTGGTCCTATAACACCAAACTCAAATGTTCCAGACCCCTTCGTAAGTCTAGGCTTACCAGAGTCGTTAGTACGTGTTTTCCAAGAGGTGGTTCAACTCACCAATGACAAGCGACTTTTTCGGCTCAATCGCGTTACCCCTCGCAACTATCCAAGAATTTGTGCCGAAACTAAAGACAAGATTCTTAGCTGGAACGTGCACGAACACTGGAACCTCCACGAGCTGGACTCGGGGAAGTTTTTGTCCAAGTTCCATGAAGGCTTATATTACAATGTTCAGTGTTTCCACAAAGCGCTTCAGGTGTACTTTGAGCGACTAATCGAGGAAGTGCCACCCGCACAGTGCCAACAGCTCATAATCGAAAGTTTCGCCGCGACGGAAAGTCTTAGCAACACAAACATGGCACTAGCAAGAGCTGGTGGCAACGTAGCATTCACGAGTTCCTTCTGGCCGCTTTTAGTATGTGGCAGCGAAATTGAGCTTCCTCAGAGCATCAAGCTTCGGGCACAATGCGAGCAGATGTGGAAGAATGCGTTTTTCACTGACTACAACTACTGGCGCTCGAAGCAAATTCTATTTGAGATATGGAACAGACAAGAAATGGACAGCGAACACAATGGGTTCATGGATTTGGTTCGGGAGTGGGGAATCGTACTTAATCTTTAATGCATGCAATGAAAGAGTTGTTTAAGAAGATGTAGTGCTAGAAGTGAAGGAGTCAAGAAATGAAGATGACAAGTAGTGAAGAATGAAAATGTAGATGGGTAAAGCAATGAAGAAATGAAGAGATAAGTACATAATAAGCTTCCCAGATTCTACTCAGCCATGGTATCTTCCGTCTTGGTATTTTCCAGTGTGCTTTCGTGCAAAAGGTAGCCTGGACGCAGATATTCACCCTTTGAGATCTTAGAACGAATTGACGCTAGAAAAGAAGGGCTGAACTCGTCTGACCAAGATTCATACGTCAAACAGGCATCATGCGTCGGGCGTTGCCAGTAGAACAAGTCCACATACACTAGTTTGAAGTTTGCTACACTCTTGAGCAACAGCGCCCGCGACAGCCGCTCTTCCATGGGGATTCCAGCTGCGCGATTGAAGTATAGGAGTGCATCAATGAAGTTTTGGCGATAACCGAACGAGTACGGATTCTCACGGAGGTTGTAAGCCACAACTGCACGAGAATTTCCATCCTTAACGTTAACATATCTCACGCCTGTTTCAAACCGCCGGGGTTTCGGAAAAAGTGCTGATGCAAGGAAACCACTGCGGTCCTTCTGGCGTTCCCTACGATCATGAGCACGAGCCTGACGGATTGCCAAGGCGTCTAAAGTGGTTTGGGCAAGTGCCATCTGGAAAGTTGAGGTGACGACGAGTCCAAACAGCATGAATGCGGCAAATGACAAAAGAACCATCGTCACCACCAAGTGTGGCATGAGAGTCGAGTCATCTGTAGCGTGCTTGAACGAAAGGCCCACGTAAGTGATTCCTAGTGCTGAAAACACCGCTATAAGCTTTACAAGACTGAAAAACGGCACGAGATTGTCGCGTCCAATGACCGCACACAACCACAAGCACTGGTGGTCGAATCGTGGTACACAGCGGTCCACAAAGTGCAGGTGAAATGTCCGTTCTGGCTTCAATTGCTGACACTGCGAGCAGTATAATGGGAACCCCAGAATATCGCACAGAAACGCCTCTGGAGGCGCCAGAACAGCATTTGCTTCAAGGAAAAAGTCGACCGCCGGGGGTTTTCCAGGTCCTCGGATCAAAATCACTGCCCAATACAAATAGATCAGAGGAGTAAGAAGTGCCGTCAAAACCCATAAAACGATGGCAGCAGGGCGCAGAACCGAGGTATAAAAGATACGATAGCCAACTGCATGGCAGAGAACATAGGTGCAATACACCAAACTTAGAGACAGAAACGCAGGCACTATTGCCTGGTACCATCGCTTCATTGGTGTTGTAGTAGATCTGAGTAGGAGACCGCAATTGTGGAGAAGGAGAGAGGGAAGTTTCCGGAAGAATTCTCCAAGGGCCAGAAAAAGTTAGAGGATGTTTTTTATGGCCTTGGAATGGGAGATGAGTGGGTCTGTAGATTTTTGCCTGGCTTGGTTGGTTGGATGTTTGGCTTGGTTTTGTGGTAGAGAATAAAGAGTGGGTAGGGAATGGATTAATGGATGGGAGGGGGTGAAAGAAGGTAGGGTCTTGAAATAGGTTATGAATTATTAAGAAAAAGAAATTGAAAATGAGTTGTGAAGGTTAGTTTGGATGGAGGATGGGGTTGTGTTTAGTTAAGGTAAACGACTTTGGAGGAGAGACGAGAAGTTGTAGACAGTTTATTAAAAGAAAGAACGGAAGAGGTTCGATTCGCAAAGAGAGGAGAGATGCAACTTGGCATTTCTTCTTTTGAATGAGCCTCTCTTCGTACTTTTGTTATTATTAAGTCCTGGCGGCATGCTTCAAAATAATCCAGATTCCAGAATCCATTACAAACATAAAAGAAAAGACCGTCAATAAAAGTCAATTTTATATTCCTTTTAGATATAGTTTATCTTTCATCTTTTCATCTTTTCTTCTTTCATCTTTCTTCTTTCATCTATTGCTTGTATGAGTAGGTGTTGGAAGAACCATGGTACTTCAAGACCTAAACAAGACAGTAAGTTCTTCCAATGAAAAGCTATTAGTACTCAGAGACCAGCCCATGAACTTTGTTTCTCCTCTTTTTTCTATGATATTAACATTTTGTGACATGCCGCCAGAGACCTAAAAGGGTACGCCATTTAACTCAACGAACAGTGCATGATATCTCGAAAACTCCTTCAATGCAATTCTGCCAACAGCAATATCTCCAAAACATTAGAAATCGAAATCTACTCTTCCTAAGTAAGTATACCTTCACCATTTGAAACTCACCATCTACCAAATCCAATTTTTTTTCACATTTCACATTTCACATTTTCCTTCTACCAATCTAAAAACGTCCACGACTTAATATCGGCTAAATTATACCCCAACCCTTTCTCCGCTTTACAGAAAACGGTATGGCCGTGTCAACTTTTGACGTATATCGTTTTTCTACCCAAAATGGCAATCGGTCTCCAAACCGTCGCTTATTCCTTATCATTCGCCCATGATAAACGCAAAGATACGACGCGTCCTATTTTTCCATGTGCGCCTTCCAGCACCTTTATTTTTGCGAGATCAGGGGAGTTGTTCCGATGTTTTTCCGTGTTGTTCCAGCATTCCCCCGCCTTTCCCCAGTCCCCCACATTCCGGCACGTACGAGGGTTTTTCCGAGTGCCATTTCTGCATACGGGGCTCGCAACCTGGACGATGCTCATTGGCGGGCAACTAAACAAAATGCAGGCAACATTAGGGATGAGAGAGGAAAATACAGATAGAATAGGAGCGGAATTAAAATTGATACTCGCGCTTGTTTTCGCTTCGCTGTATTAGAATAATGTGTCTTGCATGGAGGGTGTCATCGCCGTTGAACAATTGAAATTAGTGCAGATAACCCGTTACGACCTGCAGATAACCCTCCGAAGGGTGGTTTTTCCGTTCATCCATGATATCGCCCGAAAAAATGAACTGAGCAACTTTTAACGGAGTTCAAAATACCTGCCAATTCTTTAAAATCCAGAAATTATGACCCTTCCTCTTCACTACTAAAAGCTTCCTTCTCCTTCTCAATCTAATGGTTCCATTTGGTTAGCCCGGAGTACTTTAATTCACCTAAATTGCCGACCTGCATACAATACCGGAGAATTCTGTCGTGGATGAAAATCCCACAGTTCCCCACACTGCATGGCAGCGCCAAAACAGGAAATCCTCCAACCTTCGGATTTTCTTCCAACTCATCTCCTTCTTTGATAGTAACACATTCAAACCAGGATCTATCATTTTATACACGAAGTATCGGCTTCAGTTCTTGGGTTCAGTTTAGTGACAAAGCAATTCTATCTGAATCGCAATTCTTCGAATCTCCATTACGAGCGAACGAAAAGAACCGGACCTAGCAATTGCCCGAACGAAGGTGAACGGTTCCCATTGAACTGCGATCCATCAACGAACAACAACAATTACTTGTTAAGGTCTGAATCGTGACTCAAGAACGAGAAAGTCGACAATCTTAATTCATACGTGGTTGTTCCGTGAGTGGGCCAAAAAGAAAGGAGCTCGGATAAACTCGACAAGAACCATTGCGGGATCGTCTGTTTGAATTCACACAAACTAAATTCGAAACAGGATCCTTTATCAGACACGGCTTATCCATTAGTTTCTTGTACCCTCCTGGTTGGTTCCCCAGGAAGTCCCGGACCTTCTCCACATTCTCATCTCCTAATTGGCGCTTCGCTACAACGACACCAGAATACGGAGAAACGCAAAATTGAATCGTAAATTGCGCCACGCCTCCATTAATCGGACGTGACTTAACTTCCTCCACTTATTTTTTGTACTGTAGTATACTATGTCTGGCACATCCCCTGAATCCAACGGCGACCATACGGATTCCGAAAGGAAGGATATGCCGCGCAAAAGATCAAAGGTGTCGAGAGCCTGCGATGCATGTCGTCGTAAGAAAGTTCGATGCGATGCAGAATTCCTGTCGACGCTACAAAAGGTCACTAAGATGTGCACAAATTGTCTGAGAACAAACGACGTGTGTACGTTCGCTCGGGTGCCATTGAAGCGCGGTCCTACCAAGGGCTATTCGCGTGACTCGGGCGACCGTGCTGACGAACCGCTGGACATGGTTAATAGAAGCCGTCTGGGTCTGGATCTTGCGCCGTATAGCATTCTGCCTTCCAATAACCCTGTAACCGCAGGGTTGCCAAGTACCAGCTTGGGACCTCAGACAAGCTTGAGCCTGAGCTTAACTTCGACCGCTGCGCTGTCCGCAACGTCAATCTCGAGTATGACGGGGAATGCGTTTTCTCATCTGTCCTCTGCACAAAGCAACCATGCACGAATAGCCACGCCTCCATCACCTGTACCACAACAACTGGTCAAGCCCATTCTTCACCGGCTCAAGTTTCTGCCCTCTCTGCCCGCGCCGCCCATAATATTACCGCCTCTTCTCGGCACAGCACAGGGCCAAACTGGTCTGGTAAAAATCACAGTACCACCCGCGGGAGCCACCATCAGCCCCGGCCCACTACTGGCCAAATCGGCTGACGTGAAGGACGCACGCATCCAGGGCCCGCTTTGGAAGGTGCCGTATGAGATGCCAGAGGCTTCTGGGCTGGACCCAATGTCTCCAGGCTCTATGTCCTTAAATAGCCGCAGATCGTCCGTCGACTCCGTGAGCTCGATACTGACTGCGGGCCTGCGATCGCGCCTCCCCTCTTTGCAACCGCTGACGTCTCTCAATTCTGAATTAGCGATCTCCGATTCGGAATCCGAAGATGTGTACGTTAGTAGAGCGCGGGCAAGCATCTCGCCCCAAAACTCGGTCTCGTCTCTTCTGTCACTAAATGGTCGTGTTGGAAAGCTGCTTACGATTTCCGGAACAGTGGCACCAAGTGCTCTGGCGCCCTCGCATTCACACTCATCCAGTGTGGGCTCTGTGTCTGCTTTTGCACCAGTTCCAACACAAATGTATGGCTACAATGGGACGCAAGGGGCAAAACTTAAGTCATCCTATGATTCTCCGCAGCAAATGGACCTAAACGGGTATTCCAGTCGTGGATTCTACGGTTCTCAGTTCACGGCGCCTCACGCAAACACTTCGATTGTAGGCACAGGTCCCCCCGTGGTGGTTGTCCCAAACTCCCCAGAAAGCAATTTCCGCACATACTACTCTCGATTCCATCCTACGTTCCCCATCTTGCCCATGGATGAACAAAAGTTTCTGCAGACCCTCAGCGATCTCCTGCGTGAGTCTCCGCAGTCGATGCAGCTTGTACAGCTATTCTACGCGGCTCTCAATAATCTCATTTGCTTTCAGACTGTTTCTTTAGAAGCACAGACAAACCTCCTCCACCACTTCTTAGATCTTCGCCAGTTTGAGCGGCCAGGGCTTCCTACGTCCAACAATACGATTACGGTGGTCATGGCGCTGATGATTCTTATAAACTACACATTGTTGATTCAAGGAAGCCTGTATTCGCTAGCTATTTCCGTTGCGGGTGGCCTTTTTAGCGATCTCAAAGTTACTGAAAAGTATCTCACCCTCTGCGGCGAAAGGGCAACACCAGGACCTGACGAAATTCTGGTTTACTTGCCTCGTCTCCAGCTTTGTCTCTTTATCATAGACGACTGCTACGCCTTGGCCTTTGGAACGCATCCACGTGTACAAGGAAATTTCGATTTACTAGTGGAAACTTTGCCCGAACGAGTCCGCGAGCCTGGCACTGCTGTGCTGTTTTGGAAAAACTTGCCACTCGCTCATCTTTTTCACAAGATAGCAGGACTCAAAGCTCAAGATAGTTTAAACAAGCATAAGCTCAGGTCCAGCGTGATTGGCGAAATTCCAAGTACACCTGAACCTTCGTTCATGCCGTTGGTTATGACGATCATTCGGGACAAGTACGAGGTGTACGACTTCTCTGTGGAGGTTTTATCGTTCTTAGCAACTCTTCCAGATTCGATGTCGCGCGATGAAGATGTGCGTGAACAGATTTACGATTCGCAGCTTAAACTTGTGCGGCTAGTACGGAAGCTCTCACTTTCGATCTTAGACTTCGCCAACTACATCTCAAGCATGTACTTTCAACTGAAAGCACCTTCTGCAGATTCTTTGAGTAGTCCTTATTTCAACGTCAGTTTTGGTCATTGCTTAAAGCTTATCAATGTCTGCAAGAAGCTCTTAGATACGTTGATCCAGCACATGAGAGAGGGAGACATTATAAACCGTCTTTTGAAAATCAATAATGATTTGTCGATATCGTACAACTTGCTTGTTAGCAATTTGAACAACAATTTCAACAGCATCGGGAAGTCCTTTGGCGGGCTAAATCGCGGCAGCTCAGGATCCTCGCAGGGCACAGCCGATAGTCTGGATGTTGGAGGGCTCGGCGTAGGTAGTATCCAATTGATTTCGTCTAAGTTGGACACTTACAACTTGACCTTTAATAACATCCCAGCCAGATTTGGCCAAACCTCCAACGGCAACCCCGTAGCTGATGTTAACGCGTGGAAAAATGAGTTTATTAACATATTCAAACCTCTTTTGCTCAATGAGGATATAGAGGGATGGTTCTAGGCTGCTTAAATATATGACATCGAGATGAAGATCCATCTTAGTCGCAGAACGATAGTAATGCACGACCTATTGCAACACAATCTTAGTATAACGTTTTAAAAATTACATTTGAGCGCGCCTTCCAGTAATATTCAAACTAAAATGGCCATGGGCATCTTACATACTGGCCCAGCGTTCTATTGTACTGATCCCTTTTCTAAGAGCCATTTGAAGGTTGGGTAAAGCTTGGTTTCTTTCAAGCAAGATGTGTCCCGTAATGCTCCTATTTGTTGTAAACAATCATTGACTTTCTGTCGATTTCTGTTAATTGCGGCCTTCAAAGATGGAAAGTTTTCCATGGCGCAGGCGTCTTTTGAACTCAAGCACTTGATCAATTCATAGCTGTTATCTTTGAGCTTCACCAAAAATGACTCAACCCTCTTAGGTTGTATATGTCTTCCTAAATAAGCCTCAACAAGGATTTCAAGGGCCAACTTGCCAATGAAGAAATTCAGAGAAATGGTTACGAGGGTGATGATTATAGGAACAATGTCGAAAATTGAATATTGGAATTCCACGTAACAGTTTGGAGATCTAAAAGGATGAATGAGTTAAGATCGAAAAGAGTCGCAGAGAGCGATCTTCAAGATCTGCAATTAGGAATAATTGGAGATATGTCAAAATACAACTATGCAGACAAATGCAGGTGTTGCATTTTCAATTCATAACTTAGACGCCATGCTGCATACCTTGAACCGGGGGTATTAATGAACCTTTGTTGAAGAATCAAATAACTACAGATTTTATTTCAGTTGAGGAGTGGCAAATGATATTGGCAAAACAGAGCTAATTAAGATTGACAGACGCTTCTCAAGAGAGCGCAGTCACATTGACTGTGAGTCTTATTTCGAAGTCGTAGGTGTCTTGCCCAGTATTATCTTTGAGCTTCCATTCAGAAGCGCTTTGGGTGTCTTGGTTACTTGACTTCGGCCTCCTCTTTGACCGCTTCCTTGACCTTACACTTGTCGTTGAATAATTCGAAGAGTCGCTTGAACCCAAAGAATAGCTGGCGCCTTCCCTAGTTTTATTAACATCCAGAGGGTCATAGGTTTCAACGAGATCATCCATGTCTAAGCTACCGTCATTTTTAAGCGTCGCAAAGGATTCCTGGCTAAAGGCAACGTCGTAGTTGGCAACTTCCTTAGTTTCTTCAAGATCCAGTGAATCGCGGACCCCAACGAGGTCACTCATAAATAAAGTCTCGCAGCTCAACATCACAGCCTTCTCGATGACCTTCTCTTTTCTTTGGCTTCTTCTAAGCTCTAAAACAAAACATCGTCATGGTACCTGACCAATAGGAGCCTTTTATTGGAATTTGGCTTGTATGCTTGCGCCAACTCTCTGCACCCATCCTCAGTTTGAGCTTTGCTGAATTTGCGGCTTGTCAAACGGTAACGTCAAGAAAGAATTAGGAATTGCTAAATAAGATGATATTCAAAAAGAACTGATTTTGAATAAGATGAGGACTCATATGAGGAAATGTCTCCATTTATATTCCGGGACAGAGTGGACAACAATCTGATACACATTACGATGCATGCAGTCTTTCGCCCCTGCTGTTTCAGATTTAAAGAAAAGGATCCATGGACACACCCATTTGTAGGTTCAACGAGCGATCAACCAAAGCAAAAAAAAATTCACCGAAAAAAATATGAACTCGATTTTTCAAATGCCATGAAGATTCAAATAACGGTCAGAATGGTTTTTTTGCTCGCGGAATACCGTGAATGTCAGTAGAAAAGCAACAACAACGTCTGAAAAGACTAGAAATAAATTCAATTTCTTACACGTTAATTAATAGTCACTTAATTATAAGCAAAGCATTAAGTATTCTCTATTTCTCTTCGCGAAACAAAAAGACTTGTTTAGCAAAACTGCATTAACGACAATATGAAAAGAACCCGGTCATATTCAAAGCGAAACAAGTAAAAGAGAAGGTTTGATTTCAGGAATTTCTCTCGAAACTCGAATATTACCAGCTACCCATTTAGAGGTCAGTGCCGCCTGATATACAGACCCAAGGTTCAAGTTTTATTCACAACATTTCAGAATAATAAAATGAAACAAATCAAAATCAAATAAATGCTGTAAACTTATTTCAGATTGGACAATTGACAAGCGCCTGAGCGGTGCTTACAAGTTAAACGGTACTTGCAAAAAACGACAAAGTCAGGATTAGATCAACCTCACTTGTAATTTCCATCGCAATCGCAAAGGGCTGCCAGTTTCAAAGTCCTACAGTAAAAGAGCCTATTTGGCGCTAATATTAAAACCGATTTATTAAATAATGACATGTCCATTCTGTATACGAAAGACCTCACCACTAATCCAACTTTGAGAAAAAAACCCCTTCAATCAATCTTAATCTGAGCGTAGATGGCCCTGACAAAGACCAAGCAGGTCAAGAAACCGAGCGAACCGCATACTAAAAACACCATCGAGGAGATGATGGCGGAATACCCAGCAAACAATACCACCGACGTAAGTCCAGAAAGCGCCTCATTTCGAAGGAAGAACAATGCGTGCAAGAGAACATAGAATGCACATCCACCGCCCACGAAAACAGCCTTCCAGTGCCACTTGTGGTTCTCGCCACACAAGGAGTAGTAGATGGCCAATACCGAAACCAACGCGGTGGTGGCGATCATCAATACAAAACACAAGAACAAGAATCCGAACATGTAGAAGATTTTGTTGAACCAGATCGACGAATAGATGAAGTACAACTCTACAGCAATAGATCCAAATGGGAAAAGACCACACATAAGCAGCACGGGAATGGTCCTGACGTACCATCGTTGAGGGGGAATCTGTCTCGGGATCTGATTAGTTCTTACAGGAACAGACAACAAAGATTGCTTTGCCTGAAGAAGAGATCCGGCCACGGCCAACGGGATTGAAATCGCGAACCAAATAAGGATCACAGAGATCATGGTGCCGAAGGGAAGTGCACCGGAAGAGCCCTTTGAAATCAAGAAAAAGTTTAATATGATGATTGCAGCAAAAATGATCAGAGGCACGAAAACCGGAGTCAAGATCATGTTGAGTTTCCAGTCCTCTCCACCAAAGAAGCGGTAGAGGTAGCCGCTGACGTAAGATGCTACAAAACTCATGAGCATGTAGAAGATGAACATGAATGTGCTTAGCGCGCCTCTGTTGGATGGCGATAATAAACCAAACAACGCGAAGACGATTGTGATGAACGTCATGCAAAAGACTTGCACACCGCTGCCCACAAACACCGACAACATCATTCTGTTGGGCGGAGACCTGAACACGTCTCCGTTGACCAACTTCCAGCCGCTTTCGAAAGCAACATCGTCATCCAAGTTCACTTCGTTGTAGCGAGTGATGTCGTTTCTCAAGGTGCTATACAAGATATGGGACATAACTACACCCAAAACGAGGACAATGACCGAAAAGTTGATCAATGAGACCCACTGGATCTTGGGGTTGTACACGTGCAAATACTTGTCCCATCTGGTGGCCCACACGGTTGTGGACTCCTGGAACTTTGTGGAGTACGTGTACAAGACGTCGTTAACCTTTTCCTTGACCAATGTTACCTCAGGCAAGTCCAAGCTACACACCAGCTCTGTGTCTTTTTTAAGGTCTAAGCCGGTTCTGTCGAGTGAGTGGGCCTCGACCACAACACCAACGACGCGGTACACATTGTCGGCCCTCTTATGGTACTCGATATGAATTACAAAGTGATTGTACAAGTGAGGGTTATTCAGGAGGTCCACCAGACCGATTGGGAAACCAGGACTATAAAAGTCCCTAGAAGTGCTCTTTTCACGAACGTGGCGAGCCGCAGGTAAGCCATCGATGATCCAATTGTAAGTGTAGCCTGCGCGAATGTTCCTATTGACGAACGACGTTTCGGCCCGCTCATACTGCGCCTCACACAATTGAACGCACTCTTTGCTCTCCAACATGTTAATTTTGAATGGTGAGTCGAAGATTCTGTCTCCGAAAATGATGGCACCCAAGCTTTCCAGCTGTTTTTGAGGACCATTAGGTGGTTGACAAAACTTGAACTTTGGATAGTAGTAGTCATACGAAAAGATGGTATTACCCGATTCACCCGCTGCCTTGAATGTGGCCATATGATGCATCGAAGGAGTCAAACTGTTGACGAACAATGCCACTGGATCGCCTTTGGCATAGTTGGTGGGGCCAACGCCAGGCAAATAGAAGGCCTCGGCCATAGCTACCAACGCCGAACCGACGACAACGCACGTGCTGATGCCCAACTTCATTGCGTATGATTCTGTGTTATTGGCCAGAAACTAACCTGTCTGAGCCAATGAATTGATGGGATCAAAGGTTGCAACTAGGAAGTAGAAAAGAAGGACGCGAAAAATGTTCCGGCCAAGTGCAGGTGAAGATAACAGACGGAGTAATTTAGGCAAGAAATTTTTGGAAGGCGATATGTAAGAAAAAATTGAATTATAAAAGTTTCGATTATTGAAAGATTTTGAATTTTTCTCCTGCTTTTGAGTGGTTGCTCTGTTTGGTTAGGTACTAGGTATTAGGTACTAGGTAGTAGGTACCAGACATTTTGTAATTCTTAGTGTATTTCAGGATTGTAGGATATCTTTGGCTTGAAAGATAATTTTCAAAATCTAAGAAGGTAACCTCAATTGAGGTCTTGTGATCTTCTCGAATCCCTGTTGCTACTCTACTATGACAAATTCGTTGCATTACACAATAACACAACCAGTTGAAGACTTATATATCGAAAAAGATGCGAGAACCTGTCCAGCAAAGGATCTATACCCTCGAAGTTTCAATACCCAGCGCCAAAGCCACTTTAACTTTAACTTCCACTTCACTTTTCTTTGCGTTTCCCGATGACTTCTCCAACAAGCTTCTTCGAATGACTGAATTTTCGCGTGTGATTGGTGATTTCCTTAATCGTGCGACGCATTTTGTACGCTGCTTCTTTGGTTAACATGTACCAGGGCCGTTCCGCCGATCGGTCACACTCAAGTCTCAACCGGTCACATGAAGAACAGACTAGTTTGTCGTTTGGGCACGATTTGTGGCGAATACGACAGGTCCAACACAGGTTTTCCCCCCAAGACCTACATTCTTTTCCTGAAGGGAAATCTCTGTCGTCCAGCACTTCTTCACTGAATATCTTTTTCCTTCCGCCTTTACCTTCTTTCTTATTTTCTTTGACAACAAGACGATTCCTTTTCTCAGTATCAGGCTTCGAATCCCCTTCTTTCTTACATGCTTTCTTGGGTCGAGTTTTCTGACCATTCTGCTTGATCAAAGAACGGGTGTTCAAATCCCCCTTTTGCTTTCGTTTTTCACTATGCCATGAATTCTTAAAGCTAAATCTTTTCTCGGAGCTGTTTTGCATTTGAAGACCCTTATACTTGATTGTTACCATAATGGTGCTGCCGCCGGAACCAGTACTATCGTATGCAATCAGAAGCAAGTCAGAGATTTTGCCTAATTTGGAAAGCACGGCCATGGGCTGTCTTTCTTTCGCTTTGTTCTGGTTTATGCCCTTGACTCGTGCTGCGATACCGAAGGAGTGCCACAAATCCTCCGGTTCTCGTTTACACAAGAGTCCTTTTCTCACGGGAGGATGGGTTGACTTGATTGGTGGAAGGTCCTCGATAGTTGGGTACTCATATAAATGAGAGGGTTGCTTTACGTTAACACAATTTGCCAAATGGGATAAGGGACTCGGATCGAGCTTGACAGCAACTTCATTGTTCAAACTGCAAGACGATCGCAAAGAAAATTCAAATTGATGAAATTTGCTTGTTTGAGCAGTATATGGCGATGTCAAACAGCCGTGGCGGCGATCAATTTGTTCAGCGTCAATTGATCGGTTTTTATCTGAACCAGCAGACAATACCGCCAATATTTGCGGATTCGTACACGAAAGGACAGGTCCGAATTCAATGGACAGTCTTCCATCAATTTTACAAGAAGAATTTGAGGTTTCATTTCGAAATGAAGCCGAACTTGAATTGAAAGAGCCGGAACCGCGCAGCAAATCGGCCAGTCGTTCAAAGAAACTGGAGGAATGAGCGTTATGATGGTAATATACTCGAGCTTTGCTGGGCAGGAGAAGCGGAGAGTTCTGGTCCAATACTGGAGTGTCTACCATGTATTTGTAACGGGTGGGAGAGTGTTTCATTGAAATAAATCCGGATGAAACTTTTTGGAAGTTGAAGTCTAAAGGACTGGACCCGTTAGTGTGGCCCTCCGAAGCCCGCAAAGCTCCAGGGTCGCATGTTGGTGTATTCCCGATCATCACTTCACCGACAGACAAGCCTTCAGGTGAATCCAAAGGAAATTCAGCGCTATTGGAATTTTGCTTGTACGAGAAAAACGCTTTCTTTCTTTTCAACATTCCACTGACGCTGTCGGCAGGAGAATCGTATAATGAGGGAACCAAGAGGGACGAGTCACAGAAGGGCCGCTTTACAGACGGAGTCATGTGCTTCGCCTCAAATGGAAATATAGGCAAAAGCCCGTGGTCGCTTATTTGTACACCCTTTTGTATGTCTGAGGGGCTAGAGAAGACGCTATAAGTTCCCACATCCTTATAGGTGCTCATATCTCCGTAAGACGTTGTACTGACGTTTCTACCAGAGGAATCACATTTTGATTCTATGCAATGGTCACAGTACTCTCTAGCAACTGCTTTCATGACGTTCTGTGCCCCACTGGAAGCGCCGGCCATAGTCCCACTACGAAACTCCTCATATGTTTGAGTGTACGCACTAACATAGGAGCTGTATCCATCAGAGATCGCGGGAAGAGATACAAGAGAAAATCTTTCGTTGTTTCCGAGCGCAGCGCGAGGTTGGAGGTGGTGGGTGGTATCCGAGTTTCGGCTGACAGCAGAGCTCAACATAGCCTAGAAATGAGACAAGAACGCGAGTATCAATTGATCTTATGTTAGTATCAAAACTAGGATATGGGTTTGTTTAAAAAAATAGGTACTCCTTGATCTGGAAAATGAACCTTTGGCAATCTCAATACCCCAGAATCACATCAATAAACGAATCCCGCTAGTTGAAATATGCCTCAACTTCAATACAATAACCAAACTCACAAACGTCTTTTCAAATTTCAAGTGGATTGCGGCTGTAGATTCCGGCGCTGTTGTGCATTCGTAAATACATACCAACTGAACTTTTGATGAATTGACAGCTCAAGATGTAAGAATGATTCGTAATTTAAGCGCCGTACCGTCAATTCTTTGAATTTCCGATGGAAGACGGTGTGGAAAGCACTTTTCTTAAAGGAGTCTAATGATTTCCTGTTGTGGCAAAATATGGGGTTGACATGTGCGGCTGTTAACGTTTTCCCGATTTGGCAAGTGTACTGGGGTTGCTGTAGACAACGGCTAAACCAGGCTAAAAAATTAATAACTAATAATTACGGCAGCCAAAAAAATGACTTTTCGATTGAAATCTGTAAGTAAAGCTTAAAAAATGAACTAAATTTGTGCATTGATTCGCATCACGACTCCGGCGCAGGTTGTGCGCTCACATACGAAAGAATCCAGTTCAAATCGGTGAGAAGAAATCGGCACGCGTCTGTCCAAGGTCCGTTTGATGATATTCGGATACTGCGCCCTCCAATGGTGCCTTTGGCAATTGATATTACATATGGGAACGCAAGACCCTCATCTCGTTGTACAAGATTACGTTCAAAATGGCTCAAAATGTCAAGGAGTGCGAGCATAGACACGTCAATGGCGTTGTAGTTGAAGAGCTTCCCGAGAGTGAACTCGTTGGAAGAATACAAGGGAAGAACTGTTTCATGACGACCACTAGCAGAATGAGGCTTCCGAAGAGTTTCCGACCTCGCCAGTTCGGAAGGATGGTCGCCATTTAAGGCGTCTGCTTTGGATCCGTGTTTGATGATATACGATTTCAGTCCTAATGGGACAATCTCGTATGGATATGTCTCCACACCCAACCGCTTCATTAGAAACACAATAAGGCGCGCGACATGTCCCAACGAAACGTTGAGCTCCGGCCATGGAACACGGTATCCCAAACGACACTTGTTAATCCTGCCGTACCCGTCACCAGAATCAAACAGAATCTCGAATAACCTACTGAATACGTTGAAACTACGGAGTCTGTCCAATTGGTTTAGGTGCTTCTTGTAGAGAGCCTTTGCCTGATCCAAGCGCATCTGCTCCTGTTCCAACTTGGCGTTGAAAGTGTTCTTTGTGCGGAATAACTCGCTTAATTGGTTCTCATTAAGGTCCTTGAGACGAGCGTCTAGCAGCGCTATGCGTTTGAGAAGATCGGCATGAGAGGACTCCAAAGTCTCTAGCTGAGAGAGTTTCTCTTGCTCCAATTCCTTAAGCTGTTTTAACTCATTATCTGCATCTGTTAGCTTTGCATCTAAAGCAGACTCCAGCGGCGCCAGCGTACTGGATCTTTCCTTCAATTTCTTGAGAAACGACGCATACTGTTCCTTTTCATGCTGGCTGTGGTCGAATTTGAATTTGTAGTTCTCAGTTAAGAGATTGGCGCAATCTCGACACATTGGATGGCTGACATCCTGGTTGGTCAGTAAAATACGAAACACGTGTCTGAGTGACTTGACCTTTGAAAAGTCCGGGAGCTGGTCATCTGGTGCCCCATCAGAAGTGCTTTCCTTATTAAAATTTGACTCTGTGGGGTCTTTCTCTTCTTCAGAATTGGCCAGATCATCTTCTGCATCAGAAACGTATACAAACAGGCGCTGAGACCCGAAAGAACTTCCTGCTTCTTGGGATAGGGGTAATGAACGCAATTGGGCCTCAACAGCACCCAGCAGAACCGCTCTATTGTAGCGTTCAAGACGTTCTGGCGGTATGTAATTGGATGGGGGAACTGACGGCAACGGCGGCGGTTTTGTTGATCGCGAAACCAAAAGATGGAGTTGCTGTTCTGAGAGGTCTCGTAGACTATCGTCCAAGACGATTTGTGTCTGGCAATTCTGGCAATGGTAGCCCATAGAGTAGAAGTAGCTTAGTATATAGGTAGAGTGAGAGTATGGGGTAATGTTAGGTATGGGATATTCTTGGGGTGAAGAAAGGGATTGATAAAATTGAGCTTGACGTAATTACAAGCAAAGAAAACTTGAGGTATTGTTAATTTCTTGTGAGATAATTGCTTTTACTTGAAGTTTTCTTTAGGTTCATGGGTTTGTGTTATCGGGTGACTGCAGGAATGGCTGCAAAAAAGGAAGGGAACAAAAAAGAAGTACTACGAGGATTTTACGGTCATTTACAGAAGAAAAGATAACAGTGTTCATGATGTTTAATATTTGTTTCGGTCAAAGATAATTAGTTAACTAATATTCTTCTCAGTATCTGTAACTTTGCCTAGAATCTATCCTACGATTTCTACAAAAATCACTTCTCTATTCTCGTATTATCACGTTCCCTTCTTTTCCGCTCATATTCCCATTTCTCATGGTCCTCCGGCGCTATCCATGTAGAGATCTTACTCTTATCAGAAGCTATATAATGTCCAGAAACGTTATTGAAATCGCACCAATGAAAAGCCCCACAGTCCTTGTTCTGGTAGATATTCTCGCAGGACCAGAAATATTGTCCCCGGATCGCAATGTTCTTGTACGATCGCCGAAGTATCATTCCAAGATTGCACTTGCACTTTGGCAGATTTTCAATGAAAAACGGCGGGTAGTGACGAGCTGTGATACCAAAGCGCAACGTCCCGACCTTTTCGTGAAGGGCTATGGCCTTGCTCATCGACTCTACACAGTGTTGAAACTCTTCCTGACAACCTGGCTTCATCAATAAGACACTATTATGTGGTAGCGGGATATGGAACGTTGGAGTGTTTTTGTTGTGAATGTTGCGGAGTCGGAAGATCCTGGTGGAACCCAACGAAAGGGACGCGACGTAATTCAATGGGCCAATGTGCGATAATCGATCAGAATGCCATGCCAAGTTGTTGTGAAGCTTTTCATAGCAATTGACGAGACAAAAGTCACTTGTCCAAGACTTTTCTTTTACAACGGGGTCATGAGGATCATCGAAATGTGCCTCGTCGTGGCTTTGTTTGTTATTTTCGTAATTTTGTGGGTATGTTTCTTCATCGTTAGTCGCATTGATGTTCCAGCGTGGCGGTGATTCATTAGGTATAACAACATCATTAAGGAGTTTTTCAAGACACACCGCCGCCTTTTCCATGCTTTCCGTGTACGCTGCGGGTTTGCTTCGTTTCAAGCCATTATACACTAGTTGAGCATATGCAGCTTCAGGTCTAGCAAACATTCCCAACAGATGGCTCAGCTCGCAGCGATTCCCGAAAAGATAAAATTGGTTGTACTTGAAAGAGCTCTTGCGTTCCATGAGATCGGAAAGGAGAGTCTCACACGTTTCTTTCGGAAGAAAATTGAGGTGAATGGATGCATACGGCGCTAAGTACCGTTCTACGTCATCCGGGGTATTGAGAACGACTTTTGCTCTGTTTCCTTTTGTCGTTTTTGTAAAAGTACTATCGCTTCTGTTACTTTCTGTCCCTGTCTTCTGTAACTTGATGCCGCCGAGGTTACCCTGGTTTAAAGCGGGTCGTTTTCTTGGAGCATTTCCGCTAAGAATACCACGGACCGCGTCAATATCCGATTCACAACTTATGAGAAGATCTGAGAGCGCAGAAGTCAGAAATTGAGGGTAATAGAGGGCAAGCAACTCCACTTTATCATCAAATAGAGCATCTTTTGGAGAAGGTTCACTAGACGTGTCAGGCAGAGAGTTCCTCATTGCATTTATCTATTGTTTCTCAAACATTTGAGGTTTAGGGGGGTGTGAGGTTTAGGGGAGTGATTTGAGGACGTGGTTGGAGTTTTTGGCCACGGGACTCTGTACGGCACAAGAAAGCGAATATAAGGGAATATACGAGGATTTACGAGATAAGGTGTGCAGACGTGCCAAAGTTATGAGCCCTTACCTGTGGTTTGACGTTTGATTTAGCTCAATTGGAAAAAATACCAGGGCTTTGCCTTCTGCGCGTTTGCAGCCATTCTAGATAGGGAGTAGGGGAAGATAGAGGGAAATAAAGAATAGAGAAAAAGAGAATGAGAAGAAGGAAAAAGTGAAGGAAAAGAAGAAAAAAGTGAAGCAAGTAGGGAGAAGAGAGATGAAACAGATTAAAGTGAAATTAGGATGCAAAAGATAGAGTTAGGATGACGAGGACCGTTTTTGTGACATATGAGTAAGAAGTATGTCATTATGACTGGTCAAAGTCGAGAAGAAAGATGAGTGAAGTTGCCTAGGCAAATTGACTACTGATTTCATCTCAATTCAAGGTGTTTTTGTTCCTTTCTTCTTGCAGGTTTGTGAGAAAGGAACTGTTTCAGATCCAAAGTTTCCTCAAATAGGCCCATCTAGCCAGAGCCAGCAGTATAGTTGAATTCTTAAGTCTTATTCAGGAATCCTGAAATCTGTTGAATTATATTTGGAGTTCTCTTCGAAGGTATACCCAACATAGCCTAGATTCAGAAAGAACCAAACGGTTCGAATCACCTCGAAACTAATGATTCGAAACTCTCAATTTTCGAATCGTACTATCCAGCAGACTCTACCCCTTCCTTATCCAGACTTTCTATTCAGTTCAACATCCATTTCGTGACTTTCGTCACATTAAGGCTAACTATCCCATCCATACAACCACTTCGACAAGAAGGACACATAAAAATTAAACCTTTCTATCTCATCATATCCAAATCGATTCCTCCCATTCATTTTCAAAGCATATCCTGATCACTTCTTTTTTTTTGCCTGGCTGCAAATCTGAAACACTCCCAAACCTCCATCCAAAAACCTCCATCCTAAAATCTTCATCCAAAAATCTTCATCTTTCTATAAGCAAAATTCTTCATTTTTCCAACTCCAACTCCTCTTCAATTCTAAATATTCCCATTTTCCATATAAACTTTCTCATTTTTTGCATACCTCACCTGGTGGAATATGTTCTCCGATTCTCATTGTCCCATTTAGGGTCTCGAATCTTACCCTTTCTGGATGGTCCTGCAGACAGAACATGGCCTCTATCCTTGCAACCACTTTTCTAGAATCTTGTGCATTTGTTTTCTTCTTCTCCCAAACGCTAGTTTTGTTCAATCTTTTGCAGCCAATCATATACTGTTTCCAGACAGTGCCTCTAACCGCATTGCCCTCGTTCTAGCTTTCTCTTGTTCCTCGTAGTGCCCGAGTTTTTATGGCCAATTACACCTTCACAGCCTAGGAATAAGAGGTGCCGTCTGTCCCACAAATCATCATTGAAGTTCAGCTAAAGTCCTTCAAGTTGTCAAATTCGACTTCGTTTTAGTACAAAAGACGTCCTGGACCTGAAATTTCCTGTTTTCTCCGCTATCCCTAGCCCTCTTGTAGCCTATTCTAGTGGTACTACCCCATTTTACCCCCCAAAACGACATTAAAGTATTCAGAAATGGCTAGAAATTCAACTTCGTCTATTGGGTCCGGCTCTGTGACTGAGAAAAAACAGCTTACGGTCACTCCTACCGACGAAAACATTACGGATCAACCCAAACCAGCACTGATGGACATGTCCCGTTCCTTTGCAGACAGAGAGACCATTGAAACGTTTAAAGACAACGAAAGTGGCTATCAGCGAGAGTCGCACGAGTGCACGGAGTTTTGTATTGACTTTTTCATGTGTTTCGGTGCATGTGACGCCTGTTGTCCACTGAATGGTGAGGGTTTCTTCAGTAGCGCCGCTGCTTTCTGTGCTAACATTTGTGTATCGATGAGAAAGTGTTGAACATTTCTATGAGAGAAGTTTCTCGGTAGCTGTCCCTTTTGCTTTCTAACTTGACATTCAAATACGAATAATTGGCGATCTATGATACATACTAATTCTAATAAAGTTGACGTTTTTGAAGTGAACTCATCTGATTGCTAGGATTACTTTCTTCCTCCCCTTTTCCTTTCTCTGTTCCCCATTTTTTCGTCCTTACCTGTCTATCCCATTCGACTATGTACACGAAGCGTTCCCTAAAGAACATAAATCTTGTAGACGAGCCAGAGGTAGAACCATCCGAAACAACAGAAAGAAATTGTTGTATTCGCAATAACCCATAAATCTGGATACCTGGCTGGGGGCATCATACTGTGTTCCACAATATGGAAGATTGGAATAGCAGCGTAAGACAAGAAAATCACCAACTTATTAATAACGTTCGTGTTGGTTGGCCACAACATATTGCTTTTCAAAGAAAATGTGAGCCCGCCCATCATCCAGTTGATCATCACAAACATCGTGTAGTATTGCATCAGAAGCCCATCTTTCTTCAAAAGCGGAAACAAACTGAAAATGCTGATGTTATTAATCCACTGCACCTGTGCAATGGTAGCCCTGTCAGTATTAAGGAGAAGAAATAGCGTAGGAATGAGTGGCACCAATACTGTCTTTTCGTGAACCTGAAACAGAAACAAATAAAACGCCCAGGCAGTGGCGCTGAAGCCGTAAATGACCATGTCGGCGTTTTTAGTTTGCCTACGAACGTTTTTCCAGAAAATGACTAGACACGGCGGCGTGAATGCAGCCACAGTGAAAACCAAAGAGAGGAGCTTAAGTTGTTCGTGAGAAAAGCGTTGGGCATATTTGACGACAAGATTTGTCGTGCACCAAAAGTTGGCAACTTTATCTTCGAAAAGACCTCTTTCGAAGGGAAACATGCGCACCAATATCTGTTTGACGAGCGCCACGGCTTCAGAGGCACTAGATGCTGCTAAAAGGAAAGGCACCACCATAATTACAGTGGAAATTATTACTGTAAGTCCAACGGCAATCAACCCCCCAAAATTAAAGGTTTTAAGTGTAGCAATCACCGTCTTTTTTGGCGTAAAAAGACATGACAAGATGTACACAAATATGAAGGGACTATAGTAAAGTGCCATCTGTTTAAAAAGAATGGCACTCATGAACCAAACAGACGCGAGCACCAAGTTACCCTTGATCAAATCCGTTACGGAAATGAGAAACAACCCCAACATCACTGAATTGTACTGGAAATGGCCATGATCAATGAGCACGAGTGCGGGCAGATAGAGAATCAACGCAATGACGATAATATGAGTCATTCGAGTCAAATTCTGTTTCTGGGAACCGAGTTGGTGCAATAACCCCATGAGCGCCGGGACAAAAACCACGAGTTCGCTTAATATACTGCTTAGTCTCATGAAGGTTTTGATTTGGGGTGTTTCGAGTCCCCTGGAAGTATCCAAAGCAAGCCAACTGGGGTCAATAAACTTGCCCACAACACCAAAAAACCACAGATGATAAGCCGTCAATGGCGGATAATCCAAACCCCAATATTGGAGGTCGTAGAAGTACCATTGGGTCATCGGAAGCAGAGTTGTGATTTCCATCCAATGTCTCTGGGCTTCAAAATCGCCATTAATGGGTTTCTGGCCCTTTCCTGAGAACAGACCCAAACCGACAGCGCTCCACAACACTATGGCACTTAAAATTGTTACATATCGAGCAACCCATTGATCCTGTGCCCGTCTGAAGCCACATAAAAGATTGTAGAGGGGGGTATGCAAATAGACGTCTTCCTTTGAAGAATTGGACACGGGGTGTGCCGATGGTGCACTGCTTTTCTTTTTTGCAGCGGATTTGGCCATGGAGTTAGAAGAATGGGGCAATTCTGTTGATAAGGAGTAGGTGGGATCAAGTTGGAGGAAATGGTGTATGTGTTTCAGGTTACAAACTCGTCACGTGAGAAAGACAAAAGAGGGAGAAACGCATATAGAACTGGAAAGATTTTGGAAAAAAGAGACGAAGAGGTTGAGATGAGATAAATGGACTTTCTATTAGACTTTTTTTCCAAAATATGCTCGTTTTGTCAATGTCCTCGTTTGAGATGATGGCTGCAAATGAAACCGACTGCACACAACCTCTTGTTCCGCACCACATAATTTACAATAAATAACAACAATGTCCTTACTTTTTCTTACCAGAAATTCTTTGGAATTGATTAAAAAACAAATCTTTTCAAAACTTAGCTTTCTCCTATTATATTTCTTCAAACAAGGCAACTTGTCCGAGTGGTTAAGGAGAAAGATTAGAAATCTTTTGGGCTTTGCCCGCGCAGGTTCGAGTCCTGCAGTTGTCGATATTTTTCCACTACATCTTCATCGATTAGGTTGAAGTAGTACCCCAGATTTATCTTTTTTTTGTCCTTAAGTTCTTTTACAGAATAGTTATGATGGATTCCCACGATCTCGAGTCCCTTTTAATTCGTACCTACGCGCTGCTCAACCTACGCAATGCCCTCAAACTGGCACAATTACCAATTCCACAAAGATCGTCTCCGATCATAGCCAATGCCTTGTCCAATCACAATCATTTATCCTTCTACAAGGACCCCACAGCCATAGACTGTGCCTTGGAGACAATTGACTTGCCAAAGATCTTATTGGGTGTAGACGAACGAGAATCGAACCCAGACTCAAATCTAGCGTACGAAGACCATGTGGTGTTGGAGACGCTTAAGTACTTCAAGAACGATTTTTTCAAATGGGTCAACCATCCTGAATGTGAGAATTGTGGCCAGGATGGGGATAACATGGAAGGACTAGGTGCAATAAGACCAACTGAGCCTGGGCCGCATCTAGTGGGTGTAATTGAACGGTATAGGTGCAAGACCTGCAATACCATCACTGAATTTCCCCGTATGAACAATCCTGTGTCTTTGCTTGAATTTCGCAAGGGCCGCTGTGGCGAATGGGTCAACTGTTTCATTCTCGTACTCAAAGCCGTTTTGGGCGAGGAGTCCCGCGTAAGATACGTTTGGAACCAAGAAGACCACGTGTGGTGTGAATACTATAGCCGTGCTCTTCAGCGCTGGGTCCATTTGGACCCCTGTGAAAATTCCTGGGACGAGCCTTCCCTCTACTGTAATAACTGGGGCAAGCAAATGAGTTGGGTCATTGGAATAGGCGACGATTACGTCATCGATCTCTCTTCCAAATACATTGTCAACCCAGAAAAGCAAATACCGAAGTCTCTGGTTGCAGATGAACGCATGGTTAACTTGGCCATACGAAGAATTAATGCTCATCTCGCACAAACGCTCTGGGAAAGGATTAAAAGCAGTTCTGGCTCTGAAGATGATAGCTACAGAAAATTTTACCACGAATATTTGCTTTTAAAAGGTAAGGAATTCGCTTCTTTCAAAAAGCCAACCAAAGTGGGAACAGGGCAGCGACCTTCGAGAACGTCTCATGAACAGGATCTGAAGGGTCGACAAAGTGGTTCTTCGGCATGGACTGCTGCCAGGGGTGAAAATGGTGGTTAGGTTATTGGTCACTGCTCGTTTGCACTTTTCCGAATTTGCGAGCTGCGTTCAGTAAAATATATCCATCATTCCGTTTCGTTTATTGACAAATGACATTCTCTAAATAGATTCTCCGTCTTACTTGGTCTCTCAATTAAATAAGCTTCACGATTCGTCGGGAGCAATACGGAATTGAATAAGAAAACAGAAGAGATGGATAAAGTCAGTTTTGGGATAAGTTTTTGCAACCGCCTTTTGGTCAACACAATAAAAGAGCCCTGAATACTCAAATATCAAGAAAACTATAGAAATTTGCGAAACATATTCCAGTACAAAAGCCCATCAGACTTCTCGAATTAGAAATCTACAAAAACGAGACCTACAAATCAGCAGCCGCGACGGCGAGCAGTATTAAAACTATAAGAGCTGCTAATGACGGAGGAACATGTTTGTTTTTCATGTTTCTACTCTTAACAAAGATGTTGTGTTTTTTGGATTTTATATGTTTATCATGATCCCAAACGAGAACAATCATGAAGAATTTCTCTCTTTGGAACGGGAATAGTTTTCAAGTAATATATTATAAGTTTCTGTCACTGGATGGTGCTGATGGCTGTTATGCAAAGTGTTTTTATCAAATTGTAAGTAAGCAAATGATCAAGAGACCGCCAAGACTACAATGAAAAAAGAAATGTATCCAAAATGCATTGTCTTTCTCGCTTCAATTATTAATTTACAGAAAAAGTAACCGCAATAATCGCATTATCTTCCGTAATAGTCGCCAAACTTGCATAAAGATTTGAGAGTATTTCGATAAACGTATTCGAGAATTTGTAAATTACAATGAAATTGCTTCAAAAAGGATATTTGCTAAAAATCCTTTTGTTTTTCAGAACTGGAATGATGCCGCCGGCATGATCTCTATTAGAATGAAAGGAAATTAAAATGCGGTGAATTGAGCGCAATAAGGGTATTCAAACCCACGCTGCTATATTGACCTGAGAAGGACGAATTGTAAAGCATTATACTACACTAAGACATCTCTAGTCTTTTAGATTTTTTCCAACCGGACCCATCTTGAAACAATAAATTCGCTTAACCCACACACTACGAACGTTAAAAATTTTATGAGTCTTCAATTACTTACTGTGATTAGCAACTTACTATTGATTGAAGTTTCTCTGTTGTTTGAGGTCTTTGAAGGATTAAATAAGATAGATATTCTCTGAATTCCCAAAAATCAATGAATTGAAGGCATATGACAATGTAGAACGTCTTGAGAGACTGCATTTTGGTAGATGGTTTCTCTGACTAAGAACCCTTTCTTTCAATTTGCTTGAATCAGAACTTAAATGTGCTTGATCAAAGTCTTTGACATAGAACAAATGATCTCCCTAAAGTCGTCTGTACATGCAAAAATTTCTATTAAACAAATATGATTCTAGTTTCCTTCTAAATATTTTTCATAAGCTCATTGAGATACCCGGTAAATCTCTAATTTAATCATGAATATTCTCCTTGATTCCGCTTAAAACATGAGGAGAGACCTCTTGTAACCATGCCAATTCTATCTGAGAACAGTTTCTTCCGTAAGCCTTCATCGTGTAAACGTACTCAATGTACATGACTGCGTCGATACTAGACTTACCAAAGAGATTGGAGGAAGGATGTATACTGATGAGCTGACCAGTAGCACAAGTTCTATAGGAACGATCAGGCATTCCAATGGCCGTGTTAGAGGCATATCCCTTTAGGAACGATTTGAGAATCTGCTCAATATTGAGCGAGTGCAGCAATTCTTTGAAGCCATCATCTTCATGAGCATCGATAGTGCTGCGGCTCATCTGTGACTTGAGTTTCTGGACTTGAAGTCCACGTTCTTGTTCTGAAATCGAAATGTCTTGTTTAATTGTCGCCATAAGGTATTCGGAGAGCTGATGCTTTACTTTCAAGACATTCTTGAAACCTTTGAAACTAAAGAATAGGTCTTTACACCATATCTTGAGCTCTGCAATGTTTTTTGCATCGTTCATCTGCTTAAACACGTCGAAGTATTCCTTTAGTGCTATTAGGTCACCCAGCTTCGTTCCTAATGGACAATAATGTCTTCTCTTGAAGTTCACTTCGTCTCGGAGTTCTCCGTTACCTCCAACATTAAGAATAAGGTTGTCTACTGAGAGACAGGATATGATATCAATAACTTCATGTACAACGCCTCTGTTTAAGCCTTCAATTAATACAGCAGAGAGTGCTGGTGGTAATGGCATCACCGCCATTTTATAACCTAATGGTGTAACTTTTCCCAGCTCATTTAGCGCACCCAACGCGTACAATGTGCCGAGAGCGCTAAGAATGCTTTCCCTACCAGGGTGTTCTAACCAGGTCCAATTCAAAAGGTCGTCCACACCCATTTTTTTCAACGTAAGAATCGGAAGAATCACATCATTACGTAGAATTTCCGACTCTTGTTGTTTCGGAAGTTTGGTGAGGAATAGCTTTTCGGAGTAGAGTCTGAAAACCTTACCGGCGCTCTCTCTTCCAGCTCTACCAGCTCTTTGCTTAGCTGATGCCTGAGAAATTGGTGCTGTGAGCAAAGTGGAAAGTCCCAATTGATGTTTCCAAACTTTTACCTTTCTCAATCCCGAATCGATGACGTATTTGACCCCGCTGACGGTAATGGATGTCTCGGCGATGTTAGTCGCTAAAATGACCTTTCTTTTGCGGCCAGAGAGCTTCTCAAAGATTTTCAGTTGCTTTCCTGGCGTCAAAGCTGCATAGAGCGGTAGTGGAACGATTAGGGGGGCCTCCTTGGGTAGTTCTGGTGCGAGTGTATTGAGGATGTTCACACAGTTATCAATTTCTTCTTGACCGGGAAGAAAACATAGCAAATCGCCTTCTTGCTCTGACATGTTGACTTGAACGACCGCCCTGATCATGGTGTCTACGATATCCTCGGAGGAGGTGCCCAAATAATGACGGGATACGGGATACATTTTACCTTCCACGAAAAGAATAGGAGCATGGTCAAAGAATTTACTGAAAAGCTCAGCATTGAGTGTTGCCGACATCACCACGACTTTTAGATCTGTTCGTTTCTTCGAGAGAATGATTTGCTTTAAAAAACCTAGAATAAGATCAGTCAAAACCGTACGCTCGTGGGCCTCATCGATGACAATTGTGGAGTATTTGGAAAGCGTGGGATCTAGCATTAATTCTCGAATAAGCATACCGTCTGTGAGGTAATTGATCTTCGTTTTATGAGATGTGACATTAGAAAACCGAACCTGGTAACCTACCTCCTCGCCTAGAATGCAACCGTACTCTTCACTGACTCTTGCTGCCAAAGATGCTGCAGCCACACGACGTGGCTGGGTGACGGCTATACGCTTTTTATTGAACAGCGCTAGGAATTGTGGGATTTGAGTAGATTTACCAGAACCAGTCTCACCAATGATCACAGTGACTTGATTACGACCTACGTACTCGATGATTTTGTCTTTATGGAGGTGAATTGGAAGTTGTTTACGTGATTCGAGCAAAGATTGGGCCTGCTCCCGGAGAGAGGTACGAGAACGGGATCCTAGTTTGAACTGTGAGTTTCCGTAGTCATCGTCGTCATCGTCGTCATCATTATCGCTCTCATAAAAAGCCTTTTTCACAGGTTTACGTTTTTCCAGCTTTGTTTTGCCCAAGGGTGCTTTTGGCGACAAACTGGATCCATTTGGGTTGGTAAGTTGAGGAAGGTCATCTTCAGCCACATCGGTAGTCTCAGGCTCAACAGAAGGCAGTTCAATTCTAGGTTTATTTGGAAGTTCAGCAATTGGTTCTCGTTCAGGTTGAACGACTGTGGTGGGTTCATCTTCATCGAACTTGAGTTTCTTGTTCGTTCTATTGACACGAACATCTGAGCGGCGGACCTCCAATTCCTGAGGCTGCTGTTTCTTCAGTCTCTTCCGTTTACGTTTCTTCAGGTCCGAGCCATCTGTGCGAATTGGATCAGACATGTTTGTTATGGAAGTGAAGAGGTCAATGATATCTTGAGATGAGATGAGGCGATGAGCATCGCGTGGGGAAAAGATGGAGAGGTGGAAAGTTAGGGTGAAACTGGAAATGAATGGTAAATTATTTGGCTAATTATTTGAAGAAGTGTGTTAGTCTGTAACTTGGGTTTTTGAAAATTGTATTGTATGGATGGTTTAGTTTGGGTTGGAGAAGCGTTTTCATCAGCAACGTGAAAAAAGGACAATTGCATTGAGAGTTAGAAGGAAGTCATAGCAATTGGTCTTTTTAAGTTGTATGATTCTAATTTGTTATTTTGAAGTCATCAAAATATGAATAAAGAGGTATAAACTGGAGATGAACATCGCTGATTAACATAACATGACATATCGATGCAATTGAATTGAGATGAGAAAAAGGTTTCTTCCAAAAATTAGTTTATCATTATTAGTTATTTCCATCTATTACTGGTTGTTACCTAAATTTTACACTACCCTCAATCTGTCTCTTTTGGTAGTATTGGCTGCAAATGAAACACAGCCACACTTAACCAACCCATGCTCCGTTCAAAATTCCTCATATCATTAAATTCTACATTCCAAAACACCATTTGAAAAAATCACACAATTTTCCAAATCAATCTCATTCCTTCTCTTATTCGTTTTCTTATCACCTTGTTCTCAATCTACGCCTCAATCCTTAGACTTAACTACTCCATCACTTCTTCTACGACATGCTTCGCTTAACCCGCTTAGCGCCCATCCATCGCTTAGATCGATTGAATCGGTCATCTTTCAAATCTGCCCCTTTTTTACGGCTCTTTTCTGACGTTCCTACCGCCAGTAGACCTCCAGAAACCATCTCCATTGTACCCACAGTCAGTCAACTCACCGACGACTCAGACCTCTTCAAAAACGAATACTCTGGATCGTTGGTGTCCCATTTACAGAGTCGCAACTTGGTTGAGTCGCTCACCAGCGATGACTTGTTCAAACGGACTGAGTCAGGTCAACCTCGCCTTTCCGTGTACTGTGGTGCCGATCCAACCGCCAATTCGCTTCATTTGGGCAATTTGCTCCCTCTCATGGTCGCTTTGCATTTTGCATTGCGTGGCCACGGCGTTGTAGGCTTGGTAGGCGGCGCTACTGGGGCTATAGGTGATCCTAGTGGAAGAACCACTGAAAGATCGCAGATGGAACAAAAGGAAAGGGACAATAACGTCGCGAATATTCGTGGACAGATCGAAAACTTCTTCAAAAACGGATTTGAATACGCCAAGTCGAGAAATGTCCCCGGCGCTGTAGACACTTCACTATTACAAGAAAACGTCAAATCTGTGAACAATGCTGACTGGTGGAAATCCGTCAAATTCCTTGACTTCTTGGCATCATTTGGTCTGTTGATTCGAGTCACGCAAATGCTTGCCAGAGACTCAATTCTGTCGCGTTTGGACTCACAACTGGGAATAGGCTACAACGAGTTCTCGTATCAGATCCTTCAAGCGTACGATTTCTGGCACCTCATGAAGGAGCATCATGTGAGCATCCAGGTTGGCGGGAACGACCAGTGGGGGAACATCACTGCAGGCATTGACTTGATTTCTAGGGCACAAAAGAAGTTTGGCGGTTTGGGACCGGAAAAGAGGGAGCTTCCCGCTTACGGCCTCACGGTGCCATTATTAACAACGCCCAAGGGCGAGAAGTTTGGCAAGTCCGCCGGAAATGCTGTTTTCATCAGTAAGAGTATGACTTCACCATACCAATTGTACCAATTTTTTATCAACACAGAGGACGAAATGGTGGGCAAACTCTTAAAAATGTTCACGCTTCTTCCCCTGGAAGCAATAGATGCACAAATTCTTCCCAAGCACGAAAGTGACCCTGGACTTCGAATTGCCCAGCGTGTTTTAGCCAGAGAGGTTACAGATTTGGTTCATGGACCCGGCGTTGGCGATGAAATGGCCTATATCACCAGTTTCCTTTTTCCTACACCCGATCAGCCCTTCGATGATGATATCACTGCCGACAAGATCCTTCTGAAGTTCAAAAATTCAGGGATCTTGCAGGTAGTGTCACTTTCGTCGTTCAAGGACACCAACGACTTAAAAATGAGCACCTTGCTTGCACGTGTGTTGGGAAAATCGAAAAGCGAGACAAAAAATGTGATCCGTGCCGGCGGTGTATATTTGGGTTTGAGTAGGGACCAGTTCCTTGACCAGGACGATGTTGTTCTTTTCGATAGGGAAAATCACTTGATCGAAGGGAAGCTTTTGTTAGTCAGGGTTGGAAAACAAAACTATACTGTGGTTGAGGTCACAGAATAACTGTAAATAGAAAGATCTCGGTAGAGGCTACGAATTGCATTGTCAATAGATGGTAGATCCTCCTATCAAACGATTTGACAAACGTAAGGACCATCCAGAGAAGATACAAACCTCCTTTTTCATAACTCTTCATACTTAACAATTATTCTAAGTGCCATTGCTCTTATTTTAACGAAACATCTCTATTATCTCTATATCATAAATCGTTCCTTCACAATCACTTCTGTTCTTGCAGAAGAACCTCCTCTACGGCCGATATCACAGTCTTAAAAACGTTCTTGTTTGCAGCAATTACACCCTGGGAGTCTAACAAACGACCCTTTCCGAAATCCAAAGGTGTACCATGAATATCTCCTACTTGACCACCGCTCTCGTACAACAAAATGTTTCCTGCAGCATGGTCCCAGATTTTTTCTCTATATTTGTCGTTGATGGGTAACCGCAAGTAAATGTCTGCCTGTCCTTTAGCCAAAACACAGTACTTAACTTGGGAGTCCAAGTTGATGGTTTGGCTTGCTACCGTCTTCGGATCAAACTGCAACTTTTCCTTGATGCGGCTTTGTGTCGAGTGCGAAGAATGGCCTTTTTCCACACCCTCAACGACCTTTAATTCCGAAGGCAGGGTGGCTCCAGTCATGCTAATCTTTTGCTGCTTTTCTAACGGCACAAACTCGTCTGTGGTAAAAAGAGATGTATAGTAAGCACCAAGACCCTTGACTGCCGAGAAAAGACCACCTTTCACGCCAGTTTGGTCCTCATTGGAGACGATATTCTCGGACAAGTTGGGACATCCAATAACACCCAAAACCACTTCGCCGTTTTCGATCAACGCCAAACAAACGGCAAATTGGTCACCGCGCAAGAAACCTTTGGTACCGTCAATTGGATCCAAGGCCCAAAACCGTCCTTCGGACCCGCCACCGTAGTTTCCCAAGTCGATGCTTTCATACACCTGTTCCTTGGTCGAAAGTGAGCCGAGCAACTTGTCAGAGGCGGCGGTCTTCTTCTGCACGTCTGCAATAATATCCATGATGCGGTCCGTTAACTTTGCCGCATCTTCAGAGCCGTCTTTTAACGAAGCCGAGTCTTCTTCTCCGACAATGAAATCTTTAGGAAAATTGAGTCTAATTGCGTTGTTAATGATAGCTTGCGACGCATAGTCACCGACAGTCACAGGCGACTTGTCGTCCTTGATCTGAGTGCCCGAATGGGACGTTTCAGCGATGGAATCGCTCAATTTCTTTGTGAGAACAGATGCTCTCTTGACGGCCAACGTGGCCACGGCCAATTCCTTGGCGTACGGGTGCAGCATCACAACAACGGGTCTTTTTAGAAAATTACGAAGAAACGCAGCGAAAAGAATTGCTATAATGGAGTACTTGAGTACTTTAGAAGTGAACATGGGGTAAGTTCACGTGATGACGATAAGAATTTGCAGCCAAGTCTAAAAGTGGAAAGGAGGGAGAATAGAATTGAGTTTGAAAAAGGAACTATGATTAGGATGGCGAAAGAGATTTTTCATTATATTTTATTTTTTTTTCTTTTGTTGGGTCTCTTGGGTTTGTGGAATGCGGAGAATGGTAGGATAATGAAATGGGTCCGTCCAGTTTTTCAAGTAAAGGGAAGAGATTAAGGTATTGGATTATTTCAGTAAGAAATTCAAGAATGGATAATTTGAGATCTTTGATAATTTCTTTAGAATCTTGTTTGTGTGGTTATGTAGGGGTTGGATTATGATCATGATGATTGTGAAGTGAAGTAATACAAGAAGATGAGGCAGAATGATTACAACTCCTATTGAAGAAAAGAGTCAATTGTAGAGAAAAATGTTTGCTATTAATTTTGTATTGGTGTTTTATATTTGGTAGAAATACAACCAGTCGTCATTGCTTTGAATCAAAATTTGTTGTTGGGTATACAACACTAAAGCTCCCAATAGCTTGATAACCGTCAATATTCTTAAATAGCATCATCATCGATTAATTGAAACTTCCTAACCCTATCAATCTATCTTTTGCATCCAATACTCTAACAACCACCCGAGTTCGACAATCAAAGTCCGAACATTTATCAGCAAATGTTCCCTAAAGTAAGTTAACGGAGATAATCTATCGTTTAAAAAATCAGCACGTTTAGAATAACAAAAAGAAGTGCTAGCAAAGAACGCTACTTTCGAGTTCTCTGTTGAGACGGCATCAAATCCATAGAAAAACTAATAATGCTGTCATACACCCGTTTTGAGGTTTGCATTGAGGGAAACTGCTTGGCTCACCTTATAGCTCACGAGCGTCTTATATCTAGAGAGCCAATCACGGCAATCCTTCCTGTTTCCTTCACCGCTTGTTTGGTAAGTACATTCGTGTTTGTTTTCAAGTCAATGGAAAGTTACCTTAATAGTTTAAAGCATCGGAAAGCACGGCGTTCCCGCCAGTAGTGTAGTTCACCTCATCACAGAATTCTTCTGGATAGTACTTTGAACAAAATCAGACTTGAAAAACCGCTTGTCAATGAATATAGACTCGTTATCAAAAGCGCTGAACAATTCTATCTATTGCAAATCCATTACTCTGAAGTCGAACTAAGTTGTCTGAACAAGTTCGTAACCTTGAACGAAAAAAAAAATTCATATTCAATCTGAGGTCAATTAATTCAATTAAACATTCCTTCCTTAATTCTTTAGCCACGCTTACGTACCTAAGCGCTATAAATTAGTAACTATAACCACACAAGTCATTCACATAGATTCCTCTAACCTTCCACACAAGTTCAATTAGAATTCAATAAAATAAAGAACTTTTTTCTACTCCAATTCTCAGAACCCTTCCCTTTCTAGATCTCTCCTAACAACTCCCCCTCCTCTTCATTTACCCTGACCATCACCAAAACCAACAAAAGCACATTCACAATCCCCTTGACTCGTCTAAAATATTCATTCCCGATTCAATTCCCTTTAAATCATTTCTCGAAATTTTTGTTCCTTCCCTCTCTAAACATTCTCCTATCGACCATCCCCCACCTAAACTTCCCACCTCATCTACTACACTTCTTCCTCCAACGCCATGTCCGGTGACCACAACGGGTCCATGCGACCCACGGCCAAAAGATCGCCGTCCATCCTCGTCACTGACTCTCGGCTGAATACAATCAAGGGCACGCGAGCTCCCTTTGCGGGCCATAACTTTCGTAAACAACAGCTCCAACAACAACTCCAACAACAAACAAAAAACGTCTCAGCACCCGTTCAAGGGTTACAGCATCCACGTGGCCACTCATCTTCGTCGGCTTTGCATCGTCGTTTTGCCGCTAGGGCGAATAGATACACAGATATTTCTGTAGATAAGCTTTTAAGTTATCTGAGCGATATCCCGCTGGGTCAGTCCCGCTTTCCGCTCCTGCCGCCAGCAAATCCTTACTCTCCACCGCAACGGAGTATGTCCCCCTCAGATGGCGTGCCCACGTTGGAAGCGGACGCCCGTCGTAAGAATATCCGTAGCATCCCCAAATTAACCCAAAACCTCCCGACCCGCACATCCAAGACATCACAGCGGCTCGTGCTCATCCCTGACCACTATACCAACACACAATTGCCTCGTGTCGATTTGCTGCCGGCTGTATCTGACTCCAAAGCTGCCGATCTACAGTTCCAGCTCCAAAGGAGCCGCGCCGAGCTCATGCCAAAGGAATTTAGGGCAAAGGAGTTCAGTAGGGTCACCGCCTACTACATCTGCGAGGAATTTAAGTTGCTGGTGCTTATGGATTTTCTCTCAAAGGTCCACAACGTCAAACCCCGACTCTACGACGAGGCGCTATACGTTCCATATACCCTCCCGCTTCTTCCCGGCACGGATGGGTTTCGCGTGAAGTCCAACGACACTGCTAAGTCGCTCGTCAACAAGGAATTGGTTGAGAAGATGATTAACAAGAGTGAGCAGACGGATCACTTATACGAGTACTATTCCGGTGTTGAGACACCCGAAGACGCCAATAATTATTCCATGGATCCGGAGAACGGTGCTGCCGAGAATAATGGTCCGTTTGACCCTTCGGAACCCCAGTTTTTTGCGCCGCCAATGGACGTATCTATGAGCGATGACAGTACCCTCAGCCAGTTCGAATCTAGCAGTTCTGGAAACACAGAAATCGACAAGCAAGAGGGTACGAGCCACGAAAACCCTGCTTTGAGTGCCGAAGCCACTGCAAAAGAGCTGGTCAAGGGCCATCATCAACATGAAGATCCGTCAGAGCTTTTAAAGCACCATGCCGAGATGTTCGTGCTCCAGTACGGAATCGTGGTGTTCTGGAACCTTTCAGAAACGCACGAGAAAAACATTTTGGCGGATTTAGCGTTTGCGTCAGAGCTTCCGGAGCCTTTTATCACAAATGCCATCAGCGAGCAGGATATCGAAACTGAGGAGTTTCATTTTGAGTACGACTCGCAAATCCACCGGCCGCGCATTTACAATGACATGATCACATTGCGCAGCGGTGACCACTTGATTAAATTGACTATGTCGTATGCTATCGCACAACTGACCAAACTTTGTCTTTTCGAAAGTAGAATGGTCCATAGTTTGCAGCTGATATCGAAACTTCCCAAGAAGTTGGCGCTCACTGGCCGGTTAGGGCTCAAGCGCCAGCAGCTCCTTAAAAAGTCTGGTAAGTTGTTTAAACTTCGTGTAGATGTGAATCTCTCCAGTTCCATCCTAGATACGCCGGCATTTTTCTGGTACATCGAGCCGGCATTACATCCATTGTACAACGCCGTGCGGGAGTACTTGGAGATGGAGCAGCGCGTGCAAGTGCTTAACGACCGATGCAAGGTGTTCTTGGAATTTCTGAATATTATCAGTGATAGCATCAACGAATCCAGCACCAAAAGAATCACCATGATGATCATTGTGATTATGTTCTTGAGTCTTGGTGTCAGTGTTTTTGAGTTTTTCCTTGGAATTATTTAGGATTGCCGCTGTGTACGGGTATGCAGTTCAGTGTCGTAAATATACGGGGAAATACGAGGGTTAGGAGCATTAGGCGGGGAAGGTTCATAACATAAATTTATTTCAAAGAGGTACTCGTACATGATAATTTATAATGATAAATGCATTGAGAAAAGGAAATATAATTTTTGGCTGGTTTTGTAGTCCTTTTATTTCTTTTTAATTCCGTTCTTTATACCCCATTGTTTCCTCACATTCTCCTTACCATAATACCCACAGAAACATCTCAGAAGAACCAAATCACCACCATTTTCGTCCGAATTTCAATTAAATACCTTTACTCAATCACAGTGCTTGTAATAAGGATTATGTCACGCAATGTCGTTGCCGTCCAAGCATTCCAGACAGGGACTTTCCCTCGCTGATCAACAGAGAACGATAACCTCTGGAAAAACTCGCCAGAAGTCGTCATTGACGCATCGAGTGGTCGAAACAAAAGAAGAAACTTTGGAAGAAGCAGATTTTCGCGATCCGAAAAAATTACCGCCCACTCTTCGGGGACTAGGCGAAGATCAAGCACTCGTTAATAGGAACCAAAACAGCAACGGTTCGACGCTACAAGTGGGCACAGGGCTCCAAGCCCGGCTCTCAAAAGTAGCTGGTAATGTTTCCTTCTTAGTCATAGATACAAATTTCATACTCTCGCATCTTCTTCTCCTTGATGCCCTTAAAGATTACGGCACCTACTATAAGTTCATTCTTATCATTCCACTTGAGGTTGTGCGCGAGTTAGACGGTCTCAAGGACTCGAGACGATCTCCTCTCAACGAACGGTCAAAAACTACGGTTGGAAAGTTAGCTAGAATGGCCAATGATTGGATATATTATTGTCTTGCGGAACAATTTGTAACCGTGTACGCGCAGGGAAAGCAAGAGATCATTGATGACTTTCTAAGTAACGATGATGCTATTTTAGACTGTTCCTTGTACTTCAAGTGTGTGTTTCCTCAAACCCTACATGTAGTTTTGTCCGACGATAAAAACTTGTGTGCGAAAGCACTCCTGAATGACATCCTTACAATTTCATATAGGGATGAAATGGACGCTCAAATGATTGCGAAGCGTGTTTTTTCAGAGAATGCAGCGAGATTTCGTCCCCGAAAGGTGAAGGTACCAACGTCAGCAGTACAAAAAGAGGTTATTTCTCGGCCAATGGTCCAACGAAGGCCACTTTCTCAGCCAGTACTTCAAAAACAGACAATTGCTCAGCCAGTGCTTCAAAGACAGACAATTGCTCAGCCAGCGCTTCAAAAACAGACAATTGCTCAGCCAGTGGTCCAAAAAAAGCCAGTTTCACAGCCGTCATTCCCTAGGGAATTAACACAATCGTCTCAATTAAATTCAGGTAGAGCGAAGTCGGTGATAGATTCCTCCAAGTCATCTCGCTTAGGAAAAGAACCCACTAAAAATCTGATGATTGTTGCAAAACCTCTTCCTTCAACGGACCAAACCTCTTCCCATCACGACCCCACCCTCGAACGCATAAAGATCATCAACTCAGTATATAGCGAGGTCGAGAACATTCTGATTTCCTTGGCCAAATTTCATATTCAGTCCGGAGCAAACGTGTCAAACACAAACGTAGAAGACATTACAAGTTTGCATGATGCTGCTTACGCTTTTGACGGACTGACTTTTCGAAAATCTGGCACGAGGGTGAGGTTTCGTTTTCATGTTCATGAGTTCCACGACTATTGTGTGAATGTCCCAAAAAACATACAAGAACTAGACTACTTTGTGAAGTTCTGGAGTAAGAACTTGCAGTGGCTCTACCTATGGAGTACGCCGAAGCAGAACCAAAACGCTTTGAATTTCATGATTGAGCGGTGGAAGACACTTGTTGACGAGGCGAAACAATTGGGAACCTAGTTGCGTAATGACTCACGAGCGACATAACTATAGAAGGTAATGAATTGGAGAATTCAAGAATTCAGTATGTATCACAATCATTTTATCGGTCATCGCCTGCCAATTCGGCCGATCCGTCGTCTTCGTGGAGAAGAGCCCTCCAGCTTTACCGGCGACGACGTGTACTGTTTTGTAGGGGAAGAAGGTGGATTCAAGACTTCTCGTTTAGTTTTTTTATGCTGAACCTCATCAAGGGCCTCTAATTTCGGTCGTATGCGTGTTTTTTCACCTAGAGTCATAAGGTTTGAAATGCCTCTAATTTCTCTCTTGCAAACGTCCGGCGTTTTCCAAACCACAGCGTCCTTGGTTGCGTCCTCGATTAGCGCCCATTTATCTTCCGCCGGCACGTATTCTTTCCGACAAGCGGCCATAAACTCGTCGCGAGAGAATTCTTCAAGATCACGGGCATCCTCCGGGTGCTGTCTTTTATATTTTTCCATAAGCTCCGAGCCATTAACCGTCTTATAGTTCTCCTCTAAATAAAGAATGTATTTCTGCTGTATTCGGATTGTGCTCTCCAATTTTAGCGCCAGATGTTTAAGAAATGAATGGGTATGGTAACTCTGGAGACACAATGACGCAAAGAAATCCAGTTCCGCTTCACTTGAAAGACGTTTAAGATGGAATTGCCACTTGAGAACGTCTGAAATGTCCGTTACGATACTTATCTCCGTACCGTTCTCGGTTAAAGCCAACTTCAGTTGTGGTGTAGCAAACAGCGCCTCGAAAAGCAGCACCAAGAGGCGCAATTTTTCCGGAGAAAAGTCAGAAATATTTGCCTCAGCGGCTGCCGTCGCCACATCGTCTTCTTCGGGCCGGCACGTCCATACCCCAACCATATCCGTCACATACACCTGATATGTGGGGTCCAACTTCAAGAACCCACACAAGTACGTCTTCTTTGCAGAATCAACACGATGCCACGCAGGAAGGACGACAGGGCTCATGTTTCCGACCCAGGGCAGTTAGTACAGCGGATACGTACGATTTTGAGCAAAAAGCCACGGGCTATAGTGGCAGTGGCGGGTGTTCCTGGTGCAGGGAAATCGACCCTTGTGAATACGCTAATAGGGCGCCTTAAACAGGAAAATATTTTGGCACAACTGTTACCCCAAGATGGGTACCATTACTATCGCTCGCAATTGGCCCACTTTCTTGATCCTGCCGAAGCGTTTCGGCGCCGAGGTGCTCCGTTTACTTTTGACGGAATTCGTTTTGTAAAGGCCGTGGAGAAACTACACGAGAACGTGGATGTAAGCGTTCCTCTGTTTGATCACGCATTGAAGGACCCCGTCGAAAACGATATTGTTATCAGCGCTGATGTGGCGGTGGTCTTTGTAGAAGGAAACTACGTAGGATTGGTTGAAGAGCCGTGGTGTCGAGTTTCAGCAGCTAGTGATGAGTTATGGCTTGTGGACACTGATCCTGATTTGGTGCGTAGGCGGCTCATTGCGCGTCATTTGGCAAGCGGCGTTTCCGAGACAATGGAAGAGGCTGTGGAGAGATGTGACGGGCTGGACGGCGATAATGCGGTCTATATTCGGGAGAATCTGAAAGTTCCGGATGTTTTAATAGATCTTGGTTGATTCGGAAATGCGTGGTCTCAATGGGAATGTTGGAGATTGATGAATATGGGAATCGATGAAAGAATTTACGAACTAACGAACTTACGAACTAACGAACTTACGAACTTACGAACTTACGAAGTCACAAACTTACGAGTTGCGAATTGCAAATTACGAGCTCATGAACTGGGGTTCATTCTTTTAAATTTTATCTCAATTTAAAAATGTCTTCCTTTACCAAAACTGTCAGGTCCCAATCAAGCATCACTCATTTCTTTCCCATTCAACAACTTTCACTTTCCAACCCCAAGTCGTTTTGTGCAATCCCTTCAAAAACCACTTCTTAATGCATACTCAAAATTAATATTCATCTCGTTTTCCTCGCCGTTTCCTCTTTTGCAGCCAATCTCGTATACAAACATGTCATACTCCCAATGCTAATTCGCTAAAACGAACATGCACCTAAGGGTCTCCTGATCCGAAAATACTTTTCTTTATATACTAGAATGGTTTCGAGCCCGAACTAGTCGTACGTTTGGGTATACGAGTTTTGGGCCACAAATCATCCCACCGCTTGGCTGCAGGTGACATCCTGTGCACATAAATAGACAGTAAACGGCCAGTGAAGAGACATAGATCAGCAACAGAATACCAAAGGAAACAAAGACTAATTGAATTTTCTTTCTGTGTTAGGAGCCCTGATCCATATTTTCTATAAAGTTTTGTATATAGGCCGAATTTTCCTCAGTATTATTGATATATACTCTCCGATATATCTCCCCCATATCTCCAAATTTCACTTTCCATACACTACTAGTGAAATATCACATCTACTACCTCCACAAAACAGCGGTAAAGTCACTCAAAATCGTCAATTGACAGAGAAGTCCTTGAATTCCTTTCAAAAATTTTCCCAGTATCTTGAAGAAATCTCCTCGAAATGAGTCCTATCCATGATACTTCCCGTCCCATGCGTGAACGTATGGAGGCCCTTGTTAGATTGAAGCAGAAACAAATTACCGATGCTCTTGCTGCCATTGACACCGTCACGTTTCACACAGACACATGGGAACGTGGAAACAACGGTGGAGGCGGCCAATCGATGGTTCTTCAGAACGGAACAACGTTCGAAAAAGGTGGTGTAAATATCTCCGTTGTTCACGGCAACTTGCCTCCTCAGGCCATTGCACGTATGCGTGTTGACCACCGCAACTTGTCTGCGTCGCTGGACGGCTCTGTTGACTTTTTCGCTTGTGGTTTATCGATGGTTATTCATCCACATAACCCTCATGCACCAACTACGCATTTGAACTACAGATACTTCGAAACCGTAGACCCACAAACAAAGGAATTGTCCACGTGGTGGTTTGGTGGTGGCGCCGACTTGACACCTTCGTATTTGTACGAGGAGGACGCTAAACACTTCCACCAGCAACACAAGGATGCCTTGGACAAGTTTGACCCGGAATTGTACCCCAAATGGAAGAAGTGGTGTGACGAATACTTCTTCATTAAACACAGAAACGAAACCAGAGGCATTGGTGGTATTTTCTTCGATGATTTCGATACCAAGGACCCCAACGAGATCTTGAAGATTGTCGAGGCCTGTTTCGATGCTTTCGTGCCCGCATACGTTCCCTTGGTTGAGAAGCACATGAATGACGCCTTCACGCCGGAGCAGAAGCAGTGGCAACAGATCAGAAGAGGACGTTACGTGGAGTTTAATTTGGTCTTGGACAGAGGTACTCAGTTTGGCTTGCAGACCCCTGGTTCAAGAGTTGAGAGCATTTTGATGTCTCTTCCTGCCACCGCCAGCTGGGTTTACGACCACCACCCAGAGCCTGGTTCGGAGGAGGATAAGCTCGTACACGTGTTGCAAAATCCTGTGGACTGGCTTTAAATTGGATAACGATCAAAGAAGTAAGTAGACCCGTCAATTAATTAAAATCTGATGGTTAATTTATTGAATGTATTGGATTTAATGAGATGTAACTTTGGTAGACAGGTGGCCAAGGGTAATTTGCGAGATGAGATATGATTTAAACCGTTTTGATGTTACGGGAAGGTAAAGTTATTGTCTTCACCTTTGACTTTCTTGCAGCTTTCTGGATTTTGTATAGGTTAAGTTTTTTCTTTGCCCTGAATAATTGATAACCAGTAAGATGGTTCTTTTACTTGTAACTTTCAGTAAGATTGATTCATCAACAAGAACTAATGGGAAAGCTTCGTAAATGCCCTTAATCGTTCAAAATTATATAGCCAACTTTGTTTTACTGATATGAAAAATGATTTGGCGGACATGTAAGCGCATAAATGTTTGAGGATTTATTTTCTTCGTAGCGAATTTCAAAGGCAATCAGCTTTGAAATTGAAATCGAATGAGCTAAATCAATCTTAGTACTTTCTGTATAATTAATGTGCTAGGTTCTTGCATTCCTTTTATATCTACCTTTTGTATGTCTTCCTGCGTTTTTACGAATGCACGGGCGCCTATATATATACATGCAGGACAATTGATCTTCTCCATCATTTGACATTCTTATTAGTATCTGCGGTGATAATAAATGGAGCATCTTTATTCTAGTAGGAATAGATTGTGTAGTTTTGTATTTCAAGCACAGTCTTCCTTACCTTTTCTGAGGATTTGTAATTTAAATGTCGCAAGATGATGTTGATACTCGTATAGGAAATATGGTAATACATAAAACTTTATAGCATATGAACATTTCGTTTGCTTTCCCTTTTTTCATATTTTGGCTGCAATGAGATCTCAGAATGTAAGTGGTGTCAGAACCACTCGACTTCTTGCCTGTTAAAATAGTAGAGACCTTTTAACGGTAGTGGAACACATGTTGAATGAATTCCAAATGGTCTTTTTTTGAATTTGTTCCAACGGAGAATTGGCTTCGATTTAATTTCGAAGGGCTTGACGGCGTTTCCTCTAGTGTGGTATTCAATTGAGTTTAGCGGCAGAAATGGACCATGATAAAAAGTGAAAAGTTTATTTTAAATTGTTTTTAATTGACCTAGGATTCTTATTCTCTGTTTTCTGTAGGTCCATTTAAGATCGCTTTTGTATTAGGACACATTCTGTGACTAATGCCAGAAGCTATGGCAAATTTTAATCTTCTTGACCTTTTCGAGGCAATTAAAACAAGAAATCCTCCAATTAATTATGATTGATTCAAAGTTTTATAAACGCAGAAGTACTCCGTGAATCCTACGCCCTCCTTTTTCATCTATACGCTCTTGCATGATTCCCAATTTTAAAGTCTCGAACTGAATTATTAATACTTATTCTAAATAAACTTGGATTTTTGAACAATCGCCGTTTATTTTCTAATCATCGGAAGCCGTTGTAAATGCAACCGGAGTCCAATAAATGACCAATGAGTCTCTCCAAGAAAACAATGCAACAGAACCATATCAAATCTAATTTTATCATTTCTCGTTTTCCCCTGTTGTTTATGTCACATTGGTTGCTCTGACTTTATCTCCGGTTTTGCGTTCGGTACCAGATCGTGAAATCCATAAGTAGAGACATCATATTTGGCATTGAAATCTTTCCGGGGTGTCATTGTTCAATTCAACGGCTAAATTGCATCAAACAATGTGTCTTCGTCTCGTCATGGTTCGTTGCGGCTGAGACATTTCCTAACAATATGCCTACATGTGATTCTGTGACAGTCAACAAATCTATGGGACGTCAACGGATCTATAAGATCGCCCCTGCCGCGCTATCGATGTTTCGTTTCACATATCTGTTGTTTTACATTCTGTCTTTATTTTGTATTGTCTAACTAGTTAACCTAGAAAATCCAAGCAATGTAATTTCAAAAATTTAAAAAAGCACATTTCAAAAGGACAGTTCCTTGGCTTTCTTATCAAACTTCCTGTTCACATTACATCCCTGGCAAGAACAACCAGGTAACAGGCTAAACTTTTGAGTTACCATTCCGGGCCGTTCCCTTCTCTCCCGGCCACATTTAGGGCCATCATAATGGTCGCCTCAATTTCAGCTCGCCGAAACAACTCCGACTGCCCCTATAAGATCGGCCGTACCGAACGGCTGCAAAATTTTTCACCAATCAACCTGCATCTATGATAACGTTCGTTATTACATAAAGGAACGAGATGAGCCCTTATCCTAACAGGTCCTTACATATACGATATCTGCATAAGTGCGCACAACCTCAAGTCTATGTGCCGGACATGCAACGGTGACATGATAGTCAAATTTTCTTGGTATTCAGGTACCACAGACGACATGTCTCAAAACCAGCATAGCAGTGGAAAGTGAAAGCATAACCGCTTGCTGATCGATTTTTTCCGAAACTTTTCCATCACAGTGCTACAAATCCTAGTTGAGTTAGGAGTTTGCGGTATTTTCCGAGATTAAAGCCCCCCCTCCCATTTGGCGTGGCCGTGGACTTTCCTGCAGGAGACGCAGGAGTTTCTGGAGGTCACATGTTGCAACCAATATGGCTGAAAGACTCTCAAAATCGTCAGAAAAAAGCTGGAATTTTGCCAATTCTATTTTTCAGCGTTTCTGACCGCATCTAGCTGATCATTTTGCAATTTTTTGCAACGTTCCAGCGCCACGTGGGCGTCCAGCACTGTACTTCAGGGTGCGCACCTCATCTCCGACCCTCATCACCATAAAAGCAGGCCCATCTCACGTTCGCGAAACATTTTTCAAACCACTGCTTCTTTCTGTCAAGCTTTGATAAATCCGGTTTTTTTGTTGTCAGAAATACCGATTTCGACTTTTAACTATGGTAACACGCTTGCTGTTTTTCCCATAAAAAGTGTCGTAGATACTAGCCAGATCGAACTAGAACCAAAGAAGGTTGAAGGTCAAGCGAGACAAGTCTGTCAAGAATCCAACAAAAAGATACTAATCAGGATATCAAGATTTAAATCTTAAGATATCAAGATCTACGATCGAAGAATTCCCATTCCTTTTTGATCCATTCTCCAACTATCCTTTGATAGTTTAGTGAAGCCTTTCACGACTCATTCTTCTCCAAAGTGCCGCGTGCGTTATCGTACGTCACTAGTGTTCGAGTTGAAGCCCTCTTGCTCAATTCCTTGCGTCGTTGCCCCGGCGCTGACTCGCAACGGCCGTTACATAATCGGTTAGAACGATTGCTTCCGTAAAAGTCAATTTAGTCTCTCTTTAATCCCCCGTAGTAATGTCTGACTCTGAGTACTCGATCCCGCTCCCCCGGATTTCCGTAAACCCCGTGGCCGACGAGGGTTTGAATGACCACAGACACCAACGCGAACGATTGCCTCCTCCGGAAGAAGGAGCACCTGTTCTGTCCCACATCCACCATCAAAACCTCCAGAAACCCCTGGCCTCGTCTGAGACACCTCGCTACAGAAAAAACTCGAGATCCATGCTGGCCGCCGACGCTGCGGAGGATATCCGTAAATTGAAGAAGTCCTCTCGAGCTGGTCGCGCGCAGGGACCCGATCTCGTACGTTTGCTGAAAATGAAGACCAACGAACTGGTTTTCTCTTCGGAGGCCAATGCCGGTGCCAACTACCACTCGCGCCGTGAGCGCCGTCTTTCGAGATCATCTGTTGATCTGGAAGCCGACTCACACGCGCTGAGATCGTCCCAGGAAACAGAGGAGGATGTGTGTTTCCCCATGGAACATGTGCGCATTAACGGCATCGATTTTAGCGAGATCGAAGCGTTTATCGAGGAAGAACGCCTGGTCAAGTCACTTTTGAAAAAGGAGGACAGCTCCTGTTCATATCCGGTCCAGGTGATAATTAATGAAGCTCGCAAGTCTCGTACTACTGACAGTATGCACCTGTTCCCTATTAAGCCCAAGCGATCGTTCCTCCAGAGAACTTCGCGGGCTTTCCGTAATTTGCGTGGACGCCATAAAGAAATCGACCTCGAGATGCAAGACACAAAGCCTTCTGACTCCAGCGAAGACGGATTCTCGTACGACAAGATGGGCGGCGACGATAAGTCCTCAGAAAACGTCAAGTTTGGTGGCACTCGTATTAACAATGGCGAGTTGGAGTTACCTAACAGGTTCTCTCTCTTCCATTCAGATAATGAGGAGACAATCCACTCTCCGGACATCCCCGGGCTCGTACCTGAGGGCCGTAGTGTCAGCGAGGTTTTCCATGCTGGTGAATCCACGTGGTGGTTGGACTGTACATGTCCAACAGATGCTGAAATGAAAGTATTGGCGAAGGCATTCGGTATCCATCCTTTGACTGCCGAAGATATTCGTATGCAAGAAACCAGAGAAAAAGTTGAGTTGTTCCGCAACTATTACTTTGTCTGTTTCCATACATTCGAGCCAGATAAGGAGTCTGAGGACTACTTGGAGCCAATCAACGTATACATTGTGGTTTTCCGCGACGGTGTACTTACTTTCCACTTCTCACCTGTTCTGCACGGCGCCAACGTCCGTCGGAGAGTGCGTCAATTGCGTGATTACGTTGATGTTAGCGCCGATTGGATTGGATACGCTATGATCGATGATATCACCGATGGCTTTGCTCCAGTGATTACCGCCATTGAGTATGAGGCAGATGCTATTGAGGCATCAGTGCTTGACGCGCAACTGATGAACTTTTCATCAATGCTTCGAAACATTGGAGAGTCGCGCCGGAAGGTTATGACTTTGATGCGTCTTCTTTCCAACAAGGCCGACGTTATTCGTATGTTTGCCAAACGGTGCCAGGATGAAGCTTTCCATCAATTCTCCACGTCCACTACCTCTCGCGTGAATTTGAACGGATTTCCTCAATCTCCAAGTTCTCAATTTGTTGGTGTAGGTACCAGCTTTGTCCCCCCACCAGGCGCTCCACCCGGAATGATGGCTCAGGTCCAAACTCAGGGTAAGGCACATCCTCGTGCTGACATTGCGTTGTACTTAGGTGATATTCAGGACCACGTGGTGACCATGTTCCAAAACTTGGCTGCCTATGAGAAAATTTTCAGTCGTTCTCACTCCAACTACTTGGCGCAATTGCAGGTGGAGTCATTTAACTCCAATTTAATGGTGTCCAAGATTTTGGGAAATGTCACGTTGATCGGTACGTTATTTTTGCCCTTGAATGTGATCACCGGTATGTTTGGTATGAACGTCAAAGTTCCCGGAGAAGGTGAGGACTACTGGTTCTACGGAATTCTCGCTTTCATGTTTGTTTTGGTTTCTGGTATGTTTGTGGTGGTTCGGTGGTGGTTGAAGCGCGAGGAGAATTCAGAAACCCATAAGGAAAACTCCAAGAAGTCGATCAAGAGCTTTAGCTTGAAGAACCGTAGCCGCGACATTGCTAAGTCGATCTTGAGTGTTCCCAACAGATACGACTAGATGTAAACTAGATATTTATTGCCATTGGAAGTAATAGGAAGCTGTACTTATATATTAATGAAAAGTTAATTTGAATTGAATGGTAGGAATAAAAGAAGTTGATTAATATTGTTTGGTATGGTTTTCCCTTATTATTGATTGATTGTACTTTTTGTTTTTTCTTTTTCGAACACTTTACAATTCAGTCTTCTATTTTATCTATTGAAACGATTTCAATTCTTTAAATACTTTCTTTTGTCCAGTCTTCGTTGGCTAATCTTCTCTATCTATTCATCTTCGCCTCTTCGTAGTTTTTTACTTCTTCGTCTTTTGTTTCTTTGCCTTTGGCTTTTGCTTCGTTTCCTGGTCATCTCCAGCTGGAATCCATATCTCGTCTTCCTTCTCATTTTCTTGCCTAGCTGGACCGTTCACATTGCGGAAAACTGTGTACCGCCACTGCTGTACCTGCTTCTTCTTGGTGTGTTTCCGCTTGTCTTTCAACGCCAATTCCTTCGGGCGGTATGGCGCAAACTTTTTTATGCTAAAGTATTGATTGAGTTCTTGGTCATCTGCCAAAAAGATATCACGCGTAGTCAACCCGTAACTCTCGGGAGAAACTTCTCTGTATTTGAACTTGATGTCATCGGTTTTCAGGCGGCCGCGCTCTTCTTCGACTTCTTCTTTGATACGACTTGTGTTTGCCTCAACCAATTTTTTGGCCCTCTCTTTTAGGGATTCTTTTTCTTTCTTGGCGGATTTCTTTTCCTTTAATTTGTCCTTTTTAGAAATTTTCATGGTCAGTTTTTCGGCTTCTTCTTCTTCTTCTTCTTCTTCTTCTTCTTCTTCTTCTTCTTCTTCTTCTTCTTCTTCTTCTTCTTCTTCTTCTTCTCTTTCTCCTTCTCTCTCTCCTTCGCCTTCTTCTTGATCATCTTCCTCTTTATGGAAATCTGCCATGATCTCGTCATCCTCTCCCCACTCAGGTTTTGCCAACTCCGAACCGTAGTACTGTTCATTAAATATCTCCGACATCTTGCCGTCCCAGTCAGCATCGTCAAAATCATCGTTGAGCAAAGAGTCACCAAACACACGCTCAATAACAGCATCGCTCACTTCATCACCAACGGCCTCCTTGATCTTGGCAAGTCTGTCAATCACTTTGTTCATCTTCGTCACCTTTTTTTTCTGGAGAGCCTGCTCTATCTCGTGGTTTTCCTGTTCCTTGATGGCTTGTTTCTTCTCTCTCGCGCGTTTACGGGAGTTTGTCTTGCCACGTCTCAAGGTGGCCTGGTTACGGGCGTACGACACGATTTCTGCCGAATTAGGGTCCTCATAGCGAAAGTTATACGCGCGCTCGAAATCCTCCACAGCGTCCTCAAAATCCTGCTCATCGTCGTTATCAATGGCATCCAAGTCGATCACCTTATCATTTTTCGTGGGGATCCATGCCTGATTGTTGAGAAATGACGACAAGAACTCTTCGGAATTGGTGGCTGGATCTGGTAGTCTAAGTGGTTGTTTGTCAGCATCTATGGACAGCTTCTCCTTCTTTTTGAGAAATCCGTCATCATCTCCGTCTTGATCGTCATCATCTCCATCGAAAGCGTTTTTAATGTCATTAATGAGCTGGTTTCTTTCCTCACGTTCTGCCACCGCATACGGCTTCTCGCCGTCTACAGTGCCATATTCGTTATCAATGTTCATCTCATTTTCATTTTCGTCGCCAATCTTGTATTCTCCAGAAAGAAGGTTCATACGATGATAATCCTTCAAGTACATTGGCTTATCGGCACTTTTTCTGGCCACTTTCACATCAGACTCGTCAAAGAACTTCACCTCTGGGTCCAAAAGCTTCTTTGGGTCAGTTTTAAGCGCATGCATCACATTTTGGATCAGCTTCTCGACATTTTCGGTCAACAAATCGCCATATTCGTCTTCTGGTTCAGATTCGGATGATTCATCGTCAGACACTGGAGAAACGTCCGATTGAGCTGGTTTTTCCACAGACACCTTTTCCTGTGCTTCTACAGGAATCACCGTTGCATGAGCGTCTTTTGCGGCCTCTCTGGCCTTCTTGGCGGCGGACTTCTTTCTGGCCATGTTGTATTCGGAGATGAGATGCTCATCGCTCCGGCATACACCTGATCTGGGGAAACTATGTAAGTCATATTAATCAAACAAAACTACGATTTAGCTTTTTTTAATTTTTACTTTTTTCTTTTCTTTTCTCTTTTCTATTTTTGATTCATTATTTTTACAATTTCGCTACTTCTGTCCGCTCAACTTGTTGCTTCGTTTCGTACCACCATAAATAAGCAACCTCACACCGATTGAGATCCAAATTCTCACTCACAATCGTCCAAAACTTGGCTGCAAGAAAAACGCCCTCGCTGTCATTGCTGTTAAGGATAAGCTCCCAGATTTTATTAAGCCACCGCTCAAAATCAGAAAGTGGAAGGTATGGAATCACATTCAAAAAGGAAAGAATGAGGCCCTCGCGCACAGTCTCAGGTGATTGGCGAGCCTCAAAGAATTCCTGACCTGTTTTCTTTCCAAACAGTACAACATCCACCACCGCCAAGTCCTTGAACTTTTTATGCTTGTGTTCTTCAACTATGTTTGTGTTAGAAGAATCTGGAAGCTGCGATAACGTCGAGTTGGCGTCTGTTGTCGGAATTGGCAGCGCAGACGTGAACATATGGCCGCTGCGTGCTTGGATGAGCTCACCGCTGCGGGTATTGGCTGCCTTGAAGTGTATAAACTCTAAAAACTCGTCAATCAGCGTTTTGAACAAACCGTCCTTGTAAACAAGCGGGCTTGACATGATTTTCTTCCCAAGAGTCTCCACAGCCATGCTCAATTGTGTTGCCGAGATACGTGAGGGGAATTGGCCCGCCAAGACTTCAAAATATCGCAACACTTGACCGATACCACTCCTGTCATTGTTCATCTTGGAAAAAAACGCCAAGAGCACCGAGTGTCCGGCCTCAGTGATGGCAGAATCGGTAAGGAATCTGTTTTCCGTCAAGTCAAACGTCACTTCATAAACGAAAGCCTCGTAGGCTGGATCTCGAAAAGCGTTTTGCTGGAAGTAGCTTTCAAACAAACCAAGCGCGAACAACACTTTGCTGCGAAGAACAAAACTGCGATTCAATGCTGTATGGTGGATGCTCAATTCATAGTTACCTATAAGCTGCCGCGTAAACGTCTGAAACCGGCAAGACGTATTGTTTTTGCAGCAGAGCTCTAAACAGACAAAGTACACGAAATTGTACCCGTCAAAGCCGCCTTGGCCGACGGAAAGAAGGATAAAGTTTGTGTAGTACAAGCACCGGAGAATTTGAAAGCTGATATCCGTGTAATGGACCTCTGTTGTGGACGTATTTGCGATTGCAAAGATTTGACGAAACAATCCGATGTTTCGTGACTCCACGAACCTCGTCATGATTCCTTGAAAAATGAGCACCTGGGAGAATAGAATGCTTTTGAAGAAAAACCAAAGTTTGTTTGAGTTTTCAGATCTAGCGCTTGCGGAATTTGGATCACTGTCGATTTGGGGATATGCTAGAACAAACCGGTTCATTTCTTGATTAAAAGCAGCAATTTCAGAAAGAGACAGGAAGATGAGCTCGTATGACTCGGGCGCATACAGCAAGTTGGCAAATAGACGGTCGAGCAACACGGATACCTTGCTTATGTGTTTCATGATCAGATTCAGGAGTGCAGCGTCCAAATCTGCCGGGTTTTCGAATCGCTGATACATCCTACAGTATCCCTGCGGGCCGTACATCAATGTTACATAGCGTGATATTACAAACTCCTGCTCGGATCGACAAATGTACGAATTTAAGTCATCGTCAGATCGAAGCTTGAGCGCCAACGTGAGCAACGCCAAGTTCACGATTTCACTGTTACTACGGTTAAATGAAAGCGTGTTTCTGAGACATTTTTTGTAGAGGAGATCTGCCGAGTGGTCGAAGCTGCTGAAAAAGGGCAGATATCCGAAAGGGTTCAGCGATGCATACAAGTCGTCACGGAGATCATTAGTTAGCGAAATTCCGGTGAGAATGGCAAGTGCCTTCCAGCTGTTTTTCACGGGATTGAAAGCTACGAAGCTCTTGATTTCACGAAGAATAGTATCGTAGAAACTCTTGATAGAAAGTGTTGGCTGTGACACCCGGAGTTTTTTGTCAAAGATAAGCTTGATGACCTCTACAACCAAATACGCTTCCTCAAACGTTGGGTCGACAAAACAGACCGGGTTGTTGAGGAAACTGGCGGTCACAAGGCGCAAATTGTGTTCATGTTTAACATACGGAACATAGTTGTATAAGTAGCTGAGAATCTGGCTTACGGATGTCGAAGAAGGTGGATTTCGAAGCGTATCTACCAAATAATCGAGTTCCTGGGGTCCAGAAATATTCATGACGATTTTGTGATCAATAGGTGGGAAATAGTAGTGGCTTATCAACCGAGGTCTTGATATCTGGGGTATGGGGGTACAACTAGGAAGTGAATTGGAATTTTGGAAAAAATTAAAAATGGGTAAGAGTGTTGTTTGGGATATATAAAATGTATAAATGTGTGTTTTGAATCCTTTTGAATTAATTTTTGCAATGATTTTTACTTTTGGTGAAAATTTGGGTTAAACATACGTGAATGTAAACTTTGAGAGAGACTCTAAGAGATTGGCATAAGAAAGAGTTAAAATAAAAAATGTTTTTATATTCTCCATTCCTTTTATCTTATTTCTCGTACACTTTGGACTTCGATACCATCATTCTCCACTCCCCTTGGCCAACATCTACCAAGAAACCATAGAAAACCTCTCTTTTCAAAGTCATGGAAAAAAAAAAACAATCAAGAAAACATAATCCCAGTCACGGGCTCATAACCAAAAAAAGAAACCAATTTTTTCATTTAAATCCCCCTCTGATCCCCCAATTAATTCTCCCTGATCTCCCACTCAGACCACTTTCGCAGCCCATCTTTCGCAGCCAACCAATATCACCACAAACAAAAACAGAGCATGGGCCGTCGATTCGCTGTTCGTGGCCGCCTATTGCCCTGGCTCAATCCATACAGCACGATGTCTCTCCCGATGACGTCATGGCGCTTCTTTTCGACAGATATGGGCCTACGAAATGCGTATGCCGATTGGGCTTCATCAAACGTCGAGACTGGGAAGTCGTCGTATTTAGACCTACGGCCAGCTTCAAAATCGATTTCTGCGTCGAAAGCGACCACAACATTGCACCCGAATGTCAATTTCTCACCCCAAAACACAGTATCCAGTGACCTGTCACAATCGATAGAAACTCACATTCTACGGTCGCTGATCAAGGCCATACCCGTGCTGCCGGCGGAAATTGACGTCGTTCGGCTCTTTCACGCGGGTGATTTTGGTGCCATGTACGCCAAGTTGGCCGAGTTTAAGGCACAAAATATCTTGGTTCCATCATCGCTTTTAACCGAGATGGCAGCGGCGCTTCAACAGGCATTCCCACCCGACCGAACACGTGAAGAGCTTTATCGGTCAAGCATCGAGCTCCCGGCGTTTTATGTCAAGTCAGACTTGCGTTTGTATTCGGCGGCACTGGTAATAAGCACTCATATCAAATACTTACACAAGGCGTTTGTTCTCTACGAAACTGAGTACTCGTCCGAGCCAAATTTCATTGAATCGTACATTTGGCTTAGTTACCACACTAATGAGCTCGTAACGCTTCAGCGACTCTGCCACAACTATCTACAAAAACCTTTGTACGATTCAAGGACTCTCAGCCACATCACCAACGCTTTTATTTACAACTACGATGTAGAGTTTGCCAAGTCCTTGTTCTTGAGTATCATAGGCATGCAGAAGTACTTGGACGAGGCATATTTGTCTGCCACCTTAGTGGCTTTTACGCACGTTAAGGCGTCATACGATAACACCATCTTCATCTTTAAGGAATGGTCCATGGCGGAGAATTGCGAGAGCCCTTATCCTAAAACAATCGCCTTGCTTCTTAAACAAAGTAGTTTGTATGGCTCTGCCGACGAAATTGCCGCCATGAACGACATCGCCAGCCATTTAGGCTACAACAGTAATTTGTTTGTGCAAATGGTGACAATACAGAGTAGAATTGTGCGTAGAGACAACAACAAGATGAAAAACATCACCGCAGACGATATCGAGGAAATCCTCCGGGTAAGAAACGGACTTTGTGGCTCGCGCACCACCCTCAAAGCGTACTACGAGTCATTTATACGTTTCTTCTGTACATATTCGACCATGTCTGTGGTGCAATTCTTCCTAAAAGAGATGAACAAGGATGGGATCCCGCTTTCTCAGTTTGCGTACGACAGTATAGTCACCCACTACATCTCCACACGCAAGTTCATTCCTCTTTACAAGTTCATGAAGAAATTTCTTTCAAAAACTGTATTGTTTGAACCATTCTACGGCAAATACCTATTCGATGGCTTTGTCCGCGCTTACCCATATCATGGTGACGAGTTTGCCCAACGAATGTCAATTTGGCTGGCCAAAGCAACTTCCCCAGACGTCCACCAGAAACTCATGGACTCGTGTAAGCTTAAAAAATTATCCTCGAGTCTTAATCCGTATGCTATCCAAGAGCCTGCTTTCAGCCAGAAGTATCATTCGCCACAGTGGAAGGAGGTCAAGTATGAACCGTCAAAACCGCACATGAAACTACAGCGCCGGTCGCAGATGACGTTTCGGGCAGAACTGGGTCTTCGGGAGATCATGCGGAAGGGAATCAGCCCCGAATACTCGTTGGTGGAAGAAACATTACGCAACCTGGGTCCTGCCGTGCGGAGAGGCATCTTAACTGCGCTACCTGGGTTGCGTTTGAATCGGTACTCGCTGCGGTTGCAAATCTACGATTTCATTCTCGAAAAACCCGACAAACAGGCGTTCCAGAAGTTTGTGCGTGAGATCGAACCGCGCTTAAACACAAGCGACCGTATTTTTCTTGCACGAAGAGCACTCAATAAGTGCGACAATGAGAGCTTTTTGATTTTGATGGGCTCTTTGAATCCCCTCGAAATGACTGACAGTCGTCACATGATCGTGTTGAATTTGAAGCTTCGACACGCGCTACAAACCCGCAATTTTGCTGCTTTTGACAACTGCATCGTGACATTTCCAATTGGCGATATTACACTTTCTCCATTTATGCTTAAGCAGAGTCGGTTCGTAGAGAAAATACTTAAGAAGAAGATCCAGGCACTGAAGAAAGATGCAGTGGCAGTAGAAGCCATGACCAGCAGCATGAGCAAATTGCATGGTTTGATTGGCGATATCGAGGTGAGACTCGAAAAGGACACAGAGGACATCAAGAAGCTCATGAACGATGTTTTTGAGATGTTGGATGAATGGGTAGAAAATTCGGAGGCAATGAAAGTCCTCGCGATCACAGAAGCAAAAAAGATGGACTCCAAAATATCGCATGAGATCCAAAAAGATTGATGATGCATTAATGGAATAGAATGATATAGACTACAAATGAAGGTGGTGATTGCATAAAAAAGTGAAATGTAGTCGAACGATAGTCAGCAGTTAAAGAAAATTTGTTGTGTTACTGTTAGTATAACTTCTTTATAGTTACACCACCCTTTTTTAAACTATTCTATTGTTTCCCCCATCAATTACCTATTAAACTATATATTATCACCGACGGATCGTTCTAGCAGACCGAGTTTCCGAACTTACGCTTTGGTACTTCGCATATTTGTCCTTGATTGACGTTTCTGCTCCTCGGGCAGATTGCACGGAGTGGTTGGTTGCCGCAGAGGTATAAGGTTGTGAAACGGGTTCGGAAGCCTTATAATATGAATCCACACGCAGCGAATCCGTCTCTGTGGCCTGCCGTTTATTGGAGCCAGAGTACCTATCTGTAGTAGGTCTCTTATGAGCGCGAGAAACTGTTCCCGATTGCTGGAACGGGTTTGAGGTAAGATTGAGGCGTCTCCCCGAAGCAGCTGCCGAAGCTTCGCGAGCGTGACTAGACGGCTGCGTGTAGTGGCGCCCACCCAACCCGCCGCCGAGCCGCATCGGGAGCCAGCTCCGAAACATGCGGCCTCGCTCCATATCTACAAGTGTACGTCTAGAGGCTTCTGTCTCCGTCTTGACTACAATACCAGTTGGAGCTAGCTGTCGAACACAATTCATCGCGTCTGTCTCACTCTCGAACACAACGAAAGCATACCCGCGCGACTGGCCAGTTTTGTGATGTCTGATTACACGAATTGACTCAATTACGCCAAATTGAGTAAACGTCCGCGAAACATCGATTTCACTTGCGCTATAGTGAAGTCGCGCCACAAAAACAGTCCTATGTGGGTCTTTGAGGAATTCGTTTTTGTGAAAGGCGTCTGCATCGTTCCATTCCTGAAGCTGGCGTTCTTTTGACTGCGCCGGCGTTTCCTTGGTCACCAGCACCTCCGAATCGCCCTCCATTGTCTTCAAATACGTCTGCTTATACTGTTGAATGAACTGCTTGCGCTCTCGGAGCGGAGTTATCCTTGCAGTGCGTCTTTCTTCGGGAAAGTATCCAGTTGGTTTCCTGTAGACAAACGGAAGGTTTGGAGTGAAGAGCTTTTGGATTTTTGGCGGATATCTCTCGCCTTCGACAACCTGAAGTTAGTGAAAAATTTGAGTTTGAAGTAAATTGGGGAAGGACTTACCATTTTAGTGTAAAGTTTTAGAAGAAGTGGTAGTTGAAATCTGGGGAATCATCGGGTACAAAAAGAGGGAAAGGAAAAGAATTTGAAACGAAAGAAAAAACATTGAGAGAAGGTATTTTTTTCGGCGGTTAAAATCGTTATGAACTGTATGTGAGTGGTCGAAAATAGATGTTTGCCTTTGCTTCTTTATTCCCTTTCTCTGTTTCTAATGCAAACAGAATAAGACGAACGGCTGCTTTATACGAGACACGCACGGCGTTTCATTTACGAAACCTTTTTTTGAAAGCGTAAGCAGCCCCGACCCAAATTTACGAGCGCGTTTCGAGTTCTGTGCCCTTGCGTCTATCTGGACTATTACCTATTTCGGTAGGGTGATTGGCCGCACTTGTTGCAGATGTGCCCCTCGTAACTGATAGCCCACCACCGACGCTTACCGCTTCCAGATCTAGGAATTCTAGGCAAATTGATATTCGAACTTTGCCTAGTTTGTCATATTAGTCATTCTTTCGCTTATTCCGATTTTTCCCTGTCATTTGGTGGCCCTGAATTAATGTCTGAAAAGGAACCCACAAAGGTCCAAAAATACAACCAAGCACTCTCGCTTCACACGCTACCGATATGCAGCCGTGCGCAGTTGTCACGGTTCAACGGAGTTGACAAGCCTCAGCTCTATGTTGCGATTCGGGGACTCATCTACGACGTCTCTGAGAACATTGATAAGTACGGCGTAGGAAAGAGTTACCACAACTTTGTGGGAAAGGACGTAAGCCGATGTCTTGGCCAAAACCGGCTCACCATTGAAAACGATTCGAGTGACGGTCGACCTGACTGGGACTGTTCGTGGGATACAACGCATTTGACAGAACAAGAGCAGGCGGTGGTCGACAAATGGGTGTTGTTTTTTCAGGCGCGGTATAAGATCGTCGGGTTGGTGGTGGATCACTCGCAGTCGAAGTGATTATATGAATTCTGGCTCGATTCTAAGGGAATGTGGAACTGACTGAAAGGAGAGGAAGAAGGAGAGAGCGGAAGGAGAACAGTCAAAGTTGATAGGAGAGGTAAATGATGATATAATTTTGTACTGAAGGAAAGAGAAGAATACGATGATTAAGAGATCTACTGTGTGAACTAATAAACGATGTTACGACTCTGATATTGAGCGGTTGACATTATGGACTCGCCTCTTACTTGGGAAAACAGTAGAGAATGAATAGGAATAGTAATGTTTGGAGAGTTTCTTGGATCATTTCAAATCGTTAATGCTTGTTTGAATACTTGTGAGAACAGCTTCTTGGTAAACGTAATCATAATGGGCAATAAAACTCAGTCAATTTGAATTTGACTTGACTCATATGCATATAATTGAAGCTCTGATAGGGCTCTTTTCGCCACCAGACGTGTTTTTTTTCTTCAACATACATCGCGACGCCTATTTATTACAAACAACTGCAACATCGTTAGACTCCAATTTAAAAAAATAAACATATCAATTTCTTTGATTACATGTCTTTTTGTACCGTTTTATCTTCTTCACAGCCTACCTCTTCCATAGTAAATTGTTCAAAAAATAGAGTCTCCGTGGCCAAGTGGTTGTCACCGTGGTCTTGTAAAGTCCCTCATATCAAAAGATTCTCGTATCATCCTCGAGCTCCAGTAGTTAAGTGCAAATGTTCCTGTGGATAATGTCATCGGGTCCTGTTTTTGTTGCATTGGTGGAAATCACCCGGCGGCGACACTTCTAACAAGAATTTAAGAACAGAATTTGGCTCAATTAAAACAATGTATTTCAAAAAGAAGGCATGGGCTGTTTGAATAAATCTTAGGACATTTACATTGAATAAAGGAGTGTTCATGTATGAATTTGAAAGAAGACTGCTGGCAATCTTCATGGAAGAACCCAAAATAAAATAAAACCAAGATAGTTTCAATCACGTATTCATAATTATCTTCAATTTCACAATTGGGTTATTTCACTGACCTAGAATGACGACATGCACTTCCAATATTGCGAAAGAAGTGATTTCAGCGACAAGACCCATATACTTTAATCCGAGATTTAAGCAGTTCAATAGAAAATAAAGTATTCGACTGAAATCAATCCCATCAACCTTAGGCTAACGTGCCCTTTCTTACCCAATGGAACAACGGTATCCAGCAAGAGTAATTAATCATTCCTCTTACAATAAACATAGTGAATCTCAAAGGACTGTGTTTATATAGCTAAATATTCAACCTTAAAGACGAAAGAACCAACCACTTGTCATTCCTTTAACGTTCGTTCACCCCTTTCCTCTTTTCCTAATTTAAGTTTGAAACCAAGAATCCTCACGAAAAAGTTCAAAATACCCCTAAAATAATCCCGCCATTCCCTTTCTACCGATTCCCGATATCTCCCTTCCTTCATTTCCTTTTTCAAACCCTAAAAGCTTCCTTCCGCTAAGAAGCCCCTTATGTCCGGAATGCTTCCATGCACCTGCACATAACCCAACAGCCTCCTGAGATCGAAAACTGTACCTGACGATAGTGCAATTGCTAAAATGAGACGAAAAGAGGTCTTTTGGATTGCAAGAAGGGTCTCATATAGTTATTCTCATACATAAAGTTGGTCAATTTATCATATAAAAGTATATAAAAATGAATACGCTCTGTATATAAGCTGCTTTTAATTATGAACTTATTCCTTGATTATAACACGAGGAAAAGAGAAAACTATTCTTCCATGAATTTCGATAAAAAGGTTCTGTATTTTGCTTTTAAATTAAAAAAATCAAGGGGAATTAATGATCGCCAGAGGCGGGAAAGGCTATAAAATGGATCTAGTCCATTATGGTCACGTGATGCGCCTAACACTACCGCAGTATCGCTGATATTGTTATTCACCTAATATAGTCCATTATCCTTGGGAAACATCCATATCTCAGCGACAACTCGAGCTAAAAGGGCCTCGCCTTCTACCATTAATTTAATTGAAGCTGGTGTACGAGTCACGTGTCTTTTTTCTTCCACATCCTGATTCAGGAGGCCGTTTAACACTTTTCTCCTTAGCACAACACTGAAGCCATTTACAATAGGCAAGGAACTCGATCAACAAAGTGAAGTTGTATTTTGTGTTGGGTTAGACCGTACAGAGCTCATTACCTTAGAAAAGATATATAAGTGAGGTTATTTCTCTAACATAACGTTAGTTGCCATTCATAGAGATCCCTGATTGCAGATAAAAGACAATCCATAAACCATTTATCAACAATCAACAGTCCATCCATTACCATTGAAGAACCAATTCAAAATACACCAAAAATACATCCACATACCCACTCATCGACTCATCAAAAACACATCTATAACACACTCATTGAAATGGCATCCAGACAAAAACAACTCCGAGACCAACTTCTATCGGAAGGTTCTAGCCATCCGATACCTACAGAATCAGATCGGGAAGAATACTTTCCAGAAATGGCCCATACGCCCCAGCAGGGCCCGCAGAGGCCGCTCACAAACCATGACCTCATGACTCCAGTTCTCGATGCCAATATTTACCAAGCTCAGTCGTCTAGGAAGAGCTCCATGAATATACGCATGTTTCGTAGAAGACCCGATGCCAATTTCGATGACGACACGGGTGCAGACTTGCAGGACTTTGCCATCAACGATCTCACACAGCTTAGAGGCCCTGATCGGTATAATGTCAAGGGAATAACGGGCACAGATTCGGCGCCAATCATCCCTATGCTAGGATCGTTTGATAGTAATTCCGCGCGCAAGGGCCTCAACAATGTCCAATACCGGAAATACATGAACCAGCAGAAAAAAATGAACTTAGCGCAGAGTGCACGGGCGATGTCAATGGCCAGCGGTGGTAATCCTATGGGACCTAACTCAAGTAGAACAATGTCCTTCCAAAACGGGCCTTATGACCGCGCAATGTCCTTGGGGTTTTCCAATGGACCCAATAACAGGGCCATGTCCCTTAATTCGAACGCATATGGCCAGAGACTGTATCCGCCACACCAACAACAACAAATGGGTCAACAACAATTTATGGGCCAACAACAGCATATAGGACCGCAGCAGCATATGGGCCAGCATCAGCAATTCATGGGCCAACTGCCGTTCCCACAAGGAAATGGCCAATTGAATGCCCAGGGTCCCCATCGTAGATATGGTGCTACATCTCCACAACATCTCCTGCAATATGGCAACAACGTAGGCCCAAATGGGAATCTGCACACGATGTCACTAAGGTCCAATGGAGGGTTTGTAGGACAACGAGGCCCTCCACCGCTAGGGCCGCGCGCAAATTCGATGGGCATGAGATCCAATCCCAATTATTTCACTGGAAACAATATGGGTCCAAATGGACACCCACAACAAGGTATGCACCCCAACCATCAGCAGCAGAATGGGCCCAGAACACGGTCCTTCGATGGTAACAGCCAGCGACCAATGTATCAAAAGGCATATAGCGGCACGTTATCGCCTCCTATAGGTGGTTCTGGCATCAACAGTACTGTAAATGGTAACAGCGGAGCAGCTGGGCCTTTCATTTCCGGACAGGTTTCCCCACGGGCGGCCGCCGGCTTCAGCAACGGTCAATCGTTCGATCATAGCAAGAGTAAACAATCGACTGACTCATTAATGAATGTTTTAGAGGAGGAAGAAGAGGAGCCCAAAAACCTTTATTCTAAACAACAAGAGGATAACACGCTTGTCTCAGTAGTGTACACGAACCCTAGTGACCAAGACGACGGTACACTTCCACCGCCATCGCCGCTTCTTGACGACGGTGATCACGTATATAGATTTGACAATAGCCAGAGCCCTCAGGTCTCTCGTAAATCCACCATCCGCAAGGCCAACTCCAAGCGGGTGCGCAAACTTGACTTATTTAGTTCCGATGCAGACCACGGCGATCTGGGCAAGCCGCTGTCCATTGAAGATAAATCAACAGCGGCGCTGAGTCCCGTGACATCCAACACAAGCACTTCCACGTCGAAATCAGGCACAATCAAGTCGCCGATCCGTCTCCGGAGTTTGGCGGCCAATACTGTATTCAGCAACTTCCGCTCGGCGCTGCAACTGGCGGAAGTTTCGACAAGGGCCGAGCCACAGCCTTTAGACTCAGAAAAGACGGACCTGGAGACACCTACAACCACAGCAACAGACGCTAAAATTCAGGACATCGAATCCAATGAACCAAGCCGACAAAACTCTTCGCATCGGTTATCGGCTCTGCTTTCACAGGAGAGCTCTGAGAATAATAAGTCGATCCAAAACTCCACCGAATCATTGAAGAAATCTGAAGATAGAGTTGACTCGCAGGACTTGCCGGCTCCACCTTCGCCGGCTCCACCTTCGCCCACCCAGGCTCGGAATTTGCCGGATGTACAGCGTCGAGCCTCTGCGTTGTCCAGATCCAATTCTGAATTAAAGCTCCAAGGACTTTTGCCCTCAAGCTCTTTGCTCCGCGGTTCGTCGAGATCAGGCTCCACCTCTTCGATTCCAGAGCTTGATGATGATAGAAAGCCCCGGCTGTCTGTATCAGCACGCGGCCTCATGAAAAAGCTTTCAATGACTTCCCTTAAGAAAACAGAGCCAGAGAATTTGCGTACACCACCCGCAAAGGAGCCGCTTTTCACTAAAGCCGAACTTGCGATAATGACGTGCAACAACGATTTACAGAACGAATTACAGCTTATTACAAGCGAGTTGGCGATGTCAATCAAGCGCGAGTTGGAACTCGAGAGGCTTTTGCATGCGCGCTATGGAAGTACCCCCAAGGCAAAGGAATTGCAGGACGTCTCTTTGGCAGAAAAGGCGCAGATTATTGCAGAGCTTCAGGAGCGGCTTAATAACGAAAGAAGACTCCGGTTTATTAGTGAAGAACATGCAATTCTTTCAGAACACGGTCAATCTCCTAGTGCGCTCAAGCTTGACTATGAAAAAAACGAAATCTACAAACAGCTTCTAGTCAAGAATGACTTGCTAACACAGCTCCAAGATAAAGTCGAAGAATTGACTTTAGCGCGTTCTCCTGACACAAGCGAGGAGCTCTTGCACAAATACAACGAGTTGGTTAAGGAGAACTCCGAATTGAAGTCGAGATTGCGTGAAGTCGAGGCTCATAACTTCTCAAATGAAGACGGCGGCACCGACGATACGAGCGAGGAAGAATCAGACAACGATGCAAAACAGGAGTACGAACGGGCGCAAATTACGTCGCTTCGTACGCAACGCGACGAGCTTCGTGAAATGATTGTTAAGCTTACAGTTTCTCAAACAACAGAGCTTAAAGTTGCTCAAGACCGAATTAAAACACTTGAGGGCAAGCTTGAAAAGGCCAATAGCATGAATGCCAAGTTGAACAAACGTTTACCTGTATCCGGCTTTGAGAACGAAAACGTGACTAGAAAAAGCGATCCGTTTGCGTCTGTCCAGGGAGGGAAGCTCCAGGGATTGAGTATAGTTACACCTACGAACAAATTGTTTGATTGATAGATTATTTAATGAATGCATTCCAAAATTCGATAAGCGTAGGCATGTAGCTTTAAGGAAGTTCAAGAGAGTTGAAGAGGGGTAACCAACGAGTTGGTTGACAAATTTACATAACAAAATTCTTTTCAACAATGATTTTTCCTTACTCAAAAATGATTGTTTCTTTATTTTTAGATTCTTGACGTTTCAAAAGTCAATACTTTTTGAAAGATCGAATAATAAGGAGGAGCCAATCGTAAATCTGAATTGCTTTCGAACTGAAGTGGCGTCGAAGCGGAAGAATTAAAGTTGACCGTTTAGTGTTAGTATGATACTTCAGATCTTTACAAAAACCGAGTCAGTCGCTTTAATCAAAGTTTAACTACATCCATAAAATCTCATATCGATAAGTAACCTATTCATATGGATATTTCTATTATACATGAAATGTTATAGAATACTTTCAGTTTCTTCTATTGTCTCATGCAAATGAACATACTCGACTTAAAAGATGTATTTCGAGTTTCTCAACATAAGGTCTGGTGATCGAATGGAAAGGGTCATTCGTTATAGTCACTTGGAAGTTTAGGAGATTTTTGTGGGTTCGAGTCAAAAACATCTAGTATATTAGGTAGAAAACAACGAGAGATTCAATAGCTGGCATGTGGCTAAATAGACTAAGGCTAAAGTCATATATTTTGGAAGTTCTCAAACGGCTAAAAGCCACAAAGACTTTTGTACAGTCAAGAAATTGTATCTACCAAGAGTTTAACCTAAATCTTGGTCATATCTTCATTGGAAAGACGGGAATAAGGCAATATTTTTGAAACCCAAATGTCTATACCTAATAATGCTAATTCTTGCCGGGAATCCAACATTTTTCATTGAGCATGTAAAGATAGTCAATTTTGATTAAGCGCCGAAGAAAAATCATCTTCTACTTTGCTGTGAGCATCTTAGTTGAGAATATCATCGTTCTTTGTTTTCACCATGTAATAATTCAATAAAACCATACTCATCAATCAAGCAAGCAAAGAATGACATTCCTGCTAATTACATAACTCTAATGCAAATCGATTTCAATCAAAACAGAACTTTTAATTCTATATTCTATTCCTTTTTTAGTTATTCTCATCAGCTTCTACCACAAATCATCCAAACAAGACCCAACGCTACATCCTCCAAATAAATTACTCTATTCTTTAAGGAAAGTGAAATGTCTAAGTATCTACGTCTTAGATCTCGCGATCATAGTGCGAACTTATGAAGTCGCTGATCACTTGACCAATAAGCTTGCCCTGATTCTCCAAGTTCTTCGTGTTATACGTCGCTCTCTCAAATGTCGCCTTATCCATATTACCTTGCTTTACAAGCAACTCCAACATGACCAATGCCTGCTCACTCAAGAACTCTGGATGGCCCTGAAATGTAAGGATCTTAACAGGACCCGAATCCGTGACAATACCCTGGATTGAGCACTTGGGAGTGCAGCCTACGTTCTGAAACGTGGTGTTTGCCAACAATGGATGTTTCAGCGTGGCAGGAACGTTACTGTAAACGACGTCCTTGTGGAATTGCAAAAGGTTGATGTGCTCCAAAACCTTGCCCTGTTCGGTGAGTAAAGCCGAGCGGAACGGCGAGTCATCAGCGTCCAAGATGCTTTTATTCAAAGCCACCGTGTGGATACCTGCCTCCCATCCGTTTTCGGCGGTGTTTCTTCCCACCTTGCAACCCAAGTTCTTAGCGAGAACCTGGTGGCCAAAACAGAGACCAACCATGGGAAATCCTGGTGTAGCCAATAAGACATCTTGGATGAAGCGGTCCAACAGGGTAAGCCAGGGGATATCCGTTGCAAACGAGTCCGACCGAGAGCCCGTCAAAACTACACCTCTAACAGCGCCCGAAGCGATTGCCAGCGCCACTTGGGACAAAGTCTTTTCGGAAACAGCCGCATCCAGCTCATTTCCAGGCAAGTTGTAGGCAATCTGGTACTTTCTGGTGGGAAAAGGCGAGTCCTTTAGAAGTGCGATGACGTTGTCGCCGAAATCGCCGAACCGGGCCGCCACGCCTACAATGGGCGTATCCAAGACTAAGATAGCAACATGCGGATCCATTTACGGGGTACACAAACGAACAAATAGGGTATTGTTGGCTGGAGTAAGCGGAGAAAAAGAGTAGGAGATAAGCGTTGGAGGTGCGAATTCCAGGGCGCACATATACGGGAGATGGAGGAAGGGTGCGGCTTTGGGGGAAGCTGGAAAATGCCAAGAAAAGAAGGAGGAATTTTCGAAAATATACGAACAATGACGTAAATTTACGAGGGACAAAGTTTATTTACGAGTTGTGGCACAGAGCCATCTGCACGTAGAACTTAGTTCGTTTAAGGTTTGGCGGGAAACGGTTTTGACGTGCAGACCAGAGTAGAAGATTTAGAGAAAGGAGAAGAGGACGAAGAGAATGAAGAGAGGCAGAATGGAAATGGAAATGGCAGTTGTGTACAGGAACGCAGGAAATTTAATAAGAATTCGAATTAGTAAAAAAATGCGCTTCTCGTTTACGATATCTTTTATCCTCTCAGCTTTCTAGGTTGGGTGCAAATTCCATTCCGCATAATGTTTCAGGAGCGGAAAGCGAGAGTACAAACAAAATGATAGGGGAAAGAAGTAGATGATTTGAAGGAAATGAAGTTCCCGGTCCTTTCCGTGACTTTTCTCCTCTCGCCCTCCATCTTTTCACATCCTTCCACTAATACTTCCTATCCCAAGATGTCTGATTCATACATTCATCAATCAATACCCAAAAGCAAATGCAACAAAATAAAAGAAAAGCAAATCCAAAGAAATAAGTAAATCCACCTGATCCATTTTCTAAATATCATCGTTCTCTTGCGTTCCCCACACTTTGGCCAACCGTTATTTCTAGGGGTGCATGGGGAAACTTTTCTCACCACTTACGTTACTTCCTCTATCCCCAATTCTTTCCGTCAGAACGCTCTTTCAACCCTATTTCGTAGTGACAAGTCCACCGAACGGACCTTACATTCTTCCTCCCCCATCATCTCAGAAGTATTCGAATTGGTTTGTAGCCCCGACCGTCGTCGTCTTCTTTTATTAAGCTTCCTTGTAGAAACTCACGAATCAACGCTCTCCCTATTCTCCCTATGAACGGTCAGAGAGAAGACAACGCCAACAATGGAGGTGGAACTATCTCAAACTTGAGTGCCGGCTTGAAGTCCGTATCGCTCGCCGACCAGCAGCAGAATGCCGTCAACTTGAACTTACTACAACAACACCTCCACAACGAGTCTGCCGACAATGCAGCCACACAGAACCGCATTAGCCGCTTCTTTGCCAACCAACCCACAGAGGGGTACACGCTTTTCTCGCACCGGTCTGCACCGAACGGGTTCAAAGTGGCCATAATCTTGCTGGAGCTTAACTCGCCCTTCAACACCATCTTCTTGGACTTCAACAATGGCGAGCAGCGTGCTCCCGAATTTGTGTCCATCAATCCAAATGCCCGTGTACCTGCCTTAATCGACCACACGAACGATAACACCTCCATCTGGGAATCGGGTGCCATCATCTTATACTTGGTCTCGAAGTACCTCAAGGAACAGGGCGAATGTCCGCTTTGGTCTGACAGCATCGTTGAGCAGCTGCAGATCTCGTCGTGGCTTTTTTTCCAGACCTCGGGCCATGCTCCAATGATTGGCCAGGCGTTGCATTTCAGATATTTCCACTCGTGCCCGGTTCCTTCAGCCGTCGAAAGATACACCGACGAGGTCAGAAGAGTGTATGGTGTAATTGAGATGGCATTAGCTGAACGTAGAGAAGCCTTGATCATGGATTTGGACAGAGACAACGCTGCAGCTTATTCCGCAGGAACCACGCCTTTGAGCTCGTCCCGATACTTTGATTATCCAGTGTGGTTAGTGGGTGACCGTGCTACTGTAGCAGACTTATCGTTTGTGCCTTGGAACAACGTTGTAGACAGAATTGGAATCAACCTTAAACTGGAATTCCCAGAAGTGTACAAATGGACAAAGAACATGATGAGGCGACCCGCAGTAATTCGCGCATTGAGAGGCGACTAGGCGTATGAGCCTTGTATTATATAAATACGTTTTTGAATAATGATATCGAAAAGGACATATTTGAGTTTGCCTTGTATTGGTGCAGCCCGGAGGCACCGAAGACCTTCGATCCTTGGCACTATGAATGCGTGACTCTCCTGACTATCTTTATTTCATTCTTTTATGAGAGTTTGACCTCCAAGAGAACGTTTAATAATGGATACAGTGGCCTGACACCTTCAGAGAGGCAACGAGTTCAGTCTCTGATAAGTAGTTTAAATGATAAGGGCATACAATGGATTATAACCAGAGCGACTATATTTTATTGAAGGACCAGACTCAATTAGGACGATGTTTCGATATTTATTTAGCCTATTCATGGTAGGGAAAACACACAGAGGACCAGTAGAAGAAACGACAAAAAATAAAATCCTTTAAATATCTAAAAGAACATCTTTTGTTTTCGGTGGTAATAAAAACTTTTATTCGAAGTGCCGTAGGGGCTAATTCTATCGGTATAAGAAAGGAAACAAATCTATAAACCGCCTACTTGTTAATGTCAGCGGCGGTGTAGTTAGCAGTGGCATAGTCCCACAAGAAGGTGACCTTGGAAGGAGCAGAACCACTTCCACACTGGGCCTTGTAGTTGGTGCCGGCGATTCTCAGCGAAACGTAATTAGTAAAGTCAGCAAGCTTACAAGAGAAGCCAGGACCATCTTGACAAGAAGGAATTGGAATAACGGCATCGTTCAACAAGATTCTGACGTAGGAGTCAGAGCCACACTTGTACTTCTCGGTAATGAGTCTAGCACCTTGAGGAACGATTTGAGCGTGTGAGTAAGGAGATGGGAATGGGATGTAGTCGGTAGGAATTGGCTTTTCGGGAGCGTTGATGCCAAGACCAGCAAAGTAGATTTCGACATCGGTGTCGTGGGTGAAGCCAAGAACGACCTTGTACTCTGGGTTCTCCTCGTTCAAGAAAGCGGTGGTGGCATTGAGGTATGGAGCAGCGATGATGGTGGTCAAGTTGTTACCGCCGGCGTGGGCGTAGTAGTTGTAGAGATCTTGCTGGTAAGAGTACTTGATGAACTCCTCGTTAGAGAAAAGGTCACACATGTTGGACTTTCCTCTGACGTTAGTCTCGTAAGCACACCAGGCGAAAAGGTTGTTAACGTCGGAGGAGGTCAAGTTCAAGTCCTTGTTGTCCTTCAAGATTCTGTCTCTGGCGACGTCTAAGAATGAGGTGTTATACTTGGCAACAATAGAGTCGTTGGAGTCCTCATTGTAGTTGGTGCAGCCAACTCTAGGAGTCAAAGAATTGGCACCCATGTTTGGGTCCTCGGCAAGAACGTAAAACTTGGCCTCTGCGTCGGAGTAGTCGTCGCCCAAGAATCCACGGGCAAAGTACTTGGCGGTAACGTGACATCTACCGGAGTTGGATGTGAAAACGTTAAGCTTGTCGGTTGTGACATTGAACAACGACTTGTACTTGGATCTGAAGGACATACCATTTCTCATGGCAGTGTTGGTACCGGCGTAAGTTCCCTCCGAATTGGATGGGGTGGTTTCCTTCTCGAGCAAGTCGTGGTTTGGCACGAAGTAAACGTAATCGTTGAGGAATTCCAAGTCGCCGTTGAAAGTCTTGTTGTAGTTCTGGAACTTGTTGTAGATGGCCTCGAGCCTAAGTCCAAGACCGGTGGATGGGTATCTCTCACCATGTCTGGACATCATGTGAACTTGTTGCAAAGTACATTGAGGTGGGATATCGGTGTCGATACCAAATCCTGGGTGCTGAATGTAAGGAGCAGCACCGCCCAAGAATCTGATGTAGTTGTAAGATTCAACAGAAGCTTGCTCAGGGGTAGCGAGGTCTCTGTAGACCGATTGACCGGCAAGAAGAAGACCGTTGTTCAAGAGCTTGGATACAGAAACCATTGTAGAGTGTACGAGGATGTTATGCTTGACTGAAGGGCGATATGCTGCCCTTTTTATAGTGACTTTTGGGATTTCAAAGGAATCTGTTTTCAGTAAATTAGGTGTATGTACAATAGCCGCCATGCAGCTCATAACCATCTGGGATACCCGATTTGCAGCCAAACAACACGTGGGCGCAGGAACGAGTTATCCGATCTTCAAACTCTGTAAGGAAATTCACAACAATTGGACTAAAATCAAGGGTATCTGTAAGTATTCACTCAATTGCAGATAATGGCTTTTTTGGTTTTCCAAAATACCTCTGGTCCTTGCTTGTCTCCTTATTTAAACCTCGGAAAAATCAACAACTGTATGCAGGTACACTGTTTGAAGAAATATTTGGAATAAAAGACAAAAATTCAACATTTATGCAAGGATCAGGTCCGGGCGACTATTGGAGACCTGTGGCTTCGTAGATTGGTATTAGTAGAATATGACAGATGAGTGAATACGGCGATTATGTTCATTATACTTTGCTGTCACATTCTTAAACCAAATCGTACCCCTTGTGTCAAACAACGTTTAACTCAAAGTTTTCTGGGCAATCGCACGTCAGATCTGTCTTTAAAAGATTATTTCTTGTTTATATCCTCGTGGGCCAGGAAACCGTTGCGGTATGCCGCCCTGACTCTGTGCAGCGCTTAAGTTGATAATTGGCAATGATGTTTAGGGTAAAAAAAAAGGAGAATATTGAGTTGGAGGAATTGTTATTTGGGGTAAAGGTTCTTCTCAAGATAATATTTTTGCCGGACTTCGTTATTGTATGCTCTTGCTCAATTGAATCGAACATCGTAGTGTCTACTTATGAGCCATTATTAATGCATACATTATAAAGGACTAAACTTCTGCATCAAATTCGTATTTGAGCCATCTACTCTCAAATGGTATGTACAACCGAATCTTTCAGGGCAATTGCATCTTTGGTGGGCAATTACCTCTACGAAGGACATTTAGATCGGTAAGGCGTCGGAGTCGAATTACATACGCCGTAAAAGTTTATTTGGAATGAATCGCCTAAGATTCACGCAATTACAAGGGTAACTAATCAATTTGCTTTGACTGAATCACTTTCTTCCTTTTTTGGCGACCTTCTTTGCGTTTGTTACCAGGGAAGGCAAGGACATCTTAATTTTTGAGGCGGTGATGGATGCAATTGCATCGTTGGGTGACAAAGCCTTTATAATAGACAATTCTTCAGGCCAGGACTCATCTGAATCCTCTTTAGTTGTGTCAACCTTCTTTCTACCAAAGTAGTTATAGGCCTCGGTCACGCTCTTCCCCTTTTTGCCAGTTCCAGGTTGCACCTTCACTTTGTATTTGAATTTAGAAAGTGCACCCCATGGAGCAAATACAGGCACAGCTGTAGCGATGACATCGTCCTTCGCTGGTTTGGCTATAAGTGAATCAATCATTGCCAAGTACGACTCATCGAAAACGTCTTCGTCTGCATCAAAGTATTTCTGTAGTTCACGCTCCTCGGCCTTACGGTCACGCTCCTCTGCGCTCTTCTTCTGGTTGTATCTGTACTTTACAGCATCCTCTTGTTTCTGGGCCTCCTCATTCTTTTGTTGCTTCAAAGCTTCAATTTGCTTCAACGTTCCCAACGCTTCAATACGAAGTCTTCTCTCTTCTTCATCCTGGTCCGCGTACTTGGCCTTTTGCTTCTTAAGCTTACCTTTTTTGCCACGAACACCTTTAGTAGGGTTTAGGGTAAGAACCAAAGGTTGAAGTGACTCTACTTCAGGCGTTCCTTCAGCAGAATCTTCGACCAGGTTGTCTTCTGCCTCTTCTCTCTCTCCAACAGCCACATGTTCCACGACTTCGCTGTCCTGCTCTCCTTTCTTTTTTTCCCTGGCCACAGACAGACTCTCGGCGGTGCTTTCTAGGCTCATTTTCTTTAGATCTAAGCCCTCCAAATCAGCTTTTTTGCGATTAATGTTTACCTTCAAGCCGTGCTCCTCATGCTTCCGGACGCGCGTATCTGTATACTTTTTAGCAGTAGCCTCGTCACCGAGCCAGTAAAGCCCGAAACCCATGACTAACTGAGCAGGTGGCATGTAGTTTCTGTCGGCCTTATGCTTAAGTCTTCCGGGGCCAAGAAGAGAACCATCATATTCGATTTTAGTGACATTTTTACCTTTGAGCCACCAGGCCGAGGAGCTTGCCTTTGAGTTCCAAGCCTCAGAAGTCAGGAGAGCAAAAATCCCAGCTTGGAAGATTGTCATAGGCGGAACGTCTTCACTAGGGAATGGATTAAGAATAAACACTTTGAGGGCGCCTTCAATGTCCGAAGAAACGAAGTAGCCATCGTCGCTGAAGTGACGATAGTATATCATATCAACTTGATTATCGTCGCGGCCTGCCAAGCACAAGTAGCCCTCGTTGGATACGAACCAAAAATACTTCTCGAACCAGTACTTGTGACGAATGGTCTTAAGCGCATCAACCTCGTTCTTAAGCTTCTTGGCCAAATCTCTTTCAACCCTTTTCTCTGCATTTTTCATAGCCATGTTCGAATTTTTCTCAACTTTAGCTTGCTTAGAGGAAGCCAGCTTCTTTTGACCGAAGTAAAGACTTGCATTGGCAAAAGCTGATTGCGTCAAGTCAATGTCGACATTAAGAGTTGGTACATCTGGTTTAGCGTCCTTTTTAGCTTTGCTCTTGATGGGCTTTTTCACAAATGAGTCGTCGGAGTCATACTCGGAATCAGAATCAGATTCAGAATCAGATTCAGATTCCGACTCCGGATCATTCAGTCCAGAGCCTGAATCGGAGTCGTGTCTTTTCGCGAACAAAGTAGAATCATCTATTTGAGAAGGGTCGATAAGATTAAGCTTGATGGTACTCTTTTCGAGCTTGAGCGGCAACTTTATCAACAAGGCCTCTGGGTGCTTCCTTTCGGCGTCAAATTTGATAATATTTTCAATATCTGTCCAGTCCATCTGTCTCTTGAGCATCCCATTAACATACTCTGAGCAAGCCTCGATTGCTTCAGCGTGATACAAAATAGCGTCTCCCTTTTTTTCGTTGACCTCTTGTTGTGTCATCAACTGCTCGATTTGGCGATCTCTTTCGTTCTTTGCATTGTCCAATCTCTTCTGCGCATGTTGCTTTGTCTGCTCTATACGTAAGCTGTGTTTTGTCGACTCGATTGTGGAGAAAAATTGGTCGATTGTTTTATTGTATCCCTTCACAGGTGTGAATCTGAACCCACCACTCTTCTTAAATGGCTTGAAGGGATGGAACTCTTCGTAAATGTATTCCAAAGATTCCTTAACGTCGGGCTTGTACAAGGGATTTTTCTTTTCAACGATGTAGCCCTCTGCTTGCCCTTCAGAACTTAGAGAAATGAGATCATTATATGCTTTTTCTGTCGCGTTTAGGGCCAGCACAACTTGAGCCAAGAGGTCATAGTTCGATTCTAATTCCAAGGAGCTTTTCGAGGGTTCTATTCCGGCCTCCATGAGTGCTTTGAGGATTAAGTCGTTAGACAAGTAGCTAGCATTTATGAATAGTAATTTATGGATGGAGAACACCTTGGGGCTCTTTTCAGTAGACTCGTTTAGCTTCTGTTTATGGACCTGGAGCCATGTATTTACCGTTTCCACTGTATAAGAAACGACTTCTGACTCGCCCAAAGTAGCGTCTGACTCAAACAACAGTGAATCAAATGCCTTATAATCTTCATTGACGGCGTATGTGGCATTTTCAGGACCCAAGTCTTTGACGAGGCGTTGGAGAGAAACGATTTTCATGTCCTTATCCAAAAGCAACACGTTACCGGCAGAGAAGAACTCGAATACTAGGTAGTACTCACCGTCTGAAAACTTCAACACAAGAATACGGTCGTTGTCGACCTGTTTTATTGCAGTTAGTCTGCGGCTTTTCAAGTGTTTCCTTAGTTTTGCCACAAACGACAGCGGCGCCGGGGCCATTGGCCGTTCAAAATCGGTCAAATGAACCTTGTTGCCGCAGTCTACGACAAACAGGTATTTTGAGTCAGGAACGGCAAATTTGAGCACGTACTGGCGATTTGATGTAGCTACATTATAGATGTTCTGGAGACGATAATTGACGATGGCAGCGTTCAATTCCGCGGTCAAAATTCGAAGGTCCAAGGCAGTGATTCTTTGCTAGACGTTAGTAGGTGAGATTTTGGAATTTGGGAGTGAATGCATACCTTCATTGAAGAAGAAGTAGTGGGTGAAATTTCAGTGACTATTGTGCACAATCTGGGGAACATGCGATAAGACAACGAAGCTGTAAAAGAGGATTTGTAAATATACGAGGAATACGAAGGTAAATTGTTATAATTTGAAAAGAGTTAAGGGGTAATTTTTTTTTGTACTGCGTTTTTTCATCACCTTGGTGGTGTCGATTTGTGCTTCTTTATATCGAAACTATAGAGCAAGTTTCAAAGGTGATCCCTATAATTATTTTCTATATAAACGCAATCATCACCTTTCAAACCCCAAAGCTATAATTCTTCTGAATTTTCTCTTTTTCTCTTTTTCTCTAATATCTCCGCTTTCTTCCCCATCGCTCTTCTATTCCTTATCGGTCATGGACCCTAAGTTAAAGCCATTGGTAGAGGCCCTCCAACAGGGCAAAAAAGCAGTCTTTTTTCTTGGCGCTGGCGTTTCGACCTCGTGTGGAATCCCCGATTTCCGAAGTCCAAAAACGGGACTCTACGCCCAGCTCGAACGGTTGAAACTTCCGTATCCAGAAGCTGTGTTCGATATCGACTACTTCCGAGACGATCCCCGGGCATTTTATGCACTATGTGATGAACTATACCCAGGGAAGTTTTTCCCGTCGCCGTTCCACTTCCTTCTCCGGTTGTTTCAGAAGAAGAACCTCTTACAAAGAGTTTATACCCAAAATATCGACACACTCGAACAGCTAGCGGGTGTGGATGCCGAATTCATTATTGCTGCACATGGCTCGTTTGCCGATAATCATTGCATAGATTGTAGAGAGCGGATGCTGCCCGACCAGTTGAAGATTCACATGAATGATAAATCTGTGAACGATGGCATTCCCACGTGTCCGAAATGTAGCGGCTACGTGAAACCAGATATTGTTTTCTTTGGCGAGGGGCTTCCTGTCGAGTTTTTTGACCGATGGGATGAGGATTCCACGTCTATTGATGTTGCGATAGTTGCAGGGACTTCTCTAACAGTGTATCCGTTCGCTGGCTTACCAGCAGATTGTGAAAAGTCCGCGCTTAGGGTTCTCATTAACAATGAACTTGTGGGGGATTTCAAGCTGAATAGGAGAAAGACTGATGTTGTTTTGAAGAGATCTTGTGATGAAATGGCGATGGCGATAGCGAAGGAGATGGGCTGGGAACAAGAACTCAATAGAGTTATAGAAGCAGAGAGAAAAAGATTTGAAGGTAGAGGAGAAGGAAAGAAGGAGAAGGAGGAAAAGAGAGACAACGAAGAGAATGTCGAAAAGGAAGGAAGCGAAGTACAAGAAATGGAGCAGAAAGCCGAAGAAAAGAAAGAGCTTCCCAATCAAAGTACAGAGCTGGTGGATTCTCAAGTCTACGAAGATGCTGTGGAGGAATTACTGAAAGATCCAATGGTAGCAGCGGAAAAGAAAGCACAGAAAGTTGCCGAGGCCATCAAGGATGCCGAAGATGAAAAGCTCTTGGAGAAGGATCTCAAGAAATTGTCCCTTTAGTTAAACTTGCTACGCTATGAATCTCTATGAGTCTCTATCTTCTTTTCCTACTTCTTTTTATACAATCGATAGAAAAAACGCATGTTTTCGAGCTTCACCGGATACTCAATATCACGGTCATCAACTCTGTACCAACAACTTTCGCTCTGTTGCACAATTTCCCATGCGCCATTTTGTTCCAAAGGCTTTCCTACTAGAATTGTGTCAATCAAAAACTGAACAGGAAATTGCTTCAGACCGACAGTGATGTGCGAATACGAGCCAGCGCTTTCCGCAATGAGAAGGTATGAGCCCTTTCGGCAAACCCGACAGAGAGTTTGGAGAAAGCGGATCGTCTCTTTCTTCTTTTCACAAAATAACTCGTTGGTGGTGAACAAGAGCGTGACAAGGTCCTGACTGGCAAGACGCAACTCATCAGCAGTCAGCATAAGTACATCCCCACAGAGGAAGCTGGATGTGAACGTTGTTCCATCATAGAGCCAGTTTTGACGCACGTACCCAGTAATTTTGCCTAGAATCCCTGACCAATCGGCGATATCAATCACGTCGACGTTCATGGATGCTCTCGAACTACCATCCATCAGTTTGATTCCGCTAAAGAGCGATGCCAAGCCAACGACTTCGGAAGCCGCACCGCCACCGATACACAACACACTCCGGGCTTCGTTTGGGTCTTTTACCATTTCCAAAACATCCTCCAACGACGCAAATAGTGATGCATATGACAATGCCCGGGCGGGAACCCATCTGGCCACATACGCAAGCCGTTTGTCCTCGGAATCGAATGCCTCAATGTAGTTTCTGTTGAACAACTCTCCCTTCACCAATTGCACCATTTGGGACAATTCCTCGGAGGCAAGGATGTATTGGAAACACTCTAGAAAGAGATCAATGACTTTTTTCGTGGAATACGTGTCGGGATGATGGGCGGGGATCAGATCATTTGATTTGATAGGTGACTGTTTTGGGTGCGTTTTTCGAGACCGTGTACTCATAACTGCAGGATATTCAATATGGAAAAATACAGGAAGAGTGAATTTGCCTTAATACTGTTCAGCAGTTCTCAAATTATTTTATGCAATTGGTCCCGTCCTTGAACCCTACCCCAGAAACCGAAATCGAGTATCCTAGTACTGAGATGATCATCGCGAACCTGCACATAATCAAAGAATCTGAGCTTCGCACGACAGAAATGTATCGTCTATATAAGGACCTTGTGAGTACGCAATTCATTCATAATTTTACTACATCAATCTGTGTTAGTCTCCCGATCCCAGCATGCAGCACAAGCTAAACCTCCGCGGTTGTTTGTGATGTCGTTGTGGAAAAGGCTTCTAGCAGATCGGCGCTCGTGAAGCAAGTTTGATGTGTGTACCTCTAGCCAATTCATAGCAGGTTCTTTGGATCCACTGAAAGTATCGTCAAAGAGCCCCTTTTTGCCATTGGTCCCTCCTTGTGGGGTTGAGCGAAGGTAGGAGGGGTTCCAGGTACGTTTGGGCCGTGTTTTGGTGACGTTCACCTTCACCTTTTGGGTGATCAGACAGAGTAGCTCCGTCGACAGATTGTAGAGTAAGCGAGTCGGCCTTGAGCTCATTGGTGGCGGTGGAAACACGGCGGTCGATTGTAGCTCGGCCACTAGATTCGTGGCAACATATTCCTGTACTCTGCGAAGGCCATTGGCTCGTTATCGTTTGAGTAAAACCATGTTGCGCACAGAAGTTGTAGAATGAAGGGTGTGGACGGAAAGGCTGGTGTAGATGAAAGAAGGGGAATTAGCTTAAAATTTTGCTTTGTGATTGTTTAATGGTTGAAGATGCTTCTTAAATCTGAAACTTCTCTGAACTTTGTTTGATCGGTGGTGCTAAATACTACTTCCAATATTCTCTGAGACACCTTGTTACAAAGTTTCCGATTTAACTTTCAACTCGCCTCTTTCCATTGTATTCTTTTATTTTTTTGTGTTTCATCTGGTTCTGATTGTTTTATTCTTTTGGTGGATCTGGGTTCAGGATACTGCACCACACCACTTCAACTCCCATCTACATCGATAACAAAAAATAGAAGGAGAGGCTCGTAACCATACAAATTTCTATATAGGGCCGAGAATTCCTTATTCTACAAACTCACATAATTCAGCTCTTTCATTTCGATTTCTCTATATCAATCAATTTACGGTGTAACTCCCCATAGGCTTACCCATCACCACCAACACGATAATCGCAAATTGCAATACAATTTTTGAAATAAAAGAGCACTCAATCCCACCAATAAACTCCAAATAACTCCATTTGACCACCACAACCCCTCTCTTTCCATACCTACTTCACAATGGATCCGAACGACTTCCGAAAGGCCATTGCTCGAGATTCGGTCGAAACCCTGACATTCCACTCCAAAACGAGTCTCGTTCAACTACCGCCGCTTCCGGCCCTTACTCATCAGCGACAACAACTGTGCATATCTAATGGCGAGGACCTGGACGAAACGCAATCTGTCAATTCAGACACCAATCCCCAATCGTATGTGGAGTTTGACCTCAGCCACATGAACAAGCTGGAGGACGTATTAAAGACAGTGAGGATGTTGCTGCCCCGCCATCTGACTAATGAGGGTCCCGCTGACGTTTTAGAAACTGATGAAGCTGTAGAACTACGTAATCCGGCGCTCATGCGTTCTCCCAGCAAATCGCGCCATCTCTCGAGCGGAAGCGGCGACTTCTTTGCCGATGAGGCCGGTTGGAAGACAATGGAAAAAGTCACAAAGGATACGTACTATGATGAAGTTGGAAATCTTGAATTCCAAAGAGATTTAGGCTTTGAATCTTTTAATAACCAAATGCGTGGATACACAAAGATCGATACGGAAGACCAATTGAACAAGTATGCAGAGCTCGACAAAAAGACGGATTTCTTGTTTGAGCGACATAAGAGTAAAGACTCTATGGGAACATCAAATGATGCAAATAATGGCGAACATGACAGCAGCGACGACGATCTCGATAAAATGGACGAAGCGCTCGACTCGGAAGAAACTTTAGCGGGTACTGAGGGCATGTTGACCGAGTCACAGACGTTCGCTTATGTCGGAATAGTCAAACTTCTTACCGTCGACATGGCCACGGATTTGGCTCAACTTAACCAACGCACCACCAGTTCTGTTGCCAAAAAACTTAGCGTGAGTCAAAAAAACTTCGCTAACTGGACCATGTACATCATGTCGAAGGTGATTGATCACTTGAAGATCAGCAAGGAAGAAGGCATAATGATCGAGCAACTCAGTCGCCATGGCCTTCAAACCGAAGACTTGGTACGCAGCTTGGTGCTGATTGATTTGCGCAGTGGGAGCATCCAACAACAAATCCCAAACTTTGATCTTCGATGGGTACTCATATGTGATTTATTCCTACTCCTCGTTAGTGACGGGTACTACGATTGTCGCTCACGATCGTTATTATTTCGGTTTGCGGGACAGCTTGGCATCACGCCCCTCGAAGTTCGTCAATTTGAACGGCGTCTCATTGAGTGCTTGGAGATGGATACTAGCAACAAAACGATCGAAAACAGGGACGAGAAGTTACGCGACCGGCTGTTCATCGAGAAGCACATTCACAAAAATCGCAAACGTCGTTTGGCATATGTTGGTCTTGCCACTCTCGGTGGTTCCCTAGCAATTGGCCTTTCTGCCGGTTTGCTCGCGCCAGTTATTGGTGCCGGTCTCGCGGCAGGGCTCACAACTGTGGGTATCACGGGAACCGGTGGTTTTCTTGCCGGTGTAGGTGGTAGTGTTGCGATTACGACGGGTGGTGTTGCGATAGGTGCCAAAGTCGGAAACAAAGCAGGCGCCAGACGACTGGGCGATGTTCAGACGTTTGAGATGAAACCGCTTCATAATAATAAGCGCTCCAACTTAATTGTGACTGTTTCTGGATGGATGAATGGTGAGATGGATGACGTTCGTCTTCCGTTTTCCACTGTTGATCCAGTCATGGGAGACATGTTTTCGTTATTGTGGGAACCCGAGATGTTGAAGTCGATGGGTCAAACAATCGGTATTTTGGCGTCTGAAGCGTTGACTACATCTATCCAGCAGATCCTTGGTGCGACAGTTTTGACAGCGCTCATGTCTGCTATACAGCTCCCGATGGCTCTCTCTAAGCTCTCTTATATACTCGATAACCCCTGGAATGTCTCGCTAGATCGTGCTTGGAAAGCAGGAAAGATCTTGGCTGATACCTTGATATCCGGGAATTTGGGTGTACGTCCCGTGACGCTAGTTGGCTTCTCATTAGGTTCCAGACTCATTTATTCGTGTCTTATAGAATTGGCCAATCGCGGTGGGTACGGTTTGATTGAGAATGTGATTTTGTTGGGTAATCCAATGACAGTCAAGTACGACCAAATCACACTAGCACGATCTGTGGTTAGTGGCCGTTTTATCAATGGGTACATTCGAAACGACTGGATTCTAGGGTATTTGTTCCGGGCCACAGGAGGTGGTCTTCAAAGCGTGGCGGGGATTCTGCCCATCGATAATATCCCAGGTGTAGAAAACTTCGACTGTACCGAGTATGTGGACGGACATATGTCGTACAGAAAGGCAATTCCATCGATTCTTAAGGCATTGGATTGGGAGATTCTCAGCGAGGAGTTTCTGGAAATTGAAGAGCCTGATCTCGAGCAGCGTGAGCGTCAACGGAAGTTGTTGAGTGAGTTTGACGAAGCGCGGGCCAAGATGGAGCAGGAAAAAGAACAGGAGGTTGCGAAGGAAAAGTCGTGGCGTACGTGGTTCAGGCCCAAGCAGAAGAACTGGTGGGATGTTTATGATGAAAAACCAAAGGATCTTGAAGATGGACCCGCAGCAGGACCAAAGCCACGAGAAGAGTTTGAGGAATATACGGTTCAGACAACAGGGACCGATCGTAAGCAGGAGGAGGTCAAAGCGGGGGAGAATATCTTTGATGTTGGAGCGTTAATGGAGGAGGTGAAGGGAATTGAAAAGCTCGGGGCTGAAATGGCAGAGACCACAGAAAAAGAAGCGGAGAAAGAGAGCAAAGGAGGAAAAGAGGAAAAATTGAAGGAAGATTCTGAATAGTCTGAAAACCAGACCAGCTTGTGTACAAGTTTGTACGCCAAATTGTTTCCCTGGGATTATATGTAATCGAGTAGTTTATTACTTGGTGAGAAAAGGAATTACTTCTGTCCCGTGAGGAAAAGAGATTTATGACCATTTGATGATGCTCCGGGAAGAATGGCGTCTTCCTATATATTAACGTAGAAAGAAACTCTGCAATATCGCTTGTAAATCCTCGCTTCATTGTGGAAAGAAGAGGTTAGTATAAGAAAGGAGTAGTAATTGACTATAATTTGAAAAAGATTCAGTTCCATATGTATTTTAAAAGACTATAGGGGCGTTCCTTGATACCGTGTAGCTCTGACAACTTGTCAAGATGCTCATAAGATAAAGAGAAATGACTGACCTCATTGAAACGACTTTCTTACTGTAATTTCGTTATCATTTTTATACAAACCATTTGTGATACGTCATTTCTATAATAAACTTAGTATACTACACCACCACATGAGGACCCAAAAGTTCAGCCCTTCTAGGGGCTCATAACCGCACAAAAAAAAACAGTTCAATTTCTTATTCTTCAGAAATACAGAAAACACCAAATTTCCCAAACTATTGCCTTAGTTCCTACCTATTCCTCCTTCTTCTCTCTTTTTGCAGCCAGTCCCACGTTTACGCACCCTACTTACACTCCACGTAATTCCAGGACTACATTTTTTTCACCTACTCCAACAACCAAAACCACCAAAATGCCTACCATCCCGGTTGACAAGGCCGATCTCTATGAGCTCTTGGGCAGAGAATACACCACGGAAGAATTTGACGAGTTATGTTTCGACTTCGGTATCGAGTTGGACGAAGATACCACAGCTGACTGTGTGGGCGATGAAAGACCCCAGTTGAAGATCGAAATCCCGGCTAACCGGTACGACATGTTGTGCATCGAAGGAATTGCTCAAGCGTTGAATGAGTTCTTGGGCCGGGCTTCTAACCCTGAATTCTCGTTGAATCCTGTTGTTCCAAAGGTTAAGATGACCATCGATCAATCTACCACACAGATTCGTCCCTATGCTGCCGCTGCCATTTTGAAGGGTGTTCAGTTCGACGATAGACGGTATGCGTCGTTTATTGCGTTGCAGGACAAGTTGCACACAAATTTGTGTCGTAACAGAACCTTGGTGGCCATCGGTACCCATGATTTGGACACCTTGAGCCCTCCTTTCACATACGAGGCTTTGGCACCACAGGAAATCCTGTTTGTACCTTTGAACCAGTCTCAAAAGATGGATGGTGCCCAATTGATGGAGTTTTACGATAAGGATAAGAATTTGGGCAAGTATTTGCACATCATTAGAGATTCTCCTGTTTACCCTGTGATTTTCGACCTGAAGCGGACTGTTTGTTCTTTACCACCCATCATCAACTCCAACCACTCGAAGATTACATTGCAAACTAAGAATATCTTTATAGAGGTAACTGGTACCGATAAGACCAAAACCGACCTCGTGCTCAACCAAATGGTGGCTATGTTCTCCGGATACTGTGGTACGAAGTTCGAGATTGAACCTGTAGAAATGGTATCCAAACACAACGCCCAAGATAGAGTCAGTCCAAACATCAACCCCAGAAAGTTCGAGGCAGAGATTCCCTACATCAACTCTTGCTTGGGCTTGGACTACACGGGCGAACAAATTGCTGCGTTATTGACGCGTATGTCTTTGAAAGCCACTCCTCGTGATTCTCAGTTGTTGGATGTTGAGGTTCCAATCACTCGTTCCGATATCTTGCACCAGTGTGACATTATGGAGGATGCCGCCATTGGATATGGCTTCAACAACTTGAAAAAGACAAAGGCGAAGGGCGATTCTCTCGTGGCTTCGCCTTTGCCCATTAATAAGGTTGGTGACATTCTCCGTATCGCTTCTGCACAAGCAGGGTACTTGGAAGTGTTGCCATTGACGTTATGCTCGCACGACGAGAACTTCAAGTTCTTGAGACAGACAGACGATGGTACACAAGCTGTCAGCTTGGCCAACCCAAAGACTGTTGAGTACCAGGTCGTCAGAACCACATTGATTCCTGGTATTCTCAAGACCATCAAGGAGAACAGAAAGCACTCGTTGCCCATCAAGGTATTTGAGTGCGGCGACATTGTATTGAAGAACCCAGAATTGGAGAGACGCGCGTACAACAGAAGAAACTGGTGTGCAATTTATGCTGGTAAGACCTCTGGTTTCGAGTACGTCCAAGGATTATTGGGCAAGATCATGCAGACCATGAGAACACCCTGGCTCGAAAACCCGGCCACTATGAACAAGAGAGGGTACTGGATTGAGGAAGACAAGGTTAACGCCACTTTTTTCCCAGGCAGAGGCGCCAAGGTGTTTTTCAGGGCGTCCCAGGACGCCGCCGTGCAGCACATCGGTGCCATTGGTGTTTTACATCCGGAAGTAATGACCAGCTTCGAGATTCCATACTCAGCTTCGTCGGTCGAGATTAATGCCGAGGTGTTCTTGTAAGTGTATTGGAGAATGAATAGAATAAATAATTGAAGGAAAAGGGCATTGAAATGTATTGGTTATGGGTTACTTGGTTTGTTGGTTCAAGGATAGGTCGGGTTTGATTGATGTGATTTTCTTGGGTAGATTGTGTTTCCAGATTGGTAGATTAACGCCATTTAAATCGAGGAAATTGGGGCGATTTCTGTTTGGATGACCTTGGCAAAGCCCAAGAAGGGCTGGAAATTTCCAAATTCTTGCGGCATATCCTAATTGTTCTGTTTTGGTTCAGATAGGGCGCCGGCGGCGGGGCCAATAGCTGCCTATATTATCAGTTTTTTAACGCAACTGTTGCAAAAAGGTGTACTTAACTTTAAGCAACTTCTCTTGAAAATCTTTTTCTTTCCTTCTTCTCTCTTTCTACAGCGTACGCAAGCAAATCATAACAGACTACCCCAAAACATCGCTATAGAACCTAGAAAAAACCAAACTTAAACAAGCCCTTCCAATATCTTCAAAAGTTGATACCCCACCCATGATAACATTTGATTAAACCCACTAATCCTTCATTTTCATTATTCCTGCAGATAGACCTAGCTTAGCTTAACAACTACTTTCCGCAACGGCACCCACCTCCAGTCAACACCCCTAACCGCCTAACAGCATTGAAAACGATCAAAAGCACGTTACGAGCCCTTCTGTGACAAGATCCGTACGGCGAGCCATTCACAACTCTCCACTTCAAGTTCATTCGCAACACGAAAACAACCTAGTTTCCCCTTAACCCCTCGGATTCCAATCAATCCCACAAATCCATCGTCCTCGCTACCATGAGTGCCCCCTCCAGATCATACGATATGATCATGAAGTTGCTTCTTGTGGGTGATTCCGGTGTTGGAAAATCCTGTCTTTTGTTGCGTTTTGTTGAGGACAAATTTAATCCATCTTTCATCACTACAATTGGAATCGACTTCAAAATCCGTACCATTGAGAGTAACGGTAAACGTATTAAATTGCAAGTTTGGGATACTGCCGGTCAAGAACGTTTCCGGACCATTACTACCGCGTATTACCGTGGTGCCATGGGCATAGTGTTAATCTACGATGTAACTGATAGTCGCACGTTTGAAAACGTCGAGACTTGGCACAAGACCGTAACCGAGCACGCCAATGAAGATGCACAGATCTTTTTGGTTGGAAACAAGAGTGATGACGAGGAAAACCGTCAGGTCACGTATGAGCAAGGTACACAAATGGCTGCCAAGTTGGGAATTCCATTCTTGGAAGCGTCTGCCAAAACCAATGCCAATGTGGACCTGATTTTCTATGAATTGGCATCTGTAATCCAGAAGAATCACGTGGAGACCGAGCCAAAGCAAAATGCTGGCGGTATTAACGTGGGACAACAGGGTCTTGCATTAAAGAATAACTGTTGTTGAGTGGTGTTTTTTGTATTGATTGAATAAACCTTAATTTGTTAGATAGAGAGATACCAGACCCCTATTTGGTGATTTGATGGTGTATATTATATGTAACGAGAGGAAAACGAGATAAAACTTGAAGGATGATGAAGAATGATGAAGGATGATGAAGGATGATGAAGGATGTTGAAGGATGTTGAAGGATGTTGTGAAATGACATAGTGCAAAGAAAAAATCGAATACGAATATTAATACTATGAAAATCTCCGTTTGGTTGTCCGTTCGTTCTCCTACTGTATTGTTAACTAATTACTGGAATAAAATCAAATGAATTTATCTTTGAAGTTAACTACAATTGAAACAAGGGGTCTTTTCTTTTCTCCTTCTTTTCTTTTCTCCTTCTTTTCTTTTTTCCTTTTCTCCATCTCTCCATTCCTTCCTCTTCTACACTTCATTCCTTTCATTGTCTTTCTTCTTCTATATTCATATCTTCTTACCAAAGTAAACCCACTGGTCTTCAAGAGGTTTCTCCTCCAATTCCTCCCAAACCTTAAGGGCTCCTAACTCTTTTGCCAAATTCAACTCTTCACTAGCTTGAACCACTATCTCCTCTATCAAACCGCCACCGATTTGTGCCTCGATCTTCTCCGTGATCTCATTTTCTTCCACAATTTTTAACCTGTTCTTGGTCATTTGCTCCACCGATTGTCTGTAAACTGACTCCTTTGGGAAATCTTGCAATACCTTCAAGGTATTGTTGTAGAGTGAAACAAGAGCTGGTCTGGGGTTAGGATGTTGGTACAAACCCGTCAATCCGGTGGGATAACCGGAAGCGGCCCGGACGAGAACCTGCTCGGCTTGTCTTAAGGTTCTGGTGAACTTCATGGTGTAGACAGTGGTTGTGGTAGAAGGGGAAGGGAAAGAGTAATTTGTGTGAGACCTATTGGCTGTGGTGCACGGGTGTGGATCTAAAAAATGAAAGGAAGGAGAAAGTGGGTAAAAGAAAGGAAAGGGAAATGGATGAGTGAAGATTTATTTAATGACAACTAATGTAAAGTTTATTTTTTGTTGAATTCATGGGTTGGTTTTGTTGATTCATGGATTGGATCGCCATAGATGTACATGTGTATATATGAGTAGATGAATGTATTTGGATATAAAACATGGTATGACTACAAGGACTAACTTGTTCACTCTTTACCTCCTTCGCTTTTCCTTCTTAAAAGTCACCGCCAAAATCTCCGCCTCCGAAATCTCCTCCTCCATAGTCATCATATCCATTGTCAAAGCCGTTATCATAGCCATTGCCATAGCCATTGCCATAACCATTATCATAACCTTGTTCATAGGCATGCATCTCTGAGTTGTGAACAGCATTTGAAATCAACATTCCTCCAAGTAAACCCGCACCGGCACCCATTGCAAGTCCAGCACCTCCTCCAAAACGGCTCTTTTGTGGTTGAGCAGCCATTGGCGGAGCCATCGGCTGTCCGTACCCTTGTGGCGGATATCCTCCATACCCATACCCTTGCTGGGGATAATTACCATATCCTTGCGTTGGATAACCGCCGTAACCTTGTGGGGGGTAACCGCCGGGGCCACCGGGGCCTCCAGGGCCTTGAGGACCAGGTCCTTGTGGGGCATAGCCTCCCTGCTGAGGATAACCACCATATCCGCCAAAGCCAGGCAAACCACGCCCATTATCGGTATTCGAAGAAGCGCCGCCTACGCGATTGCCGGTGCTGTTGCCGGAAACACTCGCCACACCGCCACTTCCTGGGCCGCTTCCAGAAGCGGCCAAATTACTCTTTTCGCCCTCCGACTTCGTGGGCTCATACGGCGGAGGTGCGGCCTCGTCAGGTTTAGGGAACGTGGTTCCCTCAGGTGCCTCCCATTGCGACTTTTTCGTGTCGAGATTCACATAAAACCATGTTTGGTATTTATCGTCATATTGCGCCACCCAGCCCTTGGGGACAATGGGTGTAACTTTGGGATCGGTATGAGTTTGTGCCATTGAGTTGGCCGAGTCGATTTTCTTTTCGAAAATTCCGGATTTCGGGAAAGATCAGAGATACCCGGGTTTCTGGAAGCAAACAGTGGCCTGTTTCAAAACTAACCGCTTTGTCGGTGAGTAGTGTAGACAACCTAGTTCCAACGATCTGATTGGCTATCTAGCAATATCCTAGCCAGTCGAAAGTGATCCAATTTCTGTATTCTACGAGAACTTTCCCGTTTCTTATATAGTCGTAATTATAGCGGTGAGGGTTAGGAGGAGCCTTCCACTTATATAAGGTTACGAAATCCTGCAGGTATTCAGATCAGTGTTCGAGGAAGATCTAGTGACAGGGAGGCGATGCAGAACACCAAATGACCTTGACAGAAAATGGAACAATGAAAGGGAACTGAGGGATTTTTGATTTTATGATAAAACGCTTTTTTTTTTTGTATTAAGGCTTGGGGTTGGGTTGGTAGGGTGCACGGGTTTGGGGAAAATGCAATGGTAGATGGTTGGATAGATTTGAATTGAGGTTCTAATGAGACGAGACGGAGTGAGAAGTATTGAATGTTTAATTTTCCTACTTTTTAATTAAATGAGGATTGATTTGGTTCGCCAAGGCAACATGTATTCGAAAGGCAACATTTATTTGAGGTAGGTCCAATGTTGACTTTGAACTGTCTGAGTAACTGTTGTGTCCCGATTTGACTTCTTCTGGACTTTTCTCCTGGAACAAGAAATTCCTCAAGACAAAGAATATTGCTCGCATTCAAAAACTCAGGTTCTTCTTTTGTTCAAAAGACGGATGATGGGTGTATAAGTGACCCATACCACTTAGCAAGAAAAGACTATTCATACTTTAAATAGATGTTTACGAAATTTAAAATTTTATACATTTCTACGAACTTGATGTTCTACCAAGATTTTGATCTCTTCAAAGGGTTCCATCGGTTGCTGGACTTAGCAATCTATACCTATAGGTGGAACTGACCATGAACCAAATTTAAAAAGACCTTAGAGAGTGCTATACTTCTTTTGCCCGATTCGTTGTATTGATATCAATCCTACTTCGCTGGTTTGTCCCTCCTTTCTATTATTCATTCAATGTACGAAGCGATGACAAGATGATGCCCACAAAAATGATGGGACATCCTCTCTTCTTCTTTCAGGTCAGAAATCTCCTATGAGATCTTCGTGAATTAGTTGAGTCATTTCGTTTGTCTGTTGGAACACTACCCATGTGCAACCAACTGTAAGGATACAATTAAAAAGTGTTTCGCTTCTGCAAACCCTAAATCAGAAAAATTATCAATTCTCCCCCGTAAACAACTTCACCCTCTCTACTTCGATTATATTTTTTCAAGTCCCCCTTCAACTGATCCTCTTTCTCTATACTTTCTACTACCACTCTTTTCAAGCAACTTCATGCAAAAGCTGCCCAACGTCATGAAATTCCAAACAAATTTTTATTTCGCACGGCGCTTGACTGGATACATTCTTCTCTGCGTCGTTTTTGCAATTTACTCCCGTTCTCAATCCTCTGGACTCCATTTTCACTCCGGCGAACACGAATCTCCATTCAGGGCATTCGTGAGCTGTACCGATACCCAAAATGCACACAAGTGTCTTCAAATCCACTTTCCAGCATTGATAGAGGTACAAGAACGGCAATTGTCACCTTTGGCACTTCTGGTGGCTCGTGTTTGCTTAGTCCAAATCCAAGATCAATCTCTCACGGAGGCCAGCATCGTTCCAGGAGTTCAGAACTGTTTGAACTTGTCTCAGCTCGTCCATGTGAGTGTGCGAAACCATTCAAGCTACAAGTCTATTTTCTGGTTTGCTTGTTCCCAGGTGATGATATATATCGTATTGACGAATCTTCATCAAACTATTGGATCTAGGATTAGATCGGACCTTATCTGGTTTAAGGGAATATTTGAGAGTCTCATCAGAGATCCGTTGATTATTTTGGATATCCTTTTAAGCAAGCCTGAGCTGGAATCTAAACCCTTTCAAGATGGACAGCCAGAAACACCTCCAAAGAAGGTGAAAAAGAAGCTCCTGTCGGATTCTAGCTATTCTAGTATTGATATGTGCATGTACGGCCAGTTGTCGGTCCGTCTGGAAGAGTACAATGGGTCAATGGTGGACTCAGTCAGTCCAGAGGAGTGTTTTGACGCTTCCAACTCTACAACCAACGAATTTGAGGCAGATCGTACTTTGGAACCAATTTTAAGTCGTCAAGTATCAACTTCTGATAACAGTTCCACTTCAACTCGAAAGGATGATACTTCTGGTGCAAACGAAAATGAGGTGACCATGGCAAATCCATGCGGTCTCTGTTCGAACCGAAAATCGTTTGACATAACAACAGAGCATGGAAGAAACCAATTACATCTCTACTTGGCCAAGAAGAAGGTATCGTGGCTCTGTTGATTAGTTAGTAGAAGAGAGAGGCATCCTAGCGTGTTTGAGAAACGCTGGATTGTATTTTCTCCCGAATAAGCCACATAATAAAAAAGGGAATAAAAGGTTATAATTCAAATCATCAGCTGTATTCTCCTGTTTGTTTAAATATGGGTTCAACATCGATTCTTTTGTAGCCAAATCAGAAGGAGCTCGAGAGCCTATACATGATCCAAAAGTAAACGACTAAGATACCAACTCCATCAATAAAACCTTCGAAAGGAAATAAGGTACTTTAAGTTCAAGAAATTTCGTTGTTTTCATCAGCGCTGAGCCCAATTAAATATAGAACACATCCATCTTGAAACCCTGAAGAAATTCGCTACCTCCAAACATTTTCTCCATTTCTATTTTTGACTTTCAGTCCTTCAATTCAAATTCCAGCATTCTCCTTACTTCTTCATCACCTTCCCCATCTCCATTACATTCCTTTCAACATCCATCTCCATTTCATTACTCAGTCCATTTCTGCAATGATTCCCTCCACCTCTACAAACAAGCAATTCCCTCAATTAATTCCAAATCGGGACCAATTCTATTGACCCCTCGTCAATCACAAGCCGCTTACTCACGTGCATTTCCCAATTATATCACAGACCCGAAGCAAAAAAGAATAGAAACAAACGAAAATTCAATGACTCCAAAGAAATACAACATCGCTCATAATCAATTCTTTTTATTTCCCACGTCTCCTTTTCTTCTGTTTCCGATGTAATGGAACTCCTAACGTTTCATTTATCCGCCATACATCTCGGTGTTATCTGCATGCGTGATGGTCTTCGCGTCACATGCAATTCTTTATAAACCTACTCCTACCTTTGTCTTTGGACAAACTACTTGGAAAAATAAAACCCTGCTCCAAAATATATAAAATCGAAACAATAGTGCTCATAACCGTAGACTCACTATATAAATCCTTGGAATCTCTCCTGAAATTGCTGGAACTGGTTCACATAAAAGACCCGCCCAACATTTACTGTAGTGGTAATCAAAGTCCAGAAAAACAAGGAGAACGTTCACGTACGAACTAAACCACCAATCTGAGCGCACCAGCCTATTCTTCTTATTCTTGGAAGATTCCACCAATTTTTCTCCGGTACCTAAAAGCCCAAATTCACCAATGAAACGAAAACTCTCGGAACCTCATCCCAATCCTCCGCCATATTCTGTAGAGGCACCATCGTCGCCTCCAGGTGCTACTATAGATGGAAGTCCCTTGGCCTCACTGCAAGATGTCGACCTTTTTTCAGCCGCTGAAACACTCACTCGGCTCAACACTGTTGGCACATCTACACCCAATCTTCTTTCCCGAAGCCCCTCTATATCTTCGCCCATTGATACCAGTCAGCAGCTTCATCCGATCGTGTCTCTGGTCAACGCTATGTCGCGGCTTCCGATCGTGACCAATGCCGTTCGATATTACGAAACATCCAAACGTAACTATGCTACTTTCAATTATGCCGCTGCGTTTGTGGAAAAGGCCGCCATACCAGTCATAAGTAAGATTGAGGTCAACCTTAATAACATCCATCAGGCGCGCCAGGAAAAGGCTAAGAAGAAACGGCGTCTTGACGATAGAAAACAGAACGACAAGACCGAAACGAAGAAGCGTCTCAAATTCTGTTTGCATATCCTAAAACTAGCTAACGACAACATTAGCGCCAAAGTTTCCGAGCTTCAGCTACGAATCTCCGAGAATAAGAATGAAAAGGACGGTTCAGAAACACCAGATGTTGGAACTATTAAAGTATCGGAACTGGAGAAGGCCGGCGCGGAAGTGACGCTGGAAAAATTGTTGAAAACGGTACCAGAAAAGAAGGAAGAGAAGTTTGAGGAGAACGAATTAACTCGGGTGTCCAGTAGTGTCCCTGAGGAAGAGACCAATACGGAGATTGTGAAAACTGTCAAAAAAATCATCCACATCATATCAAACTTCCGTCCGAGCTCTCTTAGCGCCGCTGCCGAGGAAAGCAGTGAGTCTGTTGATGGTACTCGAGATGAAGATGTCAAATTGCGGTCAACGATCCGAAACATTATTTTGAATTTGCCAACTCAAATTCAAAAATCCAAGAGCAGTACGACACCTTGCCAAGACCGTGTCATGGAGTTTGCACGCGAATCTTTGGATATGATCAGTCTGTTGACCACCGTTTTTAACGAGCAGTTGGAGAAAGCAGAATCTTGGGTGGATGGGCCTGAAAAGGCTTCTCTCCAGCAAGAAACACCCGACTCCAGTGTAAGCGAGCGTCCAGCAGCCGATCTTGAGAAGAATGATGAGATTGACGAAAAGCGCATATGATATAGCACATATGATTAATTTCTCTAGGATGTATGAATGTACTAGGAACACAGAGGAGAGTTGAAAGAGTAGTACCTTGGATTAGTGAGGAGGATCAGAGTAATTTTTTTTGTTAACATAAAGAGAGAATCTTCAAAGTTTTTCGTTATGTAACGAGTGGAAAAAATAGAATAAAACTGCCCTACTAAGAACAGGTGTCTAATCAGAGATACGACTAAACCAAAATTAAAATTTTAATTCTAAAACTCATTCGAAATTTTTGAACTTGGCTGCACTTCTTACTTAGTCTTGTTCATTTTCAATCCAATTAATGCACCCCTACCCCGACTTATCTATTCCTCTTAATAAAATTCCGAATAAAAAAATTTCAGTTCACACTCATGTAGAATCCATTATTTCTTACTTCAACACCTCCTTTATCTCCTGTTGCGAACCTATACCTAACTCCTTTCATTCTTTCTCCAACCTATCCCAAGTCACGATTGAAGCCGCAACCAAATTGGTCCATATTTATCACGCATATGATGGAAAACTTCTTACCGTCTCCTTTCTCAACTCCAGATCATTACCTATTTCGGTATCAATATAATTACCGGATCCGGTAATGCTAGATTTAACCTGCACAAAGCCTAACGGTATTACCGCATTCGGGAAAGTAATTGCACCCATGTCTCCCTGTCTCTAAAGAATATACCACGTCTGGTAACTGGACCTCTTTCTCCAGGATACTGTTTTTGGTAAAATTTTGTTTCTGCTCATTTGCAATATATAACTCATGTATTACCGCTACAAATATCTTGTCGGCAATAATTTTTGCGTCACCCCCAAAAATGAATTTACACTGGACAAACACAGAGATTGTTAAAATCAGAAGCTCGTGGGCTGATGTTATGGCCTTGAACTACTATAGAGACAATAACTTTATTGATAAGCTTTTCTCCGAGCTAGTGCTGCAAAATGACGCCGCTAGAGCACTGTTGGCGGACAAAAAAGTATACAACGAACAAAAGGAATTTTTTGCCGAAATTCTCAAATTCTCAATGTTGTACTTGCACAAACGTGCCGTTCTTGAGGAGTGCATGAGTGATTTCATAGCAGAAAACCCGCTGTTGGTGGTGTATGGTGTCACTTATTTGGAACCTTTGGGCGCTGTATTGATTAAGGCCTTGAGAAGCGTTTTGGGAGACGACCGTTTTAAGTGTGACTTGGAAGGTTTGTGGGTGAAGCTCTACATCTTTATTGCCAACAGTATCTTGCTTAATGACGCTAACGGTTCAGATACAGATGGTGAAGGTAGCTTGACAGACTCATTTACCGCTCCATTGAGGCTGGCGTCGAGAAACGATGCTCCAAACACTCCTGCCACATCTTTTGCAGCCTCGCCTCTGCCCATCTCGCCTCTGACTGCAGATTTTGGCCTTGCACGGCTCAATATCGATCTCGGCGCTAACGAGAAATACAAAGGGTTCCGCCGCAACTCCCAGGGGCTGGAGACGCTCAGTTTGGTTATTCCACCTGCAATTTCCACAAATACTCCCGATTATGATCCTACGTTGACGCCTAGATCTTCCAAACGCAACACATCACAAATGTTGGAGAAACTTGGGTTACTGTCGGAGAACTTGAGCAGCCCACTACAACCCTTTGAGAAACCGCACTCTCCAACCGCTCCTTTCGACCCTCGTCGCAAGTCCTACCACAGAAGAACGGCGTCTGAGACCCACATCTCGTTGTCACCTCCCCAAACCCATCACTCATACACTTCGAGCGAAGGATCCATCAACGAAAATTGCTTGGAGGAGGAAATTGTATTTTCTTTGCCAGACGAGCCAAGGAGTGCTGTCTTTGACAGCAAGAGTTTTGGTATCGGTGCTTTAGCGCCAATTGTGGAGTCCGATTTGGCAGAGGATGCCGCCAGCACCGCTTCGTCACATTACGGCCCCGATGACCTGGCGCTCGAGGCATCCTCTGGAACATCATCTTTGTCATTGCACAATCTGGACTACAAGTCGTCGATCTCGTCCGGGTCCGGTCACTCCGGTGTCGACACTAATTTTAAGTCCGGCAGCGCTGCTTTGGTTAGCCCACAGCCCCGCCAACTGGGTTTCCCATTCTTAACGAAGGAAACCGAGAGCCCTTACCTAAATAGGTCGTATCTGAGCCTGGTGCCTCATTTCGGCTTGTCTGAGGGAAAACGTGCCTCTGTTGGATTTATGAAGAGCAGCTACATATTAAAGAAGGACATGACGGCAACAGAAAGAGACGTTTCAGATGTCGTATCAATTCAAAGAAGCCTGTCTTATACTACATCACGTAGCTACGCGCGCAGTGTCTTTTCGTTGCCGCCAGATAGAAACAGAGCCGAAGAGTCCTCATATTCTTTCGCTGCTCCACCCAAAATGCCCCATGTGGCCCAGGAAACTCCCAAAACTCCTAAAGTCGAACTTATACCCAAGAACCAGCCTGTCGCTGTGCCACAATCTCAGCCCGTTGCTGCAGCTACGCCTAGCATGGCTGCTCTGATTATGTCAGGCGCTACTGACAAATCCACCAGCAAGAGAGGATTTTTCCTGAAACTTCACTCAATTTTCGGATCCGACAAACCTTCCATCTCCTCACCCATGCCCTTGCAAAAGGCCAAGCCTGCACCTTCGATTTCGTCCGGCGCTTTTAGTGCCCGTCTTTCGTCTTCAGATGTCAGATCCAAAAACACCACCATGGGTCGTTCAGAACTTCTTTCCATGCCATCTGGTGTTGAGTCCACCAAGACGCTGCGGTCTTTGTTCAAAAAGGCGCCTGTGGCTGTCGGCTCTGACAAGGAGAAACGCAACAAGTACTACGTCAAAAAGGTACCATACAAGACGATCTACATGAAAGACTTTATCCATAGCTAGATATGCCCCGTTGTAAATTAATAAATAATAATATGGAACGACGTAAAACAGAATTTGTTATATTTGACGTTGGACGGTATTCATGAAAATTCTCTGCTAAATAAAATAAAAAACATTGATACGGAGGGCAGAATGAAATAATCACACTACCAGGTTCTATACGATCTGGAATGTTTACTTACTTCAAAGTTTCTAAAAGCAATGTCTGTTTCAATGGTCAAGTGTAAACTTCAAGAAACAACAACAGGTGTAAGTTTAGTGACAGGAAGTGGCATTCGCACCAAATACAGCACCGTCCACCTTGGCCTTGAATTCTGGCTGGATCGTTACACTGTTGATTCTATACTTGTGAAGAATCAGTCTAACTTGTGCTACCGTGTCCACAAAAGCGGTTTTGTTGATTTGACCGCCTTGTGTACACTCACCAACGCCATCTTCGGAACTTTCATTCAACTCTAGGTGCAATGAGGCCACCAAGAAGTCCTCATCCAAGTTCCACACATGAAAGTCGTGTACGGACTTGATTGAGGGAAGCAAGACGATTTCCTCAACTATACGGTTGGAATCCAAGTATTGAGGCGTTGCCTGTAACAAGATCTTACAGGATTTACGGCACAAAGGCAAAGCAGAAGAGAAGATGATCAACGTGATGACAAGCGAAACCACGGGGTCACTGTAGAATCTCCAAGAGTAATCTGTCTTCCAGATGAAAATGGCAGTGATAATCACACCAACGTTACCTAAGGCGTCACCCAATACATGCAAAAAGACGCCTTCCATGTTCATGGATTTGGTCTTCTTGCCCTTGGCATGGTCGTCATGCTTTGAATCAGGCAAAAGCAGGCTGTTTTCATCGATTCTACCCACCACGTTGTTGGGCATATATTGCGAGATGCTGTTGCTGGAGCTGTTGTTCTCTGTGTAAGCAGCGCTGCCAATGCGAGTTTCCTCGTCGTCGTGGTCTTCGCCAGCGCCTCCATGAGAGTGAGAATGGCCATGAGAATGACCACTACCGCCGCCGTGAGAATGGCCGTGTTCGTGGAACAAAAGAAGTCCGATACCGTTACTGAGCAATCCGGCAAAGCCCACAATTAAGATAAGTTTTGGATTCGACACTTCAGGGGCTGAGAAGAACCGCTGGATTGCCTCAATCACAATGGTGAAACAAAGAGCCAATAAGAACACAGCATTGATCAAAGCACCGATGATCTCGGCACGTTGCCACCCATACGTGTACTTTCCATCGGCTGGCTTTGATGTTTTGACCTTAACTGCCCACAAGGCAATGAAAAGAGAGATGATATCATTTAACATATGGAATGAATCGGCCACGAGCGCTAACGAGCCAACCGTGTAACCAACAATGGCCTCTAGGAGGAAGAACACAGTGTCGAGTGCCAAAAGCGAAATGATACGTATTTCCTTTCCCTTCATTTTTGGTGTTTTGAATAAGGAGAAAAGAAGCGAAGAGTTCGTGAGGCTGGGGAGGTTTATGGTAATAGGTGCAGTCCACGATGGCATCTGAGAAATTGACTAATATAAGGCTCAAAAGATAAAAAAGTGGCGTTCCTACGAAGTTTCGACGGGACGCTCGATCCGGAAGATTTTATATTTTCTTGAATGGCGTTGATTTATTTTGTTGATTCAGGTCGCCACCGAGATCGGAGTTAATAACGGTACGATGCGGCTGAGGAAACATGGGAAACGTTAGAACTGTCCCGGAGAAATAATAACTTTTCCGAAAAGTCATGATTGATATGGAAGAAAGGAAGGATATGAATGGGTTGATTGGTTTTACATAGACAAGAGGCAATGACGACGAAAATTACCTGGGAATGACAATTGAGGAAGCAGAGATGTTCTTTGAAATAGAGCGAATAGAAATGGAGAAGAATGAGGAAAAGGAGACGAATGAGGAAAGGGAGACGAATGAAGGAAAAGAGAAGAACGAAATTTTGAAGATTTGTGGGAAAGAACAAAGGGTATGGGGAAATGAGAATTGTTTCAAGGAGTAGGTAATGGCTTAGGTCCATGCTGAAGTTGTTTCACGGGACGAAAAGATTTAAGGCAGGCAGGAAAACTAATCGTATGGAGTTAATATGGAACTTTTTCGAGCTGATAGAGTAGCGAACGTACTCTTTGGATCAGTTGAAAGAGATATGGGCGCCAACAATGCTTGACAGAAGGCTCTTGTAGGAATCAAATTGAAATCTATGCAATACAAAAAATTGCTTCAATGATTCGATGGCCATCCCTTCCCGCTTATACTCTACTCCCCACATGTTGACCATATGAATACTAATAACAACAAACAAGTCAATCACCACTCCATCGAGACTACCACCACAAACTTTCCTCATGCTTCATCGTTCACTTCTTGAACCTTCATCTTTCACTTCAATACATCAACAATACCTCATTTTAAATCCTACATCGCCTAATCACCTTCATACATTCTAAGCTATACAGAGAGATCAAAGAAAAAGAAAAAAAAGGGCAGAAATAGGAAAATGGGGAAAAGTAACCCCAAAACGACCTGGAAACTGCCGGGAGTATTGGTCCGAAGACACAATGAAGAGTAAAAGAAGTCAACGAAGTGAAGATGCTTGTAATTGTTGTAGTCACATACGATCGGCGTCTACTTGGAAGAGCCGATTAAATCATTGAACGAGATCCGTTGTCCCAGTTGTGGATATTGCGAAGCTGCAAACGGATATGGTTGCATGGGAGCAGGCGCCATGGGGTATCCCATCATAGGCCCATATGAGTAATCCTGTTTAGGCACTGGATAAGACGTAACGGGATACTGAGGGGGGCCCGTTCCACGCACTCCCTGGTAAACAAAAGCCGGGTGTAAGTTGTATTGCCCTGAATGAATACCGTTGGGCACAGAAGCCGATACTGGACCAGGTAAAGGTGCAGCAGAAAGGGGACCAGACTGTAAGTTTGGTAGAGGATGTTGCTGGATGGCGTGAGGCTGTGGCGCGTGAGGCATTTGCAACGAGCCCTGCTGCTGCGTTTGGAGCAATGGCAGGCCGTTTTGACCTGGAGAATGGTACACTGGGCCGGTATTGAGAGGAGATCTATTGGAGCCAGCGCTTTGAGGCGACGAGGCTGCAAATGAGGGCTTCGGTAAAGCCAAAGCTTCAGGAGAAGAGTGAAACGATGAGCCTGCGTAACTATCGGGGTTCTTTCCAGAAGAACATCCGTTGCTACTCTTGGATCTACGGCCGTTATTTGCTCCATTCCCTCCATTCCCTCCATTCCCTCCATTTACGCCATTGTTCATATTGTTACCATTGCTACTTTGGTTGTTGTTGTTGATGTTATTCTTACTGTGGTTGTTACTCAGGCTGTTACTGCTTTCCACCTGGTTTTTATCCTCCTTCTTTGTTGGCTTCTTCGTCCGTTTCTTCGAATTTACCGATTCCTTCGAATTTTCTCCCGTTCCAAAATCTGGTTTCTCGCCATTTGGAAGCTGTGGTTGCCGTTCTTTCACCGGTCCGAAGTCGGGTTTCTGACCATTCGGTAAACGAATCTTTGCCTGATGAAGTTTACCTTTCTTCGTCTTCCCGCCAGGTGCGGTATGCGGCACGCCATGTGATTGTAGAGGTAGTTCATGTGCCATCATCTTGCTGTTATGGGAAAGAAGTTGCGTTTGTGGTTGTAGTTGGTGAAGTGTCGAAGAATGATCATCCATAAGTGTGCTGCAGTCGTGCGCATACCAGTCGCTGGATGTTGTGTGCAGGGATGACACAATGGCTGCGAAAAAAAGGAAAGAATGATAATAATGAGGAAAATAGAAAAGTATGACATATTGGGAATGGAACCAGAAAATATCGAGGACTTTTTGTGAGAGAATTAATTGGAAGATTCTGTAAGAGAGATTTGTGGAGCTATTAAACTTGGGTTATTGTAGTTCGTTCAAAGAAATCAGTCGTTAGGATTCATGTTTACGAATTTGTTTGCATATTTCATATTGGTATGTACTTGAAAGTTTTCTATGTCTGGCAGACTTTTGGAATGAGACAGCCCTTCTTTATAGTTTTTCGGTCTTCGTAAATGGCCTTACTTGACAACCTCGTTTTATCCCGTGGATAAACCGATCTCCACTCCTTTAAGCGGCAGATTGAGCGAAATTCTTCGAATCCGCCTAGATAATGTCTGTATACCGTAATCCTCAGACTCGCTGCTTAATTTCTGTACTTGTTCACTTATGGTGAACCTTTCAATAGTGAATTGAACGGAGAAAAGATTCGACCATCCACCGCTCATTTTCTAACCAAACAGAACTACAGAATTGCATACAGCGTATTTAGTTTCAGTGATTTGCGATGAAAAATTTATTTGGCCTAGTTTCAGAGCTTAATTTTAGGGTATGTTTCACATCCCTGTTCAAGTTCATGAATTAAAATATTTTAAGCGAAACCTGGATCTAAAAAACTTTTTGTTTATTTGGATTACCACGACTTTGACCAAATCCCACTAATGTCCTTTACTTAGCAGTACGAATGAGTTTGGCATCTTTCATTCTCTCAAAAAAAGATTTGATACGACAAATGGACTATTTACACTTTAACTTACCATTACTTAGTACTAAGCCGTTTAAAGATATACTGACTTTACTTTTCCTTGCCTTTCATTGGTATCTGCGATCCTGTTCTTGCGTCACCGTCTAGTACGAAACTAGAGAAGGCAGAACTTATACCACAAGAGAAAACAACAAAGAAAAGGCACCAAGGTAATTACTCCATAGCTGAATCTCAACGCTAGAATTTGAAATAACCCATTTTTTCCCGATAATCATACCGTTTATCCTCGGCGCGTATTTCACAACTCCGCCATCACCAAAAACAGTAACCGTGATACAAAAGTAAATTACTTCTGCATATAAAACACTAGATTAAGCTCTTTGAGACTTGAACGCGAGATCCTGGGACACGCAGGTTCGTTGGAACAGGGTATTATTCGACAGGGTCTTTTTGAACAACCCAACCAAACCAAATTGGGAAGAAAACCGGAGAAGGTTAGTAAGAGTAATTTTGTGTAAAGTACTATCCAGAAGAATTCTGTGATGATGTGAACTACACTACTGGCGGTGAACGCCGTGCTTTCCGATGCTTTAAACTATAACTTGTCTTTGACTTGAAAACAAACATGGATGTACTTACCAAACGAGCGGTGAAGGAAACAATAAGTATTGCCGATATTGGCTCATTAGATAAAAGTAGCTGGTGAGCTATAAGGTGAGCCAAGCGTACTTTCCCTCAATGCAAACCTCAAAACGGGTGTATGGCAGCAATATTGGCAGTCTAAAGAGAAAACTCGAACGCGTTCTTCGGCACTCTTTTAATTATTGGATTTGCCTGTCAAAGTTTCTACATTACAATAACCCACTTATCCTCCAACCCTCTATTCCTACAGCTCAAATCTCAATAATCAAATTAATTTATTAATTTCCTCAATCTCGATTCGTCAACACACTCAGAATCCCTATCGTACACATTCCAATCAAAGACCAATAACAAACAAACGTGGGCAGTCCGCTAAAAGACACCGCAGAGCCGTACATTGACATCGCAATGACCGTCAAAAACCCAGCGGTCATGGCCATGGAAACGCCAAACACAAAGTTCAATTTGTTGACGTCAATACTACCTGTGCCAAGGTGTTTGATGAATAAGTACCCTACAAAAGCTCCAGCAGGCTGTGATAATCCTCCCAAAAATGCACTGATGCTCACTGCCTTCCACTTGCGCCAGCGGGACTCGCCAAACGAGTAGTATAATGGTAAACACATCAGGAAGCCCTCGGTGTAGTTATGGATGAGTAGACTCAAGAAAATTGATACACCCAACTGCGGGTTGGTCTTCAGTGTGATGTACGTGATGAAGCCCTCGGGGAACTTGTGGAGCGTAATAGCAAGGATCGTCTGAATTCCAATTAACAAAAGACGAGACATAGGCGAGTTGACGTGGTGATGGTGGTGCTCGGCCGGGTCATGGTGCGAGTGGCCATCCCAGTCAGACCTGTGAGTTTCGTTGACGGCAATTTCGGCCTCGTCGTCCAAATTGTGTTTACGGAGCTGTGGTACCTCACAGAAATGAAGTCCGCCAGATTTTTGATAGTGACAGAGCTCAGCAGATGAGTAGCCCTTGCACTCGCCCAAAAGATCCTCCTCCTCGGCAGTTCCGTGGGTTAAGAAGTGCACCAAAGACTTCTTGTGTGTTAGAGGAGGGGCTACACTATGATACTCGGTGTGTGGCTTTGAAACAAGCGCTGTAGACTCGGAAATATTGCGTACTTCATCTTCCTCGAAATTTGGAGGTGTCTTGGGGAGTTCGGATGACGAAGACCCAGAACTACGCAGAGAATCGTGGGTCATGTGGTCATGGGTATGTGAATGGGTCAGCGCTGAGCTCAGACCGTGTTCTTCCGCCACAAAATTTTGATCGTGGCTATGACTATGTCCGTGGCTGCTCTTTTGGCTGTGTCCATGATTGTGGCTTGCGCTGTGGTGGCTATGGCTATGGGACAGTTTTCGAGGTGCTTCTGCATCCACCGGCGAGTCTTCGCCATCATGTGAACAATGAACCACAGATTCGGTGGTAAGCATGTGCAAGCCGACGTTGAAAATCACACAAATGGCAATGCCACCTATGAATGAGGCCACAAGGTACAAATTGTTGTTATCTCCTGGATTAGCGCCTTTCTTGAAATGGACAAGAGCTTCGGGTAAAAGACGGTAGAGTGCAGTAAAACACAAGCACCCAGCACTAAACGCAAGCGATCCGTTCATGAACAGGAAGTTTTCCTTGAGCACAAATGGGTATCTGTTTGTGATCCAACGAGGGAAAAGAAGGTAGTAAATGTCATCGAGAAAGATGATGAAGCAGCCTAGAACACATAGAAGTGACAGGAGTAGTGTTAGCACCCAACCCTGCGATAAATCCAATTCGGGCACAGAAAAGAACATGTGGTTTGAAGATAGAATGAGGTTGGATTATTTATAAGTGAGTAAATAAGCAGTAACCTCTGAGGTGGTGCAGGGGATTGTATGCAGTTCTTTCTTTAAAATCAATGATGGTTATTTGAAGTGGGTGAGAATATGAGTTTTTACAGTAAAACTTGGCCGGAAGTAATTTTTAAGGTTGTGAGCACGGATCCGTAAAAAAACATTTTGAATTTGGATGTTTCTTGCGGTGTTTTGATTGGTTTGATTTTAATTCGAATCCTGAAACGTTTGTGTGCAGGCAGGTCCATGCGGCTGTAAATTACGAGCGTTAATGAAGAAGATGGAGGATAATGAAGTAGGAAAGAAGGGGTGATGGACGAGGGGAAAAGGGACGACGCGATAGGAAACTTTGATTGAATTTATAGTGGTTATGAGCCTTGTGGGTTTGTTTTTATCTTTTTGGCAGTGGAGTTTAGAGAAAATGTGTTATGGCATTACGGAATAATTTAGGTGGAATGGGGAAAATAAGCTTTGATTACGTTAATGGAGATGGTGAATGGGTTTCGAAAGTACTGGAAATTACGGCTCTATACCGATATTCTTGAGGTTAAATCTCGTATAGATAACGATTAAAGTAAACATTTTGTGACAAAACTAGATCCAGAAATAAAATTCACCGCCCCTCTAATGTTTCTTTTTTTCCTCTCAGGTTCTGTTTTGACTCAAGAGTAGTTGCCATACTACTCTTACTTCATTGTTCTCAGCGATAGAGACTCCCTTTTCTGATCCATTAACATGTTCTTCGGTCCAACTTCCGTTTTCCTCTAGTCCCTATTTGTATTCGCTTTTCCCTCTCAATTCAATCTCCAATCTCTTCTCATCTTTCACTCTATCGAATTCAAACACAATAGTTTTTAAAATTCTATGAAAAAGTCATCAAATACTATCTTCTTCTCCACTGGCTTCAAACAGCTCACGTCGTTTCCAATAAAATTCTGCTACATCATCTTCTTACTTCGCTTCTTCTTATATCGCTTCTTCCTTTCCTAACCTAAATACAAGCAAACCTAATCCTTCTTATGACCCAGATACTGAGGTAACTCCGTATACTGGTTCCGACCGGCCCTCCGCTTATTCTTGTTGAATTTCACATTTTTCAAGAAGCTTAAATCGTACTGCCTCTTGTTGTACACAACTAAAAAGTACATCAAAACGGCCGCCACTAAAACACATGTGGGTAACGTCACGATTGTAATGTACGTGTCAAAATTGATTCCCTCTTCGATATCGTAGCTGTCACCATAGATAGCCTTCATCTCATTGAGCTCATCCTGTTCTTTCAAGTCCAAATACGAGCCTTTGGCCACTTTCGCCTTCTTGGCCATTTCTACAACCACATAGTTCTCTAGATGATCAAACTCATCATCTGACATGGTATCTGGCTGGAGCGAAATTAGGACTTTGTGGTAGTACTCGCCGTCTTGAAACCACTCGGGAAGAATAGTTATTGGCAAAATACCTTCCTCCTTTGTGAGCCATTCCGAGACGTAGAATGAGTTTTTCGTAAGTTGTCCACCCTTCTGCATCACTACAGATCTCTTGGAGACTATTTCCTGCTTTTTCTCCTCGTACTCTTTCTCGTCGAATCCCTTCTCCTCTGGTTCTTTATCCTCACGCTTCATTCCCTTTTGACGCAAGCTCTCCTTAACATAAGACAAATGAAGGCGCACCCTCTCGACATCTTTATCGAAAAATTTATAATACCACGTCACGAAATACGTTTTGTCCATGTATAAGCGAGAGTTGTCGCGTGGAAAACAGAACGGCTCGGGACTAATGTCCTTGGCCATACCCTTCATCTTATAGAGGTCTGGCGTGCAACGGACAATTGGATTCAACAGGCGATATGTGAGATCTTCAGGAATAAGAGTTTCTTCTACGAATACTTCGTCTTCTTCCATGTTATGAGCGCGGAGTTCTTCATGGCTATATGTGACAGTCTTAACCTCTTGGTACCACGTCGAATAGTCTGGCGACTTATTCTTTATGACGCCATTCTTCATCTTTGGATTGATAGTTTTGGGTGATCCATCGTTATTGAGCGAAATCCAGGGTTCCAAGCCGTCTGTAGTCTTTGGTGGTTTAGCACTAATGGTAACACCTGCGATAATTGTGGGAGTCACGATCTCGACCTTATCGGTATAAATCGTACGGATCCAGGGTTTAGGAGGCTCTTCCGAAGTGGTTTCTCCATTTTTCAAATCCTGAAGCTTCTTGTACTCCTTGTTCACAACCACCTCTTTTATACGCTTCTCTAGAACTGGACCAGGGGTAATGGTTGCGTCAACAGACGCGATTGTGGGCAATGCAATACATCCACACACCAATGTCAGTGCCAAGAAAACTGATGGAAGTTTCATTGTCAGAAGCGATGAGTAGTTGAGACTATAGTTTATATGTGCACTTATCGGATCAAGTTGAGAAACTGTGAAACTGCATACAACTGGATATGAAACATTAACGAAGGTTGAATAAATGGGGTTGAAGACTTAAAGGCGTAGGGGTATTTGCATTTATGGATGTTAGGAATTGAGCAATGTTTTGATTGAATGTCCGCTTTTATGTTTTGGAGAGGCTATGGACGATGAATTGGTGGTGGAGTATGGAAAGCAAGATGTGATGATCGGAAGTACTTCTTGTGAAAAAACTATTGTTAAAAGGAAGCAATTGGTAAATTTCTATCAGAAATATTATGTATGGGATGAGTATGGGTTTTTCCGGCTGCTTCTCTGCGTCAAACTGAGGGAGATGGTGTAATTGTCAGCACTAAGTATTCAAAGAGCGAGTTTTAATGATCAAAAGACTCCTGGGAGCTTGTATTTTCTGCAAATGAATTTCAATAAACCTGGCACAATTATTCCTCCGATCTGTCTCTTTAACTCTTATGAAACTCGAATGAGAACGGATAGCACTACCTCAACTTGTCCACCAGAACATATCTCCAATACAGTTAACATGAACCAATTCCTTCATTTGACAAGGACTTATTCGTCGAATCTTTTTTTCGTTCAAATATCTCAGGATCACAGCAAAAGTTGGCTTCCTTCCAACATTCCTTCACTTCTTAATTCATCAATACAACAAATTCCCTTACAATCATTTACTCAACACGCCCGTTTCAATCTTCACTTTCACCTCCCACTCCACAATCACTTCCTCCCTCATTCTACAAGTTCTACTACTCCCATTTACTACATTGTTGAAACTCCATGAAAGACAGAAAAGTTCAGTGTCTAGAAAAAGACACCGATGCCTTCTAGGCACGTTTCGTTAATCTAAGGCACAATATATCCATCTTCACAAGCACGGGTGGGTATGTCAAGAAACTATGCTGAAGTGCCGTAGTTAACAAGTTTTTTCACAGAGAATCGAGATATAGCTGGGGGCGGGTAATCTTTTGGAGTAGGTAATGGCCATTACGAACAATAATGATCGGTTTGAATTTTATTGAGTTTTATGTTCACTATTTTTTTTTTTTTTTTGGTAGGAATTTTTCGTTGGTAATGATGTTACCATCGGTGCATGTTTATTTAATGAAGTACCTAAACAAATATATACGGAGCCATATACTTAATAAGAATTCAAAAATTTTCTTTTCTACTATGTTTTTTAAGTCTATGAATACTCGTCAAAATATTTCTGTTTCTTGCAAGCGAAGTAATTCTGATGGATTCTTCACCTCTTCGTCTATCTCCCCGGAAACAGAAGCTTCACTTCGTTCCAAAGACTCGGAACTTCATCTCCCTCTGGTCCTCGGAACTTTTCCTTTGTTATTGACGCATTGAGCGCCTCTGTTATAGTGGTTGAGAACCGGAAGAACGGAGGGAACTTTTCACTCAAATACTTCTCGATAAACCTGTCAGGAAGATCCTCGTGTGTCATAGAATAAATGTAAGCGTAGAGCAAAAGCTCTGAGGCACTTATACGTGTAGGCCGAAACAAATGTGCAAACTCTACCGGCGACTCTGAGTTCAACTCCTTAAAAGTTGATACCACATGATTTACGTAGCTATCAAGTAGGTTGAGACATCGAATCGTCATCTTTGATTCTCTTAAAAGCGCCCGGTTGTTATCCTTCGCAATAATCACCTTTTCGTGCAATGCGCTGATGGCCACCGTGTTAGAAGCAATGTCGTCTTCATCATCGTCGAATTCCGTCTCTGGAACGGCACTAGAAAGCCCAAGAAACCCAGAATGGCTTGACGAAAGACCTATAATCTTTACCTTCTCACAAGCGTTCTTGTGCATCTGCAATGGCTGGTTGTAGTACATAGGAAAGGGTAACAATTTCGGGTACATCTTGCGGGTATACAGTTCATAATTCCGGGTATTGACATAGATGCTATATTGGTGAATGTAGTGGAAAGAATTTTGAATGTATTTGGTGAGCGTGAGGTTGACGAGCAGCTCGGTGTTGTTCAACCGACTACTGGGGATGAACTTTGACTCCAGCGGATGCAACATTGACACATACTCGACAACCGAGTAAAAGCCCTCGTGTTTTTCAATTCCGTTATCGGTTTGTACTACCAAAACCGGTAGTTTCTTTGTGTCTGCAACGTTGGTGTTACAAGAAGTGATTATAGAAAACGGCGTGTTAAACGCTGTGAGATGGAGGAAAAGTAGCCAGACACATGCACGAGATTCGGGATCCAATACGGAAACTTCGCCGTTGCACCCCCAAACATGCAATGAGAGCGATCGAGAAGCCATTGAAGGAATTGCTGGAGGTGGGATTTGGAGACTGCAGCGGGTCTGGGGAACGATAAGGTAGAGTTTGGGGTGGGGATGTGGGAAGAGAAGGAGTTCGAGTAAAAACTGGATTTCCATTTTCTCGTTTATTTATAATCTTTCTTTGGGATTGTAAAATTTGAGAGGAAAGGTATTTGTTTTGTTGGCTGCAAATTTGTGAACAAGTGATACAAATGGGTAAAGATGCGGAGAATAAAATTGGCTTGTGATGCGTTTGGTTAAATTATGTATAGCTTGGAGATTTATCATTGTTGTTTCTCTTATTCTCTTCGTTCTTGGATAGAAAAAGAAGGCTAAGGGTAGACCTTAACTTGGACTTTGTCTGGCAAGTGAGGCGCGTCGAATTTAGGAACTCTTTCTTAATGAATGAGACGAATGGACTTATTTAGGTAACCTTGTAGAGCTTAGAAGTTGAATTTGTTTTATAATTTGCTTTTAGGGATCATGTTCACTATATGGTGGACCAGCTACATTGCTGCGAGAGTAGCCTTGGCTGCGTCATACCAAAGTTCGTTTGAGAAATAACAGTTGAAAATATTTTTGGGAAATTTCTCTTCTCGGTATTGTAGCCTATCTGCTTCCCTGCTTCTTGCTTCCAAAATCCACTCCCCGTTTTGTAGTTTCCTCCACTCTTCCAAAAGCACTTAAGTTGTAAAATGGAGAAATCTTTTCAATCACTCAAATCGAATTGCTTTTCTTCTATATTTATTTGGATTGCGTTCTTCATTTTATCCGAATACATCCATGAGTTGAAGGCTCCAAAAACGGAGCAAAACCACCACAAATGATTAATATCGTTCTGAATGACTCAAAAATCTATCTTTTCCCTCATTGTTCTTTTTCTTATCGCAAGCTTCGCTTTATTTAGATCCTCAGTCAAGTGGCAAAAAGATCATCCCAGTGCATTGCAGAAACCCTCAAACCGTTCAATAATGCAACGACATAATTTAGACTACATTTAGTACTCCCTACTTTTAAATGACTCTCGGGTATTTCCCAATCCAGATCCATTCTATTCAAGACAACATGCAAAAACAGTTGAATTGTCAGCCCTCAAAATCAACGTCCTTCTCGCAAGCTGCTTAATTGAGTTAAACCAAATAATATCTCCAATGCCTTTGCCCATACAAATTAGTTCTCAAGACTCAACTCCAAGTGGAGATCTACAACCACCAAACCCCATCTGCATTCCCTGCTGCGGATTAAATTAGTAACCTTTCAAAAACGTCAGAGGCCTTAAATCCGTATACCCACTCGTTCGTTGTAATGTCCCATGCTAAATTGCAAACCCCAATTTAGTTCGAAGCCGTACGACCCACCGTGGGGGTTGGACGACCTATCAGGACAATCAACCCCGGGTAAAACAAAGGAAATCCGTTCACAATGCCAAGATTTATTCCGTGCGTCGTTAAACAGTGTCAATTTACGCCCATTTCAGTGTTGTCGGTTCTAATTTAGAGCGTCAACGTATAACAATTAAGCTAATTAGATTTGCTCATCTGCAGGGAGTGCACATCGGGGCCATCGGATCTGTGCTTTAATTAAACTGATACAGCAATACTGGAGGAACAAACAATGAAGTGAGGATGTTTTATATCGTTTAAAAACGGCTTCTCTACAGTTACATTAACATAAAAATATTAAGCAATCTAGTCGATTACTCCTTAACCTTCTTAACAGAGCATTTACCAAAATGCGTCAAAAAAACTGAGTTGATGTGTTCCTGCAGATACCAACTGAGGTTCCTGGTTTCGAGGCCTGTACAGCGTTTTGCAACCCACATTCATAGTATCCGTTAGAACCAAACAATCTCTTCACACGTGGATTCTAGGTCTGGATAACGAGCGGCTCTTGGTTTTGAACCCTGTTCCTGCCAATGGCAATATAGAAGTATAAATACGAGCGACTCTGTCTCGTTTTAACGCTTGGTTTTCTACTCACCTCCAGATTTGCAGCCAATGACTCCATTAGCGCTCTTGTCCATTGCCGCCCTGGTTTCGGCCATGTCGTTGCCATTTTCTTTTGGCGTTGATACCAAACAGACAAATCTCAGACATTTTGATTACAATGTCGAGTCTTGTGCTTGTGCTCCCGAGGCTAGATACTTTACTTGTGAAAGTCCCCAGGCAGTAGCCAACACCAGTTGCTGTTACGAAGACTATGGAGTGATTATGCAGACGCAATTCTGGGACTTCAACCCCAAGTACCTCGACACCATTAAGGGTAAGAGCAATGCTACTGCTCAACCTGGGTGTCTTCGTGATCAGGATTACAGCTATGAAGATTATGACCAAGGATACCTCCATAGCTACGGCAAGGACTCTACCAACACCAGCGAGATTTTCACGATCCATGGACTTTGGAACGATTTGTGTAACGGAAGCTACAACTCCTACTGTAAGCCCGAGCTTGCCATCCCTGATTCCACCAACCTTACAGGTCTTATTTCTGAAACATTTGGGCGCCCGGATATGGCCAAGGCCATGGCCAAGTACTGGATAAATTCTGGTGGCTCCAACGTGGTCGGCGACTCCATCTCTCTTTGGCAACACGAGTACAATAAGCACGGTACTTGTTTCAACACATTGCAGCCAAAGTGTTTTGTGGGTCCATACAACCAATTCCAGGCCGCCATCGCTTACTACCAAAAGGTGCTTGAGGTGTGGAACACTTTACCAACTTTCAAGTTCTTAAAGGCTGCCGGCATTACACCCTCTCTTGAGAAACCTTATGCTCTTTCTGACATTGAGCAGGCATTGAAGGTAGCTCACCAGAACAAGAAGGTTTACGTCGGGTGTCTCAATGGCACCATCAACGAAATCTGGTACTATTACCAGATCAGAGGAAGTGCTTTGGAGGGGGATTATGTTCCTCGTGACTCTTTGACCAAGTCCTCGTGTCCTTCTTACGTTTGGTACCTTCCAAAGTAAGATAAAAGTTCTATTTTGTTACGTTTTCGAATTTTAGAGTTCAGAGAAGTCTAATATATTTTATACCATGGGCAGTGTAGTTAAAAAGTTTAGCCATAGCATTGATTATGGTGGAATTGTCATACTGGCAGAGTATCGTTTTGGGAATACTATGACCATTAACATCAATGGTTCAGAGAGATCATACTTCATAAAGGACATTCAAACAAAGAGACAAACGTCAAACCAAGATGCTATTCAGTTTATGAATAAATATCTCAAATTGGACTATTCCCTATTATCTTCTCTTTCATTTGAAATTCCATATCAAGATATTGATTTAAACACATAATACTTCACTTACAAATTATTTCCTTGTCCAGCTTCTTTTCTTCCCTTCTTCCTTCTACGATCCTCACTCATAACTAATTCATTGCTACTTAATCGGTCAAACCAATGACACCACAGGCAGCTCTGCCTCCAGCATTTCCGGTCTTCAATGAGTCGGCATGGCCACCCTTGCCCAAGTCGTCGGTGGCATCGTGAACAACGACAGATCTGCCAACTACAGAGTTTTCACCAAACAACTTGACGAGAGTGTCCTGCTTGGTACCCTTGGCTACACCATTGGAGTCCGTGGCGATGTTACCCAAATCACCAGCGTGTCTTTCATCGTCTTCTGGGGCTCCGTGGTTCTTTCCAGCAGGATTGAAGTGAGGACCAGCTGAGGTACAACCGTTGGTGTTGTCACCGAATTGGTGAATGTGGAAACCTCTCAAAGCATTAGGAGCGTTGCCGGTGATTTCCCACGAAATGGTGGTAGGTTCGGATTCGGCGTTTTGGACAAAGGTTACGACACCGTTGACGTTTTGGTCTCCTCTGAGGACAGCAACTGGGAGTTAGTAGAGGAAAGGAGAAGAGAACGAGTTTAAGAGAAGATAACAATTCTGATATATTTCTGAGAAGGTATCATTTCTGAAATAGTATCATTTCTGATATAGTGTCAATTCTGAAACAATTTCATTTCTGTATCAAAATCCTATTTGAAACGGCATCAAACCTGAAACATCAAACCTGAAACAAAACGAATCCAAAATCATTACGAGCCCTGATTTGCAGCCAACGATCTTTTGACAATCCAAGATCAATTGACCCATTTAGGAAATGTTATTAGCTCCAAGCCGTTGGACTCCCGTTTCGAAAGAAAACTTGCTCACCTTGGTGGTTAAAACCTCCGCAGCTTCCGGACTCAATCGGTGTTCTGTATACAGTTGTTTTGAACGTTTCTGATTGGCCAATTTTTGTGATGAATGTCGACTTGGTCTACATACCTGCTTTTACCATGTTGAATGAGTTTTTGGTGGTTGACGAAGGAAGCCTGGGGAAGCCACTTTATAGGAGAATTGAGGGTCGTGCACGTTACCCCTCGGAGGCTGTTTGTATGCAGGACTTGCTTTAGCGCCACACTTTTTTATTATCAAATCCAGTAAAGAGCGGCCCCGACCAATTGGTGCCTTTAGGTGTGAGTCAAGATCGGATTGTATGCAGGTTTTGAGGTTTTACACCTGTACATCTTGCAGTGATTTGTAATAAAGATTTTGCAGCCGATTTTAAAGGGAAATTTTGAAAGGTTAAATGGGATTTGAAGGGGGAGGCTTCGATTGGTTTAAAGAAGAAGATGGTATTGAGGAGTTTTGGTTGGGCGAGTAGAATTGGGTGAAGGACCGGAAAGCATTGAAAGGTATTGAAAAACGTGGGCTGAACTCTAAGGAAATGACGTAGTGAAAGCTAAAGAAGCTGTAAAATGAACTTGTTCATTTATTTGAAACGGACATTGACATTCGTATCCGGTTCACTTTTTATAGCTTTAGCAGAGTAGACAATCAACAAATACTCAAGTTGCTTCGGATTTATGAGGCCAATTTTCGTTTACGATACTTTTTCCTTGCACTGTGGTTTTCCACTCTTCCTGAACCTTCGTGCATCTCATGGTGAAACTAATTCATCTTGCTGTAATGACCTACTCAGTATAAGTCTGCCTTCCACCAACGAGCTGACTGAAATAAAAAGTTTCACAAAATTTCAATTTATTTTAATCTACTTTCGTGTACTTCTTAAAAAGCGATGCAATTCTGGCTCCTTGTTCTTCGTTCTCCAAATAGATTTCATAGACAACAAGAAACAGCTCTCATTTACCAACCGATAGATTTAAATAACTCAAGGTTGAAATTCCTAGTTTAGAAGTTAATGGGCGTCTTTTTTGTACTCAATAACCAATTATCCTGCCCGGGTTATGTCATTTCTCGTGCTTCACCCGACTCAATACTGCGATTTAAAAACTTTAACTTTCATTCAATTACATTCCACTTCGGAAATCTTCCGTTCGATTCTCGATTCTTTGCCCCTTGTGTGGCAGGCGCAATTGAATGTTTTAGACTGCGCCAAACAAAAAGAAGAAGCAGATCCTGTTAACTAAACAATAACCTACAAATTCATATTCACAAATTCATTTATTTCCATTCTTTCCGTTTAGACCATTGAAGCTGTTGCAATGCAACCTTTTTGATGTCTTCTTCATTACAAACATACCAAATTCACATCCGTACAAACCGAAAACAAATCTATATATAAGTCTACAAAGAATGCCGATTGCTTTAATCGAACGCGCATATTTCAGTTTAGTGAACCTGAAAGAACTCCGGCTCTCCGCCCGGTCATACATTAACTTTAGTAATATTTAAGATTTTGAACAACCAGACCGAATCAAGGCTAAGAAAGATTTCGAAAGAGACCTTTTTAAGTATTTCATAGCTATGATAAGAGTTTTTTAAGCCAAAACATGTGTTGTTTCACTTCTTCAGGTGTAATTTCACTTTGAAATATTACAAAACCACATCTAAGATACTAAATTCCCCCTCGATTGTAATCCTAACTGTATGAATCATTGAAATTTCTTTTTAAAATACTATTTCTACTTTCCCAAATGCTTTTACCATCGACCGCCGGGATATTACCTCCAATAGGAGCAGTTTCAGAGAAAATTTCACCATATTCTTTGACCCAAAAAAGACGAAATTATAACTTATTACTCAATTATCTCCACTTCCTTTCATTAGCCATCTGAATCTTACATTCCCTGGGTAACCCCCCATTCATACCTCTCTCTAGCAATAGCCATAAATGAATCAGATAAGAACTTATAGCCCCACCTTCTAAACGAAAAAATTATCCATTTTTTCAAGCAATCGCATCTCTTCTTTCAAGTCTTTTCTCTCACCCCTTTTTAAATTGCTCTCATGTCCTTCCCTCATTGCTCCCACCTTTATCGCTTATCTCTAGTCATCTCATCATCTCCATCTCTTGACCCTTAAATGAGCCAATCTCAATCTAAATTGAAGGCCATAGCGCCCGTTCCCATAACCCTCGTAGAAGGAGCACTAGATCATTCGCATTTCACGTCATCATCGCACATAACAGATGTTCTTGTGGGCGAATACCATTTGATATCTGGCGATGGCTTTTCTGTTCTGTACGTCGCGTGGTCGGTTCGAATCGTAGTAGACGACGCGGTACATTCGCTGATTCTCATATATAAGCGTTACAGCGACATTTGTCGCTTACGGCTGCGATTAGTGAGGGAGTTTTCATCCGAAGTGATTCCTCCACTACCTCCTAAGGATAGTTTCAGTTTTCAGAGGATGTGGGGGCTGGAGCTGTGGCTTGAGCATCGTCGTAATGGCCTACAATGGTTTTTGACCAACGTTCTTTTGAATCCGAAGTATCAGCATAGTCCTGTGATCACAGAGTTTGTGCTAGGCTAAACAGACGCTGGAAAGGGGATGAAGGAGCAGAAGTTGTTGAGAAAGATAGACAATTGAGTGAGGTATCTGTGAAATTGAGACTTTAATACTGTTGATCCGGTAGCTTTGAATTGACCACCTGTCTATTTGACTCATGCAACGCCCGAGATCGTTCTGACGGCGCCTCAACAAAATGGAGTCCAGAAGTAACTTTTGAATGAAATTGACTCTTTCAATCAACTCGAGGTGAGCTGATGGGTACTATTAATTTCAACCTTTCAGATTCCATGATCAAATCTGCTCACCAAATGAGGTAAACACATAAAAACTTTTATAGAGGATTTAAAATAACGTTGTTCCTCAATTGACTAACTTCCGCCATTACGTATCACTATCTCGATTCAAGGAATTCAATTCATCGTAAAATCTTTTTAATCTATCTTAATATACAAATACTGGTGATGGCAAAGTAAGTACGACCTAATATCTATCCCCGTGAATCTTATTCGAATCACATATTCCCAGCCTCCCTTTCAGTTTTGTCCAATCATTCTAAAATCTGGAAATGTGCTGGATAAAATGAAGTGCAGCCAACGTTTCGAATATGAACCATCTTGAATTCCTTACAATGAGCGCTTATCAGCGCAATGGCCATTGGTGCACCGGCAGTCAAGTTAAAACTGGCGCTGGTCACAAAACCCACAAGATTGCCTTCTTTGCCCAAATATACCCTCGCGTTATCCTTTATGTTTCCTGTTTTCACAAGCTTGAGAGAAATTTGAACTAGAGGAAGACGAGGAAATTTGGAAACATCGGGCTTGAAAGTACCTTCGACAATGGCTTTGTGTACTGGGTCCGACATATCCAAAGAAGTAACAGGAATGATGTTTTTCGCTTTCGATCTGATGGATGATATTATGAATGCTAAGTCTTCCGAGTTACGGAGTATCCGGTTGTGTTCGGCGTCAAATTCGCCAAATAGATGGGTTTCCTCGGGTCCCTTTTGTTTGAGAAGCATTTGGCCGTAAGTCCATTTTTGGAGATAAAACCAATCGCATCCAGGTAAAAGGGTGCCCTCTGTCTTCTCGTAAGGGGCCCTTTTGCTGGTGGGGAGCTTTTCACGAGCACTCTCGATGGCTTTAGTGTTGAATTGGTGATCCTGGTATCCAGCAGGCAAATACGGATAATCATACGGGTAAGATGCCTGTAGCGACTCTAGGTTTAGCTGGTGCATTTGGCGGTATGCTGCCGCCTTCAAGTCTTTAACTTTTGTGAGCATGCTCCATACTGGCTGTACCCAAAACCACGGCATTGTGACACACCAAGCGCCGGTCTGTAGCTTGTATATTAGAATCGGGAAGTTGCTGGATGCATGAATAGAAGGCGAGCTTGGATCACGGCGCGAACGCTCATTTTCGATTAGTTTAACTGTGAGCATGTCCTTGTATGATTCAGCTCTCAATTCCAGCGATAAAAGAGCCTTGGCCGCCTCAGGATCGACTCCTTGATAGTCACCAGCCAATAACTGAACAATATTGCCCTTTGCTGGCGGCGCACGGATAGGGTGTTTCCATTGACGAGGGTCCTTCGTAAAGAATGCAAAAGCCGTGCCTACCGGGATTAGATTCGGATCCGAGCTATGTGAACATACTCTCCAGGCGTCATGGCACTCTGTTTGATCCTTGATATGCAAAATTTGGCTCAAGCAATTGAGTGCTTTTGGGCCACGAAGTTCGATGCTTCCTAGGGCAAAACGACAATCAGAAACCACGGTTTCTTTTTGTTTTGAAGCCCACAAACAGACAGCATCAAAGCAACGTGTGAAGTCTGCTGGATGAAGTCTCATAAATATGGAATTCGACTCACTGTTGACGTATGCAGATACAAGTGCAGCCCGCTCATTTTCTATATAGAGCCAGCCATTGTATGCTTTTTGTCCCAACAGTAGCCATTGCGGAACGGTTTTATAATATGTAGTAAATGCTTGTAATGCTGAGAGGACACCAGCGGCGTCTGGACACTGAACGACGAGACTGCAATAATAAGAAGTCTCAAATGCAAGTGCCGCGGTCTTGGAAGCACGGCTAGTGGCACGGAAACACTTCTGGTTGGGCGAAAATGGAAACTGGTATCCCCACTTTTTCATCATGTGAAATCTTTTCGCGTGCCAGATGTGGTTTGGTGTCCAAACAAACTTTCTCTGTCTGTTACCAAATTTCACGCCACCAAGAGGGATTTGGCACAACATTCCAATTCCAACACGATCGTGTGCGCCTGATGCGTTGTTCAATGGTGCGTTCAGCCTCCGTTTTGCGGCATTGAGTTGTTTGTTCAAGATATGGTAACGTTCACGGAGAGAGCCATCAGCGGGTTGTGGTGGCGCTTTCAATTCACGTAATTTCGACGCCATATGAAGAAGTTTCTTTGTCATTCGCATCTTGTGCAATTCGCGGCCCGTCGGGCGCTTCTTTGTCGATTCTGATAATCCCGACGAACGCATCTCACGAAGGGCACGGGCTCGCAACCGTTTGGGAATTCGTTTCACATTGTGAGACGCCGTTCTTCTTCTAAGTGTTCGTGGTAAGCTTTGGAAAATACGAGACGATGAGGCGCTTTTCGTGTTGAGCTGAGATTGTTCAAATGCTCTGATTTCGAATTCTCGAGAAGCGATGAATTCCGATGCGTTCAAAACTCCATTACGTAAGCTGGGCTCTACAGACTCTGTACGTATGGTCCTACTGTTATACAATTTTGCCTTTTTGGCTGTTGGAGCCAGGTCTTTATGAAGAGCCATGGAGATGAAATGTGGAGGTCATCGCGGGGCAGCGATGAGGCAGATTATGTGGGGGAAAGGAAATGAAAAGTTGATTTGGGGAAATCCGGAAATTTTGAAAGGTTTATGGCAATTTTTGAGAGTTTAATTGGTCGGATTAAGTTGGTATGGTACATTCTGATCTAAGATTGAGTTATAGTAGTAAAAGCGAAGTAGGTAAGAGGTGCCCAAAACGATATACAACGGATATTTTTTCTTGACAATGCAATATTTCCAATTCTCAATTCCCACAATTATTCTCGCTTCAATTGTCTTCATATCAATTGATCTCCTCCCTCCTTAACTTCCTCCAGTTAATAGTAAGAAACACTATAAAGAGTTGGCAAATGAGTATGCTCCTTCTGCCATTCCGTCAATATACCCATCATTTCATCCTCTACAATCACCGGATACCCATCGTCATCTATGAGTGCCTCCCCAGCTTCCTGTTTCCGTTTCGTAAAGTCATGGATCAGACGCACCAATTTGACTATCCCCTTTCCGCCAATCTTGGCGTTTTCATTGTCATCCTTAATGTCGACGTTTATCACATGCACCACCAGTTTCACGTCTGTCAGGTCAATCTCATCCGATTTGCTATTCATTCTATGCATCAAGTCTTCAATTACAGAATCGAAGCATCGTTCTTCACAGGTGATGACGAGGTCAAATTTCCCCGCAGCCGCATTGTTGTGCCACTTCTCTGGTGCCTTCTTGACTTGTTTGTTCCGTAGAAGCATGGATATCAAGCCCTGAGCCTCATACATCTTTCTGTGTTCCAGGGAAATCAACTCCTGGAGGATGTCTTCATAGGGAGTTCCAAACGGGTACACGTTTGGGCGGTCAGCCGATGGACCTGGGAGTTTAACGGAGGAGCCCGTTCCGAACGACCGTGGGGAAAAACCAGCTTCTAGAAGTTGTTTGTGTGCCTCCATAGATCGATTGTTATTGGCTGCACATACGGTGCATAGTCTAAGATCATCCAAGCCCATTAGAATTTGAAGCGGAGTTTGAGAAAAGAGGTCGGAAGTAAAGAGTGTAGGTTGTTGGGTAGTTGTTGGTGGAAAGTGTAGTGAATGGTGTATGTGAGGGTGTGTGTGAAGATGATGTGTGAGATATACGAAAAAAGATGATGGGATGAGTAGCAGAAAAATGTCCAGAAATAATAACAATTTTTGATAAAATAATGGAAGCTAGTTTTTATTGAAGGTTTGTGGTTTAGATTATATATGGGGAATTGGATTGTGGGCTCCTTCTTTCTGATACATATTGAAGAAATCTTCCTTCCAAAGGTATACCCCGAAAGAAACTTCTCAAAGCTAATAAAAATTCACAAAATTATTCCATTTCATGTCTTTTACTTATTCAACCCACTTCTGGAATAAGCGCCGCATGTGGTCATAACATCTATCACTTAAACGACCTTCCCTCTGTACCTAATCCCAACTGTCTAACAAAACCCAACCTACATCCCCAAAACTCTACCTAGACAAAACGAAATTTAAATAATAGAATAAAATTACTTCCAATTCAAAATTCAATCATAATTCTTCCTCCCAATTCTTTTCTTTTCCAGGCCATTTTTTTTTTACCTCCCCCCATTCCTCACTCTTATCTTCCCTCAATTAATTACTTCCACCATCCTCCCCAAAGTAACCATGGAAGGATTGTTCTTCAATATTGACTACGGCTACATCGAGGGTGTCGTTCGTGGCTATCGTAATGGGCTCCTAACCGGTAACCAATACGCCAATTTAACCCAATGTGATACGCTCCAAGACTTGAAGTTACAGTTGTCGGCCACTGACTACGGAAACTTCTTGTCGTCATACGCTGGACCCTTGTCAACCTCTGTGATCCAAGACAAACTTTCCAAAAAGATGTATGCCGAATTCCAGTACTTGCGCAGCCAGAGTTCAGGCAAATTGACCCGTTTCTTGGACTTTGTATGCTATGGATACATGATAGACAATGTGTCGTTGATGATCACTGGCACGTTGCACGACCGTGATTGCGCCGAAATTTTGCCCAAATGCCACCCATTGGGTTGGTTCGAGACGTTGCCCACACTCTCGATAGCCACCGACATTGAGTCATTGTATAACACCGTTTTAATCGATACTCCGTTGGCTCCATTCTTTAAGGACTGCCTCACAGTCGACGACTTAGACGACCTCAACATCGAGATCATCCGGAACAAATTGTACAAGAACTACTTGGAGGCATTTGTGGAGTTTGTGCACAAGGAGTTTAACGGTCCAGACCTTGAGATCATGACTAAGTTATTGGGCTTCGAGGCTGATAAGCGTGTGATCAACATCGCACTCAACTCATTGAACAATCCGGACTTGTCGACAGAAGACAAGATCTCGTTGTTCCCAGAGTACGGTCTTTTGTACCCAGTTAACCATAAGGACTTAGCACTGGCGGAGGATGTAGAACAGATCAAATATATCGTAGAATCGATAGGCGAGTACCTGAACTTGTTCAGTGATGGCCACGACACTAGCGGCGGCGGCTCCAAGAACATCGAGGATTGGTTCTACTTGTTGGAGATGCAATACAATAAAAACGCCTTTACGCAGCAATTCACATTGTCTGCTGTATGGGCTTGGTTGCGTTCCAAGGAGCAGGAGGTGAGAAACATCACTTGGATTGCTGAGTGCATAGCGCAAAACCAGAAGAACAGAATTAATAATTACATCTCGGTGTATTAAAGAAGGGGAGCTTGTGTAGACTGTCCTCAATAAAGATGGAGAATATAGTAAGTGTATACCTAAAGAAAATCTCATCCTCAACATTGCTTCTTCCTTTTTAATTTTTTTTAGACTCAACTCTGTTTTCCATTTATACCTCAATTCCCTCTTTTCAAATTGTATCTTTTTCCATACCTTCTCCTATGTCTTATCTCCTCCTTATCACTCTCTCTATTCTACACCATCTTCTTAAACTCTCATCTCTCACTATATAAATGACCCACTTCTTCCTCTTATCACCCTCAATCCACCTTTAGCATCATTTTTGAATGTCTCAATTATTCGTTCCTTCGTCCCCCCACTCAAGAGCCCCGTCCCAAACGACCTCTGTTCTGTTCGCTGCTTCTACCTCTCATGTAGCCCATTTGGCTGAAATATTGCATTCGCTCGCGTCCATCGACAGATACGCGCTCATAACCGTTTCGAAAGATGGCCTAGCCTTCTTTTCCGAGCACAATCATATCCTCAATGCATCCGCCACAATCGATGCCTCATTATTCTCCACGTACGAGTTCGTGGCGCCGTCAGATACAGAGAACGTACTGTTGGGTGTCGATGTCATCTTTTTAGGTGAACTGTTCGCCGCCGCCGCAGCGACTACTGTGGCTCCAAAAGCTAAACCTCCAGCTGGCCTGGGACCTGCTCCTCAAGTCAACTCTGTGGTGTGTTACATCAAATATGAGGGCGAGGGAAGACCGCTCATTGTAGAATTCGAAGACAGATTGCTAGTAGAGCTGATTGAGTTCGCCACATTTGAGTTGGACTTCGAGAACCCGTTTTTGAAACAAAATGAGCCTGACGGAGACGACTACGCTCTCATTGCAAATTCCGCGCGACTCAGATTCGAAGTGATCATCCTCAGCGATATTTTCTTGAACATGCTCCAGGATCTCCAGGCTTTGGGCACTGAAGAGTTGTATATGTATGTAAGTAATCTCGAGGATGGTGAACTGCTCCACTTCATCTCCAAATGTGGCTTGGGGTACCTGAAACTCATTTATCCAAGCGCTAAAACAATGCTCCAGAAGTTGGAGGTCTACGAGGAAGACACGGAGCCCACAAGCTCCATCGTGGTTTCCGTACTTAACTTTCATGTATTCATCCGGATGCTACGTGCGGTGAAACAGTCAATCAAATGTAAGCTAGTCAAGGATGGGGAAGGTGTGTTAGCCGCGCAGCTTCTTTGCAAAAACGTCAATTGTGCCGGGTATCCGGGAACTATGATGACGTTCAATATGTTGGAGAAGGTGACCTTACCTACCGATCCTTCTGCAATAGAGGTTGCTCGACTATTTGATGATGGTGGCTGCCAATACATAAAAGAGTACACTGTTCCGTCCAAGATATCGCTGGCGGTTAAGAGTACTGCTCCTCCAGCGCTCATGAACACAGCAGATCTATCTGGGATTTCTTATGCCTCTTTCCGAACTTCAGAGGGTAGGGATACCATGTCAGGAGCAGAGCCAGCCTCGTTGTCGCAATTATTCTTTTGAAAGAATAATAACCTCCCATTAATATACAATCTAACTCCTTAGCATATCACATCTAGCATATAGCATCAAATACATCATCTTACCTTGCCAAAACCAGATTTCTGTCTCTGTCTCTGTCTCTATATCTTTCTCTATCTTGAGTCTGAAATACCTCTTTTTGTTTTACAAGTAAGTCACTTTCATTGCCATCAGAAGTGTCTCCTTGATAGTGTCCTTGATATTAATCTTTTTCACGTTTATGACCCGAAGTAGAACGAGAATGAATATGAGAACAGTGGCAATCGCGGGATAGTTCTTCTGGATCTGGCTCTGTGTGAGTTTAAAACAGTGCAAGATCTTCCGCTTAAGGTCAAACAACGTAGCGCCGCTTGATTTGGACAGCATAGATGCGTACTTGTCTCCCCTTGCGGCCAACTCTGTCTCGTACTTAATCTGTTTGAGCGATTTGTACTTTAAAGATTTTTCTTCCATCTCCTTGCGTTGGCGCTCGTGTTCTTGTTCTGCAAGCTTCTGTTCTCGAAGCTGGCGCTCCTTTCTCTTTTGTTCATTGGCCATCTTTTCTTGTTGAGCGACTTTTTCCGTCTCCTGGAGTCGTTCCAAATAAACTTCCGTGTCCAATAACTTGTTTGATTGGATAATGGCACGGGCGGTGGCGTACTTGTCCTCAGCAGGGAGAACATTACATACATACATTTCTACGAGTCTTTGCAAATACACATCGTCGGTGGCCCTGAAATCTAGGGATGAATACGTATGCTCAAACTGATGCAACACAAATTTGGGATCGTCGGTACACAAAAGCTCCTGACAAGTGTAGTACACCAAATGGACCTGGTAGAGGACCTTCGGCGGCACCTCTGACAACGCACCAAAAGCGCTGCATATTTGGGCCATTACACGACCACTTTTCAAGTCGTCAATGAGCCTTTGCTGTTCCTTTTTGGGCAACGCATACGCTCCGTGCGGCTCCTTTGGTCCAAGGATTAAACCAAGCTCAGTCAAGTACAAAACCACGATTTTAGCCACAAGCTCTTCGCCCACATAGCCTTTTTCAAGGCTGTGGAATGCTTGGTCACACAACCGCTGTACTAGGGGAAAAGACCGGTCGAATTCCTTGTTCATAAAGGCCTTAAGGGCCAACTTGAAGTCGGTGTATAAAATCGCTTCAGGGGCAGACGAATCCATTCAAGTACTTTCTATATGATTAAACTTGCTTTAAAAGATGATTTAAAGAGGGGTAGATTTGTGAATGTCAGTGAATTGGTTATCCCAGTAATAGAGAGGTGAAGTTGAGTTTGACCGAATAGTGGAGTAGACTGTAGATAGGGCCGAGGATGCTGTGATAAGGCAGAAAAATGAGTAAATGAACAATAAGGAAAATGCTCTAAACAAAACTTAAATAACAGAAAGAACTGATTCGTCTCCTTTACGATTCTTTATTATTATTTTTTCTTCATTACCATATGTATTATCCTTCCATTACTACATTCTTATCTATCATTGATGTTTATAAACACCTTTAATTATTGAATGTCTATTACTAACCATACAATCTTTAATTGTCCAATATATTCTTCTCATATGAAGGGACCGCCCAGCCCATTCTGTGGTAGTAGTAACCCCGGACATAATAAAAAACAGCCCCCAGTAAAAGACACCCAGTACCTACTACAGGGAAACACCAGTAAGGAATCGAGTTTTGTACCCACGAATCGCTTGGAGGGGGCACGAAAGGGAAGATGGCGAGAAATAAATTGGCTACGAGAAACACGAGGATGCATATCCATGGCACTGAGAATGTTTTAACGTTGTTTGTGGTGTGTCGAGATACCTGCAGAAGAAGCAGGTCAAACTCAGTATAACTATGGTCTGACGCAGCCTCTGTCTCTGCATCGACAGTGTAACTGTGAATGGATTCAGATGAGTCCCCCAGAGACCCATTGGACCTTCTCTCTTGATCAGGTAGTGACGATATGGAATGTGGTACTGGAATTTCAGCAGAATCCAGCAAATAAGTGCCGGAAGGGCTCAGATGCACACTATTCCAATTTTCCTTCTCGCTGTTGAGCTTGAGGTAGATGATGCCGAATGTAATGAAGAGATTTATCCATGTTCCAGGGTAGATGTACAAGTTCACTACAAATTCGTAAATTTCAGAGCTCGGAGGACCTACAAGAATGAGCACGGTTATGAACCAGTGAAGAATGAGCGAATGGTTGAGGTTCTCGAAGTAATGTGAGAATGGGAGGTAGTTTTCGTGTGCCAACTCCTTGTTGACATGAGAGTGGGCAAACGACACCACCATAACGTTCCCAAGAGTCAGAAATGAAATGAGAATGGGGAGCAACCGCGATGTGATGGACTCGCCAAACACCTTGTTGAAGAAAATGCCCGCTACCAAGACACCACTGGATAAAAGCTCTTGTTTTGGAATTACAATGAGGTAACTGACCACCACCAAAAAATATAGCACCGTCACCTGGATGACCGAGATGGGTGCAATGAATGTTAGGGCACGGTATGGATCCTCGAGCTCTTGCAAGACATAATTGACGTTCTCCCATCCTTTAAACGAGTACACCACCTCCAATAAGGCCACCGCCACGGAGTACAGGCTATTTCCGCCTATATCTACAGGTGCAGTTATTGTGGAGTCTGGAATATGGACCACTTTGAGGGCTACCAAGAGGCCAATGGCGATGATTAGGCATAAGATGAAGATCTTGAACATTCCCAAGAAGTTAAAGAGAGCAGTGCCCTGATTAGGCCTTTTAATATGGAGCCAAGTGCAGAGCGTTATGCATGCAACACCAATGAGCTTAGACGGCCAATCGTCATCGCCCGCTTGGTTTCCGGAAATGGCATACCATAAGTATTTACCAAATGCAAACGAGTTACCAGAACTAAATCCAAGAAACACAATCTGGAACGCATACATACATCCACTGAGTCCCTTTGGATTTCGGAATACCCGGAGTAAGTAGTTTTTTTCTCCACCGTTACGGAAAGGGAGTTTCAACGCATATTCAAGATAAATGAGGAGCCCCGACAACGTGATGAGCGCACCAAGGATCCATAACGACAAGAATAGCGCAACATTTCCATTGCAGTATTTGAAGATGATGGAAGGTGTGCTGAAGAGTCCCGTGCCGATCATTTTGTTAGTGATTAACGAAATACACAGAAGGGTTCCGAGCTTATGAAGCCGTTTGCGATCATTGGGCGGAAGTTTTGCATATGCCTGTGATTCCGTAGAAATCACCGGAATGAGAGTCGGCATCTGATCAAATTTGGTTTTGGGTGGATTGACGAATGGGCGTCGTTGGAGGCTCTAAATTAGGAGAATACCTCAGGGCGTTCAGAGTCAATGTATTCTTATCAGTCACGTGATGTGGCTCTAAGGTATTTGAATAAAAGGAACAAAACTGTGAAGAGAGCGGAGGTTGAAAAATTTAGATTTCGAGAAGATTAGCTTTCTTCCTTTCTGGAAGTGGTTATTTACTCATTGCATAGTGTGAAATAAGGGGGATTGGTAAAAGGTGCATAATCTGAAACATAGTCATTGTGCAGGAGGTGATCCACACTAGAACCATCACTTTTGTTAATGCCTACAAGGGCGGATTTCGAAGGGTGAAATCAAATCTTGATATAATTCCGCTATTCGTTTATTTTTTTTTATTTTTTTATTTGGTTGTTTTTGTTAGGAAGCGTACATTTCACCCTCCCGGACAATAAGTCCCTTTAGTTCACGATGGTATAAGCCCCAAATTTATACAAGAATTAACACTAATAATGGAAAAATTATGATAACCTGTTCTTCTTTGCACATGTTCTCCTCTTTTCAAATTATTGATAACTCCTCTCGGTGGCCAAGCTGGCTAAGGCGCGAGACTGTAATGTATTGTAATCTTGAGATCGGGTGTTCGACTCACCCCCGGGAGAATTTTTTTTAATAAAGTTGTCAGTCTAAGTCTATTTTAGCTAAAAAGTTTTGAATTGCAAGTTTTTTCCGAGCTGTTTAGATTGTTTACTTTTACCGTCAAAGCATGTCAAATATCCCAAACCTCCAACCTCCAACCTCCAACTTTTGCCCCACAACTTACCATATCAACTTCACGACGATAGTTCTAGCAAACTTTCCAAATACGCATCCTTCGAATCCTCGTTTTTCGCACACAACTCACGAACGGCCTCCGTCAACAGACGCAAATAGTCTACGTTTCTGCCGCTGGGCCCTTTACTCGTCCGAATTACCTGTGCGGTAGCGCTAATATGCTCGGGTCCGACAAACGACTCGTTATGAATCGTTCCTATGTACACTGTTGACTCAATGCACCTGTGTCCAGCGACATCTATTGGTATTTTAGGTAGAACCTCGGCGGCAACATCATTATTCGTCGGAATCTCGTGCACTTTAAAATGAACTGTATGCGACGTGTACCCGTCTTGTTCACGTACATCCATGTACTCTATAACCTCCGCGACGTTCTTTGATTCGATGTAGTAGGCCACACCCCATACCGCCAAGTCGTCCTCGACCAACTCCGATACACTTTTGTTGTTGCCTTCAAAACTTTCCATGTCGAAATGCAAATTCTCATCTTTTTGGAGATCTTCTAGTGGGATCAACGTCACCACTCGTCCAGGTGACTCCGGGGTGCCTCTGTGGTCGGAAGAAGACTGCCAGAACCGTCTTATATAGCCCAGTAGAGTTCCGGTCACCCGAAATGCATATAGTGGCGGTGGTTTAAATATAAGTGAACCATATCCAATGATCCAAAGTCCTTTTTGGGTCATGGCGTTTAATGAGAGACTAGTAGGTGAGAGTAGATAGATGATGCAGGAGGAATAGAGGTAGGTAGGTAATTTTGAGCTAAAGATTTACAAAATCGATTTTTTTTTCTTTTCTTTTTCGTCATCAATGTCTCTCTAATTTCCTTCTAACTTCATTCCTTCCCCTCTTTACTTTCTTTCTTTCTTTCTTTCGTTCATTTTATCTGCCAACACATCGCACAGCGGTTAACTCGTCTTGTGTGCAAGAAAAAAATAGAAGCCAAGCACTTCGATGACCACCCAACAAGAAGAAGCCCAAAATGTTTTTGTTCTTTGAAACTCATTGAGAAGGCTTGTTTCAACCCTTCCTTCCAGGGCTCATAACCATCGGTCGTCCTTTCGTTTTCCTAAATCCCTTCTAGTACCTTTTTTATTAATTCCGTTCCAGGACTCTCGCAGATAAGCTCATCCTGCAGGGTTATTGCAACTACATCATCTGAAACTCACTTCTGTTGTCACAGAATTGCAATTACACAACTTGACTTTTCCGAAACAACGAATGTGGGACCAACTCGAAGTATGTACTGAAAGCCACTTTTGGGGGCAATGGCTGATAAAGTTGAAACAGGTCCGTTGAGCCAATCCACTAACTATCCAACAACCTCTGCCCATTCGGTGCCCTTTATCGTAGAAGCAGTGTTTTTTTTCCCTCACATCGATTTTCTCCATTCACAGCCCGTTACTAACTCCAGGTGGATACGCCGCATATCGCATATGCGTGCATCGGTATCTTCTGCGTGCTCTTCTCGTTAGCTTCGTTGTTTGTGAAAGAGAAGCTATACATAGGCGAGGCAACCGTCGCCACCATCACAGGACTCATCTTTGGCCCACATTGTCTCAACTGGATCAATCCTTTGGCATGGGGCAACGTCGATCAAATCACCCTCGAAATCTGTCGCATAGTCTTGTGTATTCAAATCGTAGCAGTGGCTGTAGAACTTCCCCGGAAATACATGAAGAAGCATTGGTTGTCTGTGGCCATTCTCTTACTTCCTGTAATGACTGTCGGATGGATAGTCGTCGGCCTCTTTATCTGGGTCGTCATTCCACACTTTGACTTCCCTTCGGCGCTCTTAGTGTCGGCGTGTGTCACTGCCACAGACCCCGTGTTGGCTGCCGCCGTTGTAGGTAAGGGTAAATTCGCCGAAAGAGTGCCGGGTCACTTGCGAAACTTGCTTACCGCAGAATCCGGCTGCAATGACGGTATGGCGTTCCCCTTCATCTTTCTTTCGCTATACTTGATCACGTACCATGGCCAACCAGGAGAAATAGTCAAGCACTGGTTCACACTCACTATTCTCTGGGAATGCTTTTTCGGCGTTCTTCTCGGAGTTCTCATCGGTTACTTGCTTCGTAAGGCGCTATTCTACGCAGAGAAGTGGAACATGATTGACCGTGAGTCGTTCTTAGCCCTTTTCGTGTTTTTGGCCCTCATCTGTGCTGGTGTAGGCTCTATGCTCGGCGTAGATGATCTTTTGGTGTCTTTTGCGGCGGGAACTGCGTTCGGATGGAATGGTGACTTTGCTAAGAAAACAGAAGAATCACACGTGTCTACGGTAATAGACTTGCTTTTAAACTTAACATTCTTCGTGTACTTCGGCTCGATCATTCCTTGGCCCATGTTTAACGACGCCTCGTTGGGGCTCGACGTTTGGCGTTTGATTATTATCGCAATCGTTATCATTTTCCTCAGAAGAATTCCCGCAGTTCTAGCGCTAAAACCGTGGACACCAGATATAAAAACCTGGCGCGAGGCGCTTTTCTGTGGCCATTTCGGTCCAATTGGTGTAGGTGCCATCTTTGCTTCGATCTTGGCTCGTAAAGAGTTGGAGGCCCATTACACAACTGAAGAAACACCATTGGAAGTCTTGCCCGATATCAACTTCCCGCATTACCGGCTCATCGTGGCAATCTGGCCCATTGTTTGTTTTATCGTGATCACATCAATCATTGTACATGGGTCCTCTGTGGCAGTTTTGGCGCTTGGACGGAGGCTCAATAGAATGGCACTTACCATCACGCTAACCACCACCAACACGCACGACCAGGGCCCCTCGTGGATGTCGCGTTTGCAGAAGTTGGATCGGGCCTCCACTTCGTTTTCTTTGCACAGAATAGATACGAACGTGACCGCCGTAGACGAGCCGGCTCTTGGCAACAGAACAAGTACTATAGAGACATCTGGAGTGAAAGTGCGTCCAGCCGGAGGAGCACGTCGAAAGCGGATGAAGAAGAAGCAGGCGCGAAACAAGCGCCCAGATGTCGACGAGTTTTCTCGAAGCGCTACCGCCGAGAGACAGCGGCCGGCCACAGAGTTCCTACAGCTCGGAAGAGCAAACTCACTTGCTCCCAGCCAGAAGGAAGATGACGATGTTGATATCGATACAACAGAACCTTCGTCGTTCTCGAATAATCCACTGACTTCTCAAACACAATCAAGTCCAGAGACGAAGGAAGGGTACGAGAGTTCAGTGGATAGTGAGCGCGGATCAATAGCTTTGGAAAATGACCACGATGAAAAGTCCAATGATGTTGCAGGAGAGGCTGCAGCAATATATGAAGAGGGCCTGAAGGTGATTCTCGAAGATGCGGCTGGTGAAGTACTTCAGGTGATAAATACCAACGACAACGATAAGGATAACAGTATAGACACCGATCAAAGTGGAAACAACAAGGAGAACAAGAATAATGACGGAGTGCACGATGAGCTGGAAATGAGTATACATTCCATGAGCTCATTGAGACGGCATATGTCTAATTACTCTGTTCTTTCTGAAAAGTCCGACGACGGCGAAATCTCACATCATCTGGCAAAGCGCAAGACGTTGGTGCGCAAGGACTCGCGTGGCAGAGGCAAGCGGTATTACGCCCATCAGGTCGACGACATTCTTTTTGTGGAAAACCAGGACGGTGAGATTGTGCGTAAGTACCGATTGAACAGGCACAAGCCCAAGTCAAGACAACGGTCTGAGCTGATAGTGCAGCGTGCACTTTCGAAAGTGGGACTTCGAAATAAGACGAAGGAGATTGAGAAGGAGAAAGTTAATGACCCAGTGTGTGCCATAGTAGACTCAATTGGCTCAGGAGAAAAAGACCAAATTAGTCCGCTGGTAGAGCCGGACTCTCGGTTGACGCAGCGCGTGAACGAGTTGCTTAGCGCTTCTGGTCAGAGTGCTACCCAAAGTGGTGGTACCCAAAGCAGTTCCAAAACCCGAAAGAGCGCGAATAGAGAAAGGGGTGAAACAGAGGTCGAAAGAAGACGTCGTTTAGCGGCGTTGGGACGTATTGATGCGGACCGAGACGAGGAGGACGAGGAGGACGACAAGAAGTGGTGAAATTGCATGAGCAGAGATGCCAAATAAATGATAATTCAGAAGGTTAAAAGTAATGTAAGATATGTTTTAGTAGAGGATAGCGAAAGCCTAGAGCGAAATGAATATGGTCATGATTCCTGAATGTGCTGAAGAGAATCATCGAGAATTATTAAGTTCCCATAAAACCTAAACAAGCAAATTCAAAAATCTGACTATGTTGAGAATCGATATCGATTTTAATGGTTTCCCACAGAGCCTGTTGAACCTTTCACTTCATACACAATCATTATTTTCCATCCTACACTTCTCTCAAAATAAAACTTTTATTACTTATGAAGAGAGTCCTCGTTTCTATTACACAAGATGTATTTACCCCAGTCCAGACATCAAATTAGGCACTGACAAACGTCGTAAGTGCTGCTCTTATGGCATCAACACCCTTCACCAAGTCCTCCTCGGAAATCACCAAAGGAGGAGCCAATCTGATAATGTTGTCGTGAGTTGGCTTGGCCAAAACACCTTGGTCCTTCATCAACAAACAGAGGTCCCATGCAGAGCCCTTGGTCTTGGAGTCATCAATGACAATGGCACACAATAAGCCTTTGCCTCTAACTTCAGTGATGACCCCGTTCGACTCGACCAGTAACTCCTGCAACTTCGAGCGCAAAAGTTTGCCCAAATTTTCGGCTCTGGCGGCCAAGTTTTCCTCCTTGACGACCTCTAAAGCGGCCATGGCTACGCTACAGGCCAATGGGTTACCACCATACGTGGAGCCATGCGAACCAGCAGGCAATGTCAACATAATTTCCTTTGAGGATAACACAGCAGAAACAGGGTAAACACCGCCGGAAATCGCCTTACCTAGCAATACAATGTCAGGACGCACATTCTCATAGTGTTCGTAACACAACATTTTACCGGTTCTGGCAATGCCTGTCTGGATTTCGTCGCAAATCAACAATACATTGTGCTTCTTACAAAGCGCCTGAACTTTGGTGAAGTAGCCCTCTGGAGGAACCACGATACCGGCTTCACCCTGGATAGGCTCCAATAAGAGCGCAGCGATCCGGTCGCCTGCGTTGGCAAATGCCTTCTCAACATCTTCAATGACTCCGTATCTCAATAAGGTGCCCTTTGGCTCTCCAGGGATTTGAGGACCGACACCGTTTAAGTAAGGGCCAAAGTCTGTGGTTGCATCTGGATCGGTAGACATCGAAATGACACCCAAAGTTCTTCCATGGAAGTTGTCGACGGCAGATAAGATGATGGCCTCGCCCTCCTTGATGCCCTTCTTAACGTAGCCCCATTTTCTGGCCAACTTCAAGCCGGTTTCGACGGCTTCGGCACCGGTGTTCATGGGCAAAACCAGCTCATAACCAAAGTACTCGGTGACATACTTGGCGTACTCTCCAAAGACGTCAGAAGAGAATGCTCTTGAGCACAAGGTCAATTTTTGAGCTTGCTCAACCAAAGCACCAACGATTTTTGGGTGGCAATGGCCCTGGTTAACAGCCGAGTATGCGGACAAGAAATCCAAGTACTCTTTTCCCTCAGGGTCCCAAACGTGGGCACCTTGGGCCTTGTGGAACACTACTGGTAAAGGGTGGTAGTTGTGAGCAGAGTAGTCGGACTCGTATTGCTGAGCAGTGGCAGAAGAGATCATGTCAAATGTGATTTTTAAAAAGATGGGAGTTGGTGGGAATTGCGGGAGTATTTATACAATTAGGCTTCGTGGGGTGAATCGCTCTACCTTGCCCATAGGGTTGAGTGCGGTGTGGGTTGCCTATAGCTGCGAAAGGTTGAGGCAGGGAAGTAAAAGGATCGGATAAAGGAGGAGGAAGGAGGAGGAAGGAAAGCGCGAGTGAAATTATTGAAAGATGGATACATTTATATAAGCATGTATTATATTTTATTTAATTTTGAAGAGGTGAATACGGGTTTGGTGGAGATTGATTTGGTTTGTGTAGCGCTTTTGGTACTTAGGTAATGGTGGTTAGACGATAGATGGGGTAGGTTGTTAAATTGTGATGATTGTCAGGAAATGATTTCGGAGAATTGGAGAATTATTTGTACATTGTCGATTTGTATGGTTTAAGGCGAGATTTCAGAGGAATTCGTGTCAGATTAGGCTGCTTATTGCGAAAGAGTTCGGCGGCGAACATAATGGCCCATAGTTACCTCAAAAGCCGAAATAGAGAAATAGAAAAGTTCCGAGATGTGAGTCATGGTGTAATCGTCAAAGAAAGTCTCTTTAGCTGCCTTTGTGGTTTATGTTAGATGCTGGTAAACGGTCACTTTCGAATTTTTGGGAATTTATATCTGTAATGAACGAGGTAATAAGTATTTCCTCATGAAATTGGTAACAAATCCTCTCAATTCATTCTCTCTACCTTTCTCATCACATGTTTGGGCGCTATTATCGATCCGTCGTTCCTCCAAAAATGAAACAAGTTCTCTTTTAAAACTCCTCAGTAAAGATGCTTAAAAGAAGTCTCGAACATCAATCATTCATTTTAACTACTTGAAACTTCATTCCGATTCATATTCATCATTTTTTTGTCATTTTCTTCAATTTCCTTTTTGTTGCATTCCGCTAAAAATTAAAAAATACATGAACAATAGTGGGACCTCAGATAATTATTTGAGAAAACATTTAAAACGAGAGAATACCCCAAATTCAATTCCGGCGACTCCTTTTATACCATCAAAAATACATTTATACCATTTCCTAATGTACTCGCCGAAATCGAACAAGACCAGACCCTTATTTAAATGTTCCCAATACATCTAAAATCAACGCTAAATCGCACAAACAAATACCTAAAAAATTGCTCCACATTCTATACCAAACGTTTTCCCTATTTTCCAATAAAAAATCCCATTCTTTTTGTTTATCCAGCCGTTTATGTGCATAATTTAGGCAAAAAAATTCTTCCTGCAGATAACCGAGTTTAAGATACCATTTAAGTGACCCCAAGGCACTACTTCTTCTTCATCTCTAGTAGATAGTCCAACAAGAGTATAGATACTTCCAAACTTCTTTTGCACACCGATTTAAACCAACCAGAACACGAACCTTGCTGGTTCTGACACCAAAATACACCCAGGAATCCCCACTTATTCATCGCTAAGAAATCTTAAGGTCCACCTTTGTAATTTATCAATTTCTTCGACTCAACTTAAGCTTTTGGCATAGAATCAATTATGGAGAACCCCACAAAAAGACAGATGCAACATGCATCGCAGCCCCAGGATATAAACCCCGACGTTGCCTCTTTGGCTACTTTGGGCATGAGAATTAGAAAAGCTGTGGCTGATGGCTACGCTCTGAGAGAAAACGCCAATTTGTCGTATGACCCACAGTACTTCACTCGCCAACAGTATAATAGACCGGCGATCGAGCGAGTTCCTTTGCCTCAAGGAGTCTCGGAACCTCCATCCTTAACCAACGAAGGGTCTACGTTCCAGTCAGGACTGAATGTTTCCGAATGGGGCGCCCCCACCAACATCTCCACTTTGCCCTTCTCTTACGGAACAAAGAGAAGATATGACGATGACATGAGCGGCTTCGAGAAGTCATCCTTACAGCCTCAAGTTGTGGTGCAATTGCCCACGTACGAAGAGTTCCGTGCCTCCAACGGGCAGCTTAACTTTAACGAAGAATTCTAGGGCAGGCTCTAGACACTGTTTGATTTCTGATGCGTTCCTTTTGAATTTCAAGTACACTTTATCTAATATAACTTTGATAGGAGAGATTGTAAAACAATTTGGTCAACAATATAGAAATAGTAGAGAAAATGGAAGAAAGCGGGAAAGAAAGAGTGAAGAATTGGATAATTTAAGAATAATGGACTGCTTTTTTCACTACTTTTGCATTTATGTATGCATATATGACATTTATAGATTGGTACTGCACACAGTCTGGACCCTTGTTCGTATCTGACAAATGTGACAGAAGAGACACATCTTTACGAAGATTCACACAGGTTTCGGAAGCGCCCTTTACTGCAAATTAAAGCTACCCCAGAACTTCGTAATCAATAGGTTTGTCAATCCTTGGACGTATCCATTCACAATATAATCCTTCACATATAACAAGTCTCAATAGGTAATTCTACCATGAACCAATTTCTAAAAACCTTGGAGAACCCGTTCCTCAATCTTACCTTCAAACAGAAAATTCTTCTGACGGTGCGCATATGGTTCCCCCTTCTCGCTCTTATATTCAACATCGTACTTTTATGCGTCAAAAACGATCCGTTGTCATGCTACATTGCTCGAATCAACTGTGACCACGTTGATTTGGCCAAGGGCCTTTCAGAGATACTCAATGGTGGAACGGATGTCTACTCCTTAGTCAAACCAAACGTCGACCTTCCGTTTTATGTGGATCTCACGTCGCCACAGTCGGAATTAAACATCATCAGAGACTTCGCCCGTCATGAAGTCGAGACCGCTCCACAGTACTTCCTCTTGGGCTACAATCAGTATTGTACGGTCCAGTATGAAACTGATTACGATCTGAACAAGCAATTGTACCTTAACTTGTCTCTCAGCTGCCAAGACTACGATGAAATCAATCCACTAGACTATATAACCATCTTAAACAAAAACGGGTTCGAGGCCATTTTGACCTTTGCAAAAATTGTACAATCGACCCCCGATTCGTTTGACCGTTTACTGCAATTGCGAGTATATAGGATAGTGTACATCATCGAGTTTGTGTTGTTACCGCTATCGTTTCTCTCCTCATTATACGTATATTGTTGCCGCCAGGGAAAAAAGGACTTGAGCGCAATATCCACTTGGAAGCTCCACATCCCGCTCGTGCTATCGGTTTTTGCAGGCGTCGCCGAAATCTGCTCGTTTTCGATAATCTTTTATAACCTAGGTGTCGAAAGGCAACAGATTCAAAAAACACTCGACAAGTTTGGAATCAACATGGTCTATGGACAGATCTTCATGGGCTTGATGATCGCCATTTTCGTGCTCACGACGCTCGCCATGGTGTTTTGGGTTATTCCAATGTATTGTGCCAACCCTCCAGACGTTGATGACACCGACGAGATCCATGTGGTCACGACATCTACCCCAAGGCTGCTGAAAGCACGAATGCTCTCCAAAATGTCGAACGGGCTTTTAAGACGGAAACCCAAGCCGTACACAGAGAGCAGATCCGAATCGCCGCTGGTGGTTAAGCTGCTGCTCATAGACCCATCTGAGGTGGACTTTTCAGCCGATCCATTCACGACAAGCCAACGGATACAGAGCGAGAGAGAACTCCGGAAACTTGGCGATGAATTGGCGAATCGTCCGGACGTTCGTAAATCTGCAAAGAGTCCGTTGAAACTGTTGTAATTCTAGACTCTTAAAACTTCAGTTCGATGGCCTTCTGATAATATATAATTTCTTTTAGAAAAGACTTGATTATTGAACTTAACTGGTAATCTCATATTGCCTTCATTCTCTCATTATACTCTAAATCTTTTCTACTAATCAATCTATTCCTTTCTCATATAACGTTCATTAATCTAAAAATCTAAGCACCGTAAACAGTTTTGAAAGACTTCTCGAAGTCGGCAATGATATCCTCGATGTACTCGGTACCGATTGAGAGTCTAATCAAGTCCTTGGTAACACCACTTTGGAGCTTCTCCTCATCAGTCAATTGTTGGTGAGTAGTATAGTATGGAGCTATAACCAAAGTCTTGGAGTCACCGACGTTGGCCAAGTTGGAGGCAATCTCCAAGTTGTCGACGAATTTAGCAGCAGCTTCCTGGAAGGGGTCCTCTACGGCATTCTGCAAGTCCTTGACACCGAAACACAAGGCACCACCAAAGTTGGCACCATTGAAATACTTCTTGGCCAACTCATGAGAGCCATGCGAGGGCAAACCGACGTACGAAACCCAGTTGACGTAGGGTGAGTTTTCCAAGTACTGTGCGAGCTTCAAGGCATTGTAGGATTGTCTTTCAACACGCAAAGACAAGGTCTCCAAACCTTGAAGCAAGAGGAATGCACCAAATGGGTTCAAGGCAGGACCCAAGTCTCTCAACAACTCAATTCTGAGATGGCCGATGTAGGCCTGGTTGCCCAAGGCCTCGTTGATGATCAAACCGTGGTAACCTTCAGAAGGCTGAGAGAATTGAGGGAATTTGTCTGGATATTGCGCCCAAGGGAAGTTACCCGAGTCAACAATGACACCGGCAATGGTAGTACCATGACCACCGATCCACTTGGTGGCCGAGTGGACGACAATGTCAGCGCCGAACTTAATTGGGTTAACAATGAAACCACCGGCGCCGAAGGTGTTGTCCACCACAAGGGGAACACCGTTGTCATGGGCGATTTTGACGATCTTCTCAAAGTCTGGGACGTTGTATTTTGGGTTTCCAATGGATTCGACGTAGATAGCCTTGGTCTTGTTGTCGATCAACTTCTGGAAGTCTTCTGGGGCATCACCGTTGACGAAACGGGTCTCGATACCCAATCTCTTGAATGCAACCTTGAACTGGTTGTAAGTCCCTCCGTACAAGTACGATGTGGAGACAATATTGTCACCGCTGTGAGCCAAACCGGCCACGGCGAGAAACTGAGCGGCCTGTCCAGAGGATACAGCCAAGGCAGCGACACCGCCCTCCAAAGCAGCCATTCTCTTCTCAAATACATCGTTAGTGGGGTTCATGATACGAGAGTAGATGTAGCCTGGCTTCTCTAAACCGAACAATTGGGCGCCATGCTTGGAATCATCAAAGACATAGGAGGTAGTGGCATAGATGGGAGGAGCTCTAGCACTGTGAGGTTTTTCAACCTCCTGACCTGCGTGCAATTGAAGAGTGTCAAAATGAGAGGGCATCTTTTTAAGAATGGACGCTACGACCTATATTGATTGATTAATTCTGATGAAGTGAGGATACTAGTCTTATATATATATGGCGCCAGGGAGTTTTGGCGGCTGCAAAATAGTGCAAGTCCACGTGATGCAGACTCATGAATCAGCTGCATGGAGTGCATACAACATTATCGGGGACCATTGGATGCATGAAAGTTCATATGTCAAAATTGGAGATAAAAGAGAAAAAGACGGGCAGGTTTCGGAGACGGTAGAGTTACTGAAATGAGTTATGTTGGGGAAATAGGGAACTGAGAACTGGGAAATGGTTATGTGCAGAGGAGAGTTCAAAGGTTTCGGGTAATTAATTTTAGATCGAAGGTTTCATACCAGAGCCCCGATAACTATTCCTGAATACGAGTACCCACACTTTTTACAGTGGCTGCAAATTAGGAAAGTTGTGTAAAAAAGTTGAATGAAAAGTTGGATTATGGAATAAGTTTTGTGAGATGTTCGTAGTGAGTCAATTCGAGATGAAATTGCAATTCGAACTGAAATCAGAATTTGAACTTCTCCTGCTCTCAACGAATTTCAAAAATTGATTCACCAAAGTCATCATGACATGAAACTTTCCCCAAATCAACAAGAGTCACGATTTCCGCCATTAAACTACAAAAACATTAACAAAACTTGTATATTAGGATCCATTTTTCAAAAAACCGCACCTCATCCATCATCTCATTCATCTCATTTAACCACCACCCCCGTCCTCCTCCCAATAGGTGTACATGCCCTCGTCACAATGCTTGGGAACAACAAAAGATGGAAGAAGATGTTTGATAAAGGTCGCTGATAGAAGTTATTGCCACCACCACAAATCACAGTCAAAAAGTTGGCTACCGAAATTAACAAAAACTGGCGGTTCTTCTACTACTAATCTAGCACCAAACTCTAGACAATCAAAATCAGAAAGATCGCCACCACAAGGAAACTCTTTCTCCACGGAAGAATACAACAACAAAGGAGGATACATTTACGTCTACACGCTCGCGTCGTTTTTCTCCACGAATCGCAATGACGGATGGGTTCAAACAAGAAATTTGACCAGAAACAAGAATGTTGACAGGTGGGTCGATCTCGATATGAAGAAGCTGGACATTATCCTAATTAAAGTCGGTATGACCACGAAATCTCCGGCCATACGAATACAACAGTGGGAGGACAAGTGCCACCACAAACTCAAATGTTTATATCCAAACTCGCATTCCTTCAAAACCTTTTCGTTGAGCGGGATGTTTCGGGGACTTAGCATACATCCGCAAAAGCTGAAGTTCCACAGTTATCAGAGTTCAGCCCATGGCTTCTTCACCCCTCGCAAGGCTTTACAGGCAGAAAAGTTAATCCACGAAGCCTTGAAAAAGAAGTATGGCAGAGGCCAGATCCAATGCACAGGATGCATCTCGAATAAGGAGCTAGTTCCCAGTTCCAAGTTCTCTTTCTTTTCGAAGAGTCGTCATGAGCCTGACTCTCATAATATCCACACAGAATGGTTTCCTGTTCCCAAGAGGGAAATTGAAAGAATATTCCACGTCATCGACCAAGTTTGCTCAGAAATATGAGCTATAACAAGATTTTTCTAAGATTGAAAGAGTTAGGCTTTTTCGTACACGTTACTCGTCTCTTTCACGTTAATATCAAGAACACAATGTTTTCACTATCTACGTAATCTACATTATCACATCCTTTAGAAGTAATGTTATCGACATTTCTCAAAATAGCATCATCAACACTACTTAAAATAATATCATAAAACTTTTATAAAACTTCTAAGTGTTCATGTACGTAGAAGGGTCAACACCCTCCTCTGGAAATTCCGTAACCTTCACATCAAATCTTGACTGGATCTTCTCCAAAACCTCCTCATCCTCCTTAGAAGAAACGAAAGAAACAGCCAATCCCTTCGTACCGAATCTACCGGCTCTTCCAACTCTGTGCAAGTACTGGTCAGCCTCCTTGGGCAAGTCGTAGTTGATCGCCAAGTTGATGCGCTCGATATCGATACCTCTACCAAAGACATCAGTGGAGACACAGATACGCTTGTTGAACTCCTTGAAAGACTTGTATCTGGCTATTCTCTCCTCCTGCTTCAAACCAGAGTGAACGGCGATCGAGGGGAAGTTACAAGCACACAACAACTTGTTTAACTCAACGGCTCTGTGGGTGGAGTTAACGAAAATGATGACCTGGTTGAACTCCAACGAATCCAACAAGTCAGCCAACTTCTTGTTCTTCTCAGCCTCCTTCAATTTGAGGTAGTATTGTTGTAAACCGTGCAATGTCAATTTGGCCTCGTCATCGACGTAAATCTCCAAAGGAGTTTGCATGAACTTCTTGCAAACAGGGCGGATCTCCTGAGACAACGTGGCTGAGAACATCATCACCTGCTTTTGGTGAGGGGTGTTTCTGAAAATGTCCTGGACATCTCTTCTCATTTCCAACGACTCCAATACCTTGTCACACTCATCGATGACGAATGACTTGACGTTGTTCAAACGAATACCCTTCTCGTTAACAAGAGCGTGCAACCTACCGGGGGTGGCCACTACAATGTGAGGACAAGTGTCTTTATTCTTCAACTTCTCCAAGTCCTTGGCCATAGGAGTACCACCGTAAAAGACGTCGGTCTTGACGTCGGGCATGTACTTGGAGAAACGAGCGTACTCGTTGCGGATTTGGTAAGCCAATTCTCTGGTGTGGCAGATAACCAAAGTGGAGATCTCACCGGGAACAGGATCCAACTGCTGCAACGTGGACAAAACGAACACGGCAGTCTTACCCAAACCAGACTTGGCTTGGCACAAGACGTCGGTACCCAAGATCGATTGGGGAATACAGACTTGTTGGACTAGAATGTTAGTTTGTTTCAAAAGAAGGGGAGGTGAGAAGAGGAACGAATGCGTTGAATCTCGTAATGAAAAATGGAAATAGTTGAAATTGCTTTTGGATTGTTCCAAAGAAAAAAAAAGAGATGAGCGGCAGACCTGCTGCCAGTTTGGAAGTGAACGGTGCATCAAATGGATATTCTCTCTATGTGGCATTTAAGGGTCTACTTTGACAACATTGGAGGAAATCAATAAAGTCATGGCTCAAATTAGGACAGATGACTTCCAGGTAATCCATTGAAGATACGATCCGCTTGATGCTACATCCTTCAATGAATGCCAAACGAAAGCAATTCAAACGAAATGAGCGATGAACGAAAGCATAGTCTCTAGGGCCATACAGCTCAGTCAAAGCCCAATCAGTATCTGGTATTCAAATACACAGTTTTCCATTTCTTTCCTCTAGTTTTGATTCTTAAAATCTTGCTTTAATTCTGACAAGATTAATGCTTCGTCTCAATCCCTCTGAGAGTAGAGAAATTATACGAACCTTCAGATGGATGCTCAAAACCACAGTCTCCGATGGCTCTCAACAACTCAGGCTTCAAAAGGAAGTCTCTGAAACCCGTGGCGTGGATACCCACATAAGAGCCTTTTTTGTCGGCGTCTTTGGCCACACTGGCGTCGTCCACTGGGGCCGACGTTTGCACGGCAATCTCTTCGGAGTCGGAGTAGTCCAACAATTCTTCTTGGCCCTCGTGAGACATGTTTACTTGGTGTTGTTTAAGAGGAGTAGATGATTGAAATTTGAGAGTTGTTGGAGTACTGCTGGCGCTTGAAGTTACGTACAGGAATAAATCCTGTTGGGTGAATACGGACTGAAAGAGCTATGGAGCAGACATTAAATATTGTATTGTAGGTTTAAAACCTTTGACTCCTCAAAAAATTGCTCTGTGACAAATTCCGTTGAGTATTTTTCTTCTTTTGTGGAATTGTTGCTACATTAAGAATTTCGCTGGTGTTCGGGTGTTTCCGTCCCTCTGTTCTTATACTGGATCCCAATAATTGTTTCAAAGTTCCACTGCAAACTCATATCGTCATGTTTAAACTTCCTTCACGTCTAGTTTTTCGAAAGATTCGTCCTGTAATCATTCATATGCGCTTCACTCCAGTGAATAAACCACCTCGGCTCCAAAGTGTTAGATTCCAGAGCAGCAATAGCATTCAAGATGATGAAAAATTGAAGGAAATCGTCGAGAAGCTCCGTTCCAATCCCGAAATTGCCCAGATTTTGCAGGAGTTCCAGGCAACAATCATTGATAAGGGTTTCGATCCTCTGCGTCCTCCTTCAATGATGGACATGATGCGTTTGTTTGCTCAGAAAGAAGTTCGTGAACAGGCCGCCAAATTGAAGTCAAAGCTAGACGACGCGGGGATAGTTCTTTCACCCGAGCACATTGGTCTGTTCATGAACAACTTTAAGAAGTGAATTTGTGATGAAGAAGCATATAAATGAAGAAAATGAGTATATAGAAATTGCACAGTGTTGTTCTTATCAATGCAAACATACATTTTAAAGTTTTTTTTTTTTAGACAGAAAGATACAATACAAAAAGAGAAGGATTCTTTCTTTTAAAAAGACTTATGCTTTACCTAATCTAGTACATAACATACAGAATACAATCTAAATATATTCATTATTCTCACCCATCATGTTATTCTAATTTTTTGAGAACGAGGCGGAAATCTCGGCTGCTTCCTCGACGGCTCTGGAAATGGCGCCTCTTACTCCGTTGTCTTCCATTTTCAACAACCCACCGATAGTGGTACCACCAGGGGTGCAAACCATGCTCTTCAATACAGCTGGGTGCTCACCAGTCTCCAAAACCATCTTTGCAGTACCTTCCATGACTTTGGCAGCTGCAGTTTTGGCAACATCGTGTTGAAGTCCCATACGAACACCTCCATCGTACAAGGCCTCCATCATGAGTAAACAGAAGGCTGGACCAGATCCAACAAGCGCCGTAGCAGCGTCCATGTTCTTTTCTGGGATTTCCATCGCAAGGCCAAGCGTGCCTGCAAGCTTCAAAACCACATCCTTCTGGTCTACATCAGCGCCGGGCGAGAAGGCGACTGTGGCCATTCCACAACCGTATCTGGCAGGAGTGTTGGTCATGATTCTAGCCACGTTGGGTGTGTAGATCTTCAATTGGTCAATTGTGATCCCAGCCAATAAGGAGAGGAGCAAGGGCTTATGGGACAAGAAGTCCTTGACCTCTTCGTAGATCGACTTGTAGTGAAATGGCTTACAGGACAAGAATATGAGATCGGCCTCAGCCACGGCCTTTTGGCGGCCCTCGAGATCATTCCAGATGTGAACGAAATCCTGAGGATATGCGCTTCTTAACGAAGAAATTTCACATCCATCATGGACGCACAAGTGGATTTTGCCAGGGAATGGCTTGATCTGAGATGCAAGGATAGCAGAAGTGAAAGCAGAGCCCATGACTCCGGCACCCATGATTACGAGAGTGAATCCGTTTTGAATTGCCATTTTTTAGTTGAAAATTGCTTGGAGGGAATCAAATTTTGGGGAGAAAGTGTCGTTGAATATATACCCCATAGATGCAGAAGACTGCAGGCGGCAGTTCGCCATAACCTTCCTTTGGGAGTAGTCGGCATTAGAGCTGAACATGATGAACTTTTGTGGGTGAAATTGGCATTTACAGATTTACTTTGTAAAATGATTATTATCGACCGATTGCATGACGCTCGTGAAAGAGGGGACTGTTCTTCAGGACAAGTAGTTGTTGAGAGAGAACAAGAATTGTAATTAAGTACATAATAAACTTGACGTCACTGTTTAACTAATTAAAAAGAACAAAAAATATATGAATGCTAGTTGTAGAGGATGTCTTCGTTACTGTTCTGATGTTAAAGGATGCTATGATGAGCATCACAAAGGGAAGGCAATATTTTATAGAAACATTTATCACTCTGAACGATGTGCAGTGTTTTCTGAAAATTACAACCCTTAAGGATCTCTATCGTATACCATTCTTCACTGTTAACTAGTCTCCACCCTCGACATTCACATGTGTTAAATACTCCAAAGCCTTTCCAACCGCCGAAATGTGCCATGGAACAAAGCTTCTTAATTCAGAATTGGCTTCTGACTTTGCATTACTCTTTTGATCGAAAATTCTGTCATGAGTTCCTATAATCTCGTTCAACACAATCAACTTTTTGTAATGATTTAGAAGAATCTTCATAAGCGATCTTAGGTTCCAGTACGCAGAACAGCTTAGAAGCGTCACCTCAAATACCATGTACTTTTGAATGACTTCATCACTACCAATGGCGGTCTCCTTAAGCAAATAACCAATCAGCATTCCTAATCTCGTTGGAGAATTGAAGGATGGAAGTGCAACATTAGGAAGCACCGCTAAGATATCATAAAACGGGGCCTTGACTACTTGCTCCGGATCCAGAACGTTAGAACCGGTAGAACTACCGCCAATGTCCATGGGAGAAAGAATGTTAGCCAGAGTATTGAGGAATTGGCCAGGCGATTGCGATCCAACACCTGGATTCAGAGGCGACGTTAAGCTGAATCCATTACTTGGCGAGGTGCTTGCGCCGTCAAAAGACTTCATGAATTCAGAATTAGATTTGAAGAGGACCTTATCGCTGCTAGGTAGACCATCCGACTTAGAATCAGATTGTGAGTTTCTCTTCATTCTCTTTGCAGTATCCGTTGATGGATTCAACGCCAGTTGAAACAATATCTTAGGAAGCCGGTTGGTGGAGAGAACAACCAAAGAAATCTCTTTATCTTTTGTGGTGAGCCTTTTCCAATGAACTAACTCATCGTCGGGAATGATACTACTAATTCTGGTAAGAACAAGGTATTTCTTCTTGCCCGCACTAAATGTTCTTTGAAGCGGGTCTTCGTTTAACTTTGCAAACAACAAACTAGACACGGACCAAATGTCGTTTATAATAAACCCAAGGTCCAGCCCATCCTTTGCCCGATCGTTTCGATTGCTTTGGCAATACCAAGATTTAACAAAAGTCACGGCTCCAAATGGATCTGACCAAGCGGCCAGGATCCACTCTTTATCTACTGATCTCTCGTATGCAACATGTAAGAACAAGTCGTCATAGAATGCAGAGCTCGAGCCTTCTCTATTGATTTTGTTCAACACTTTAAAATGCAAAGCCGACGGGGTCTCCGGAACTAACTGGGTATAAAGCGAGCGCGTAATACACTTCGTTTTCTTGGTTTGCTTGCCTTGCGAAGAAACTCCCGGGCATTTATTGTAAAGCATCATGGAAAGACGACTGAGATTTAAATCAGGCTGGAACTTGAGCCGACAAGAGTTTCCAACCTGCTTAGCTACAAAGTCACTGGGTATTACGTGTGAGAAGACATCAACCAAAGGCAACTGATGATTATTGAGAAAAAGCTGAAAGTTTCTGCAAATCTTGGCAATTTGCGATATTGCCCGAATACTCTTGTCAAAATTAACGAATAAGAGTAGGAGTGGTCTGTCAAACTCAAACCGGTTTGTCTTGTGGATTAGGTCTAGTTTTATCAACTCGGCGAGGTTTTTGAGGCGTTTGTTGACCTTTTTATAGAAATCGACGTAAGCATGACTTCCAGGCTGTTTATCCACGAGCATTAAGCCATTACTTATTCCTTCTAAATCCTGACGGTTCTCTGGCATCGGTAAGTGCAACTTTTTGATACTACCGAGATGATTATTACGGAAGTTGTACTTCAAAAGCTCAAGAAAGTTAGGGTTTGACGATTCAAAGATTCGACCGTTGCTGAGTAATAAGTCGTTTTCTGTAATAAAAAGAACTTGAAACTTCTTCGGTCCATTAATTGGACAAAAATTTAGGTACTTCCAGAATTGGGTGCCAACGAAGTTCAAATTAATCACGTCGTTATCGTTCTTTAATACTTTTGCCTTGACATCATCTAAGGCAAATACAGAATCCTCGAGCTTATCAGTTGAGTTTTGGTTGTTTTTTTCTTCAACCGACTCACAGTAGAGACTAAAATTCTCCTTGTTCATGTTTGTGTTCGGCGCAAGTGTATCCCAGTATATATCCTGAGGATTCCGATTTGAGATAGAAGACTCGAGAAGGCTCCCATCAACAATCTCGTCCAAGAAAGAAAGCTGGTTTTTCGTATCTTCTGATTCGTCACTAGTACTAGCCACACTAGTCTTGTCGTCTCCACAAACCAACTCGCCTAGATCTATTCTATAATTAAGAGGAAAAACTGATGAAATGACACCAAGCGTATGTTCAGACACCGATGCATCAGTTGTATCGTGTATGACATGGTCACTAAACAATGCAGGAAGCTTTAGACTTAATAGGCTGTTGATGGAAAGCGTACCAAAATCGAAGGTCAAGTTCGGCGTGAGATTGTACAAAAACTGTTCGATGTTGGAGCAATTTACTGAGAGCCCACTATCTTTGTTCAGAAGATCATCGTCTTCTTCTTCATCAACATCGATCGCGAAACCCGCAGAGGAAGACGACGGATCCCAGTCATTCAAAAGATCTCTAACAAGGAAAACGCTGGGAATGCTAAAAACGTTAATGCTTCTGTGAATCAATGGAAGACAGTTTGATGATTCCGAGTCGTCAGTTTGAGCCTCAACCTCGAGGGTACTTGGAGACGCCTGGATGGAGACATTTCCTTGTGGATTTATTGACTCATCAATTTGCATTACTGATGAGTCCTCTAGGTCTTGTGAACCTTGTTTTTTCATCGCGGGGCCGGGCATAGGAGAAAAATATAAATTTCCCAAGGATTGCCCTGGAAGGCTATCTTGAGGCGAGTCACTGTCACCAGTAAAGAACTTCTTATTAGATACTGATGAGGGAGTTACCATGCCTGAAAAGTTTCTCAGTCCGAAGGCAGGAAGGTCGGACGAACGCAGAACTTCGCTGGATCTTGGCATTGGTATAAGGCTAGACGGAACATTATCAGCCATCGGCATATTAAGTTTCAAAGGACTATTTGAGTCAGGAAAATCTTCATCAACGTCACTTTCTTCTTCGTCCTCGTCTTCATCATCGGCTCCACTGTCATCCTTTTTGTTCGATGAAAGATCGAGAGACTCTGAGGCATAAAATCTGTCCTGCTCATTAGGCCAAATTGCGTCTTCGATCATTGAGTCATCTTCCACTTCGTTGAACTGCTTCTCAGTGGCTGTGGGATTTATTGGATTGTCAGAGTTCTCTAAATCCTTGCGTTGGAAAAATTTCTTACCCGCTTGATCTTTTTGATCTTCAATGTCACTATCCCAAAAGGTTCGTTCGGCATATTCGAAGCTATGGGGTTGGTCAACGGTGCTATCCATTTTGAACGATGTGTTCAGACAAAGAGCAGGTTCATCACTCTTAAAGACACTAGTCTTTCGATCAACCGAGTCAAGTGTTGGCTTCAAACTGTCGCCTTCAGAGCCACACCCAGATTCTCGCTTGACGTAGAATTTTCCACCCTTACCATATTTTGTGTCCAATTTGTCCTTGATTTTCGGGTTGAAAATAATTGGAGAGAACATGTATTTTAGGTTCAGTTCATTGCCAGCATCATCTCTCGGAATGGAGGGGTTTTTAAAAGTAGGTGCTCCCAGAGCTTTGTTCATTTTAGAGAACTTATTCGTCTTTACTCGCTTTTCGTTGCCCGTGACGGTAATAGCGGGATGTTGAGGTATGATTGGCGTAGGAGCCAAGGGTGGTGGAGCTCCGGGGTCTTCATATGATGAAGGAGTTTCAGATTCATTCATACGTGATATCATTTGGTCTCGAGGAATGTCTATAATTGAAGATTGATTTGGCGTATGTGATACAGACGAAACGAAATCAAACTGCATGTTGACCCCAAGACCATGCGGCGGCTGTTCACTTGCGTTAAATCGTGTAGAAGTTTCAAGTCCAGACTCTGGTCTCATTTCGCTCAATGATTGCTGACAGTCGTCCTCTGGTAATGGACGATCTTCATTTATAGTATTGAAATGACCTGCGTCTCGCTCGTTAACCTGATCATTTTGAGGCTTCTCCAGATCTGAGCTGTCACCAAACAAATCATCATCGTCTCCTCCCCCATCTTTAGATTCGTTTGCTTCGTCTTGTTTCCGAGAATCTATGTTGTTGACCTGAGGAGTAGCCCCAGGGAACGAAGTAAAAATTTCTGGACTAGTTGAAGTGAAATGCTTTTTTTCAATTTCTGTCGAGTCTTTTTGGCCTTGTAAACCATCATTATGATCATAAATACCAATAACTGGATTCACAGAGTCCATTTCAGGCAAGAATGGTTTGGGCGTATTTGTGTTAACTGAAATCGAGCTATTCTGCAGCAATACGGGGCTTGTTTTTTGGTGGCATTCGTTTTTGTTGAAGGAGAATTGTAGAAAGTCAGAAATTAAAGTGGTTGGGTCGGCACAAAATAAACTTGGAGCAACTTCCGTGCAGCTCTCAGAGCTGCCAAATTGTAGTAGACACAATTTCCATGGCCATAGAATATACTTCTTGTTGTCAACATTATGGATGAATTTTGAAATCTTCGATGTTTGGTTGTTTAAGTGTTGCAAGTTTGGAATTAACTTAACCCAGATCAAGTCTTCGTCAGTAGAAAGCTTAATACCTGTACTGAGTTCTAGTAGGCGGGTAAGGCTTTCGCTGCCTTTAGGTGGAGTATGTGTAAAACTCGCAAGTATATTAGTTGTGTCATAGAGATGGCATCTTAAGCCGGACGGTATCACGTAAACCGCAAAAGCCTGCGTGAAATCCGCGATTTCTTTTTCCAAGTGTAAGATGCTGGAATGGAATAAAATGAGAGAGTTTCTTTGAGTGAGTGACACTATAATATCACCATTCGCTAAAAGAATGGGGTCGATCTGAGTAACACGATACTGATATTCCGAACCTTCAATTTTGCCTACGACACAGTTACCAAAGATAACCATATTTCCTTGCAAGGATAGATTGTACATGAGGGATTTTTTGACTGCTTTGAGTAGCGATAGGCTGGCGAAAGGCAAGAAGTCATCTTCCGGTGAGTCTTCCTTCCGCAGCAGATCTTTCTTGGAAGCCGCTCGTGCCCGTGCCGGATTTGCCAATTTGCTTGCAGTGACTGTCCTTCTTTGCTTCAATGTTAGTTCTTGGTAGACATCCTCTAGGCATTCCGGTCCGCTTTCAGGATTTGCATCGCCCTCACTCTTGAAATTCAGAGACACATTCCAATGACTAAATTTGAAGTGATATAGGTGCTTGTTGTAGTATGTGATAAGGATTCGAGGGTGCTGTGAGCGAATCTCCACCTCAAGTTCAAGTAGTGACAGGTCAACCTTATCGTCTTTAGGGCCATATATCAGATAAGATACCAGTTTTATATGCGCAATTTTGTAATAATGCGTCTGGATCTTCAATGACCGCCGAGAATCATTGGCGATGTTGTAATTGGCCATTTTATGGCGTAGGTGGGTGGGTAAGCCTCAAACTTTCAAGCCAGATATATTGATCTACGCAATATGGGGTAAAGGTTTGATATCGGGACGGGTCAAGGCCCGACCGGATAAAAGGTTTAATTTTTTTATGAAAGTAATTTTGGTATTTGCCAAAAATTCTTCGATCTTGTTTTGATTAAAGCGTCTTCGTATATTGATCATACACAGAGTACTACAGTCATAGCCGGCACAACTTGAAAAACGTCTGACAAATGTTTGAATAAGCTGAATAAAATGCTTCAAATTTTTTTTAACGTTGAAGTATGTAATCTACGGGTTCTGTACTTGCTTTATCGCTAATGACGAAAGTAAACTATCAATGCTGTCGGAAATTCGATTCGAATGATTCAGCTTACAGTTAAGAATTTTGCACTGAAATTAATGTCAAATTCGTAGTCTCTCGTAAATTTAGGGTATTTACTTTAGTTCACTTCTTCCAACTATACCTGCGCACAACTGGCTGTGATATCAAACATATAACAAGACTTTCAATTACGATGTATGGTACCAAACTCACGTCGGTCGAATCGCCAGGTATGTATCACTGATCGTAGTCAATGCTTTTTTCTGATTCTATACTAATCTCCAGTCGTCCTAAAAGCATCGGATCTCGCTGAGAATATACAAGCAAAGGTCTTAGAACTCGCCCAAGAAGCTAGGAAAACATACAAGATCGAACGTGAAATAGCTGCATACCTCAAAAAAGAGCTCGATTTGTTGTATGGAGCCTCGTGGCACGTGGTAGTTGGGAAATCGTTTGGGCTGTACGTGACACACGAACAAGGTTACTTTGCTTACTTCTACGTAGACGACCTAGCATTTTTGGTCTTCAAAAGTCTGTAGGAACTAAATAGACTATTAATTTATGAGTCTGGATACTTAATGAATACACGAATAAAAGGAATCTATTAAATAGGTGTGGCTCAATGCTTTGTGACGACATCTATACTCATTCGAAATTATCTTAACTTCTCTGGTTGTCCACTCAACAATGTAAACACAGGAGCGTCCAATTTTTCACGACCCTTCAAGAAATCCAACTCCATCACGAACAAGTACTCCTGAATAATACCCTTAACCTTGGAAATCAACTCTCCAGCAGCACTAGCACTGCCGCCAGTGGCCAAGATGTCATCAACAATAATAACTTTTGCGCCTTCTGGAATGACTCCCTCTTGAATCTCAAAAACATCGCTTCCGTATTCCTTTTCAAAGGCTGCAGAGATGGTGGGACCAGGCAATTTTCCAGGCTTTCTCACGGGGATGAAACCAGCGTTCAACTCCAAGGCCAAAGCCGGGCCAAAAAGAAATCCACGACTTTCCAAGGCCACCACGTAGTCAACCTCAGTGTCCTTCAAGTGCAATTTGTAGGCCTCAAGAAGCTTAGCGAACAAGTCCGGTTTGGCAAAGATAGGCAAGAAGTCTTCAAAAAGGATACCCTCCTTAGGAAAGTCAGGGAATTTTCTCAAGCTCAGCTTGAGCTCATCAGCAATCACTTGGATTCTCTCAGACATTGTAATAAAAACGTGATAAAGGCCTGGCGATAAATTACAGTGCACGTTTTGGTTGCAATGCTCTTCGGTGCACCCGTGCCCCGCCAGACATTACATTTTTGCATCCACACGATCATAATCCTAAATGTGCTTAAGTGAATTTTGCAGTTGACATTGAAGAAATTTTTCCTCGGTCACACACATAATGGATTCGAATTCCTCGGTGACAATTGTGTCAGGAATGAATTGCCACGCGCCAAAACTCACGACCTCGTTTGGGTCCAGATCCTTGATCAAAGGCCGGAACAGCCATCCAGTAAGTGAATACAGCTGGAAACTTTTCAAAATCTGAACTGTTTCTCCTGGCTTCACAGCACACCCGTATTCCACTACTCGAGAAAGTCGTACTCGCAGACCAAACCCAGGAGTCAAGCCGTACTGGAAAAAAAAGACACCAAACAAAGGTAATTTGAGCGAGCCTGACGTGGAGAAATAGATCGCATCTGTGTTCGTAATTGACTTCGTTCCTCCAGTTCCATCCGTAGAAGATAGGCAGAATGAAACAGGTTCAGGAGAATGAGGCAAGCAAATTGTGTGACCAGATCGAATTTGCACCCACCCAGACGAGACCCTCTCACTTATAGCGGAAAAAGTGCCATTTAGTGCATCCGAATGCAAAATAGCGCTTCCGCTATCGAGGCATTGGTAGGCCAAGGTTTCGTCATTGAAATAATTTCCTGATAAGGTCTGATTGCACAATAAAGTGGTTTTTTGAAGAAAGGAGTTTACCGATCTTAGAAGCATGAAGAATAAAAACATCTGATTTTTAATCATTTCGTGACTTTGGGATTTTTACAATCTATTGTTGAAGGTACAGTTGCAATTTTAAAGATTTACTATGCGCCAGCTAATCCTCATGAAGGGTTATTATGCCGGCAAGCAAATATTTTCTGTCGTTAGTTGAAGATTGTTGAACTCTCAGAATAGGAACCCAAGTCCTCTTCTCGTTCTTTGTTACAGACAAAAAAAAATCGGTTGTGATTAGACTGTAGAAGAAAAGACAAACAGCCCCCAATTAATTAAACTGACACCTTCTGAATGACTCAGTTGATTTATAAAATCCAATACGAATAGGAATCTTTTTCGAATACTTGCTTCAGAATTCGTCAATTTAGTAACCATCTTCATAAACCAGTGAAGAGTCTTGCAAAGAAAGGCTTTGTGTTTGCCTTATTTTCAATTTTTGTTTTAAAAAACCTAATCTCTTAATAATTTCAATTTCCCATCTTTATTTTTGTTTCTTTCTTTTTTGTGTCTGTTGGTGGTGTACACACGCCTTAATGGCCACTCAGCCAAAGACCTTTATCTTCGCTTCACCTTGAGACACCAAACTTCGTTATTCAAACGCCTGAAGTCCGAGTTTTCAGAATGTCTGATACAGACAATCACCTCAAGATTGAAGCAGGCGATTCTTCGCCCACCAATATAAAGCGCGAGAGAGAGGGTGATGTGAGCAGTGATCAACCCATAAAAAGTCAGAAAACTAATGACCACGTCAGAACTAAGGATTTGTCAGATAATAATGATGAAATTTCCAAACTCAATGACAAAGGTGACGAACAAAAAACCGCTGAGGTTACAAAGAGCGTTGATAGCCAAGATATCGAAGAGAATGTAGGTCAAGAGAGAAATGAAGATGTCGGAAATGACGAAGGAGATGATGAGGATGATGAGGAAGGCGACGACGATAATGAAGATGAAGACGGTGAAGATGATGAAGATGATGAAGATGATGAAGATGATGATGATGAAGATGGTGGTGATCGTGTCGGCTCATCTAAGAAATCCAAAAGAAAGAGGGCCAATCAATTCCTTGATATAGAAGCAGAGGTTGACGACGAAGAGGAAGATGAACTCGACGAGGATGATGAAGAGGCCGAGCTTTTGCGTGAACAGTTTATATCAGATGACCATAATGACCGCGAGGCTAATGATCCCGCTTTGGGGGATGACCGGTTGCACAGGCAATACGATCGTCGTCGTCAGGAGGCCGAAGACCAAGATGCTGAAGTCTTGGCTGAAACTTTGAAGCAACGTTACAGAAAGACACATACTGTCTATAGAGGAGACACGGCAGCTAGTGGTCTTGTATCTCAGAAGTTGTTGATGCCTTCTATTAACGACCCTGCTATTTTCGCTATTCGTTGCACACCCGGTAGGGAGAAAGAACTTGTCAGAAAGTTGTACGAGAAAAAACGTACTCTAGCCCGTCTGGGTCGTCCTTTGGAGGTGTTGTCCGTGTTCCAAAGAGACTCTTTCAAAGGATACATTTACATAGAAGCCAAGAAGCCAGAGGCTATTCAGCAAGCATTGACTGGTATGGTTAACGTCTACGCAAACCAAAGAATCATTGTTCCCGTAAGTGAATACCCTGATTTGCTTAAACAGGTCAAATCCACTGATGTGGAAATTGTTCCAGGAATATATGTAAGGATCTCCCGTGGTAAGTACAAGAACGACTTAGCGATCGTCGACAACTTGTCCGAGAACGGTTTGGAAGTACGCTGTAAGTTGGTTCCCCGTCTTGACTACGGTAAGAACGACGAAGTGACGTTTGATGGCAAGAAAATTAAGCTGAAGATCAGACCTATGCCAAATCTCTTCAACGAGCAAGAAGCCAGAACTTACGATCCTGAGGGTTTACAAACTGGTAGAGGGTTACGTTCATATATATACAGAGGCGATGAGTATCAAGATGGTTTCTTGTACAAAGATTTCAAATTACAATTTATCCAGACAAAGGATATTCACCCTCGTTTGGATGAGTTAGATTTATTCCAAAGCGGTTCCAAGAACGGTGAGGGTATGGATCTTGCGAACGTTGCTGCATCATTGAAAAACAGCAAGACGCAAGAGAGTAGCCAGAGCAGTGCATTTCAGCCTGGTGACAACGTCGAAATCCGCCGTGGTGAACAGGCAAAAACCATTGGCAAGGTTGTCAGTGTTTCTCTTAATGAAGTAACAATTGTTGTTGTTGACGCTGGTGACAAACAGCTCATCAACCGCGAAATCACGGTTACCATTGGCGACTTGCGTAAAGTTTTCGCTCTTGGAGACCATGTCAAAGTCATTGAGGGAAAGCACACAGATCAAACTGGTTTGGTAATTAAGCTTGACGGTGACTCGGTGGTTTTGCTTAGTGATCAAACAAAGGAGGACGTACGTGTATTTGCAAATTACCTTATTAAGGCTACCGACTCTTCGACTAGTGCTGATATGGTGAACAGTATGTACGAGATCAAAGACCTAGTCCAGCTAAATGCTTCTACTTTTGGTGTCATCGTCAAAGCCGAGACCGGCTTTTATGGAGTGTTGGCGTCCGACGGGCGTTTGGTGGACGTTAAGCCAACCGGTATCTCTGGAAAGCTCAAACTCACAAGAAGAGAACAGGTTGCCACAGATAGACACGGACTGATCATTAAAGTCGGGGACTCAGTTAAAGCTAAAGGCGGAGACAAGAAAAAAGAGGGGATTATTCTTCACATCTATAAAAATACCCTCTTCGTTGAGTCGCGCGAACTTACGGAGAATCTTGGTATATTTGTCACAAATGCTTTGAATGTCAGCACAGTGTCGACTAAAAACTCGATGATATCTCGGTCTTTGGGACCTGATCTCAGCCGCATGAACCCCAATCTCAAACTCGCTCCAATCGCAGCCCACGCAGGCAAAATGCGCGTAGGAGGTAGAGATAAGTTGCTCAATAAGGATGTGGTCATTAATGCAGGAAACCATAAGGGTCTCATGGGAAAAGTGATTGAGACAGATGATGTGGACGCTCGGATTGAGTTGCACACGAAATCCAAGAAGATCAAGGTCAACAAGACAAAGTTGAGTGTCTTAATACGAGGAGAATCTATTCCTTATTTACGTTTCATCGGAGCCTCCGATCTGGGCGCCAGTCGCGGTTCATCGTCTCTGGGTCCTGCTTTCTCGTCTGGAGGACGCTCCGTTTTAGGTGGAGCAACTCCAGCAGTTGGAGGAGGCGGAGGAACTTCTAGTTGGCTGGGAAAAACACCTTCCTTGGCGGCAGGTGCCAACTCAAATTGGGGTGGCAATGGCAGCACCTCGGCTTGGGGATCCAGCGGAGCAAGCTCTACATGGGTCGCCGGTGGAAATTCTACATGGGGACCTAGCGGCAATAATGGTGCAGGATCTTCGTGGGATACCAATAAGCCAGGCGGAAATTCTACCTGGGGGCGTTCGAATGGAGGCGACAGCTCAGCGTGGGGGAAGTCAGGAGATTCGTCGGCTTGGGGAAAAACTGGAGAGGCTTCTTCTTGGGGCAAGTCGGGTCGTGCGTCTGTTTGGGGTGATGGCCAAAATTCTGCCTGGGGTCGTCATAATGATGGGAACAGCTCCGCCTGGGGTTCCGCCAACAAGGATTCCGAATCTTCTTGGGGTCAGCAGAACAATGCTTCGTCCGGCTGGGGTAACAGCAACAATAGGAGCGGCGAAAGTAAGAACGTATGGGGTGGCAATGGAAGCGGTTCCGCTTGGGGGCGGTAAGATGGTAAATCGCTCAAGCTATTTTGTATTTTATAATTGCGATTAATGGAAACCAAACAATAAAAGAGACAATTTGTTAAAATGTGAAAAAAGAATTTTTTTGAAAAAATGATTTCTGTCTTTTGCGCCAAAGCCGTATTATAGACTCTGTGATCACCAAATGTAATTCTATATGCGTTTGTATTTCTTCAATTCACTTTCAATAATTGGACATGACTTTCGCAGCCCGGACAATTGTGAAGCGTTTCGTGCACGAAAACGTCGCAGTCAATGCAAAAATCCTGAGAACACTTTTTGCAACGGTAACGCAGGCTCGCGTTTAACAGAGAGCTCTCAGATTTGGCTGGAAATTGAAGGAGACAACCATAGCAATGTGTGCTTGTGTAGTCAGATGTAATGGGTACCTCTACGTACTCTATAAGTGGAACTAAATGATGGTATGATCTGGCCAAGTGGGTCGATAAAATAAGCATGATACCACATACTGGACACACGATAGGCAACTGACACACTCTGCTCAGGCACTGGGGACAAACATATCCTATAGTTGCCGTTGAAGTAGAATTGAAGTGCGCTGTCGGGTTTTGTGTGATAGTCACAACGTCTTTTAAGTCTTTTGACCCTCTTGTTGGATGGCAGGCGCATAGCGCAGGAAAGTTGAGGTTGACGGACGCATTAGTACTTGCTGACACCAGGTGCTTCAGCGGAAACCCCATTTTGATAATTGGAACGCCCTGCGCCTCCTCTAACTTCGCCTCAGTCGATTCTTTGCTTACAGCTAGCGGCTCAACACAATCCATAAGTAACTCCTTAAAGTGGCTATCGTTTATGATAACGCCATAATGCCGCGATAAACCAAGGCCCCGTGAATGGTTACCAGTCGGAAAATTCGTCTTGGCCACAATTTCCTGACAAATTGCGACTTGTGCAGAAAGCCCAATGATTTTGACTCTAATTTCCTCTTTGGCTAATGCATTAATGGTCTGATGAATGTCTCCGGGATCAGACGTAAACAAAGCTCCAAAAATTATGAGAATCTCCTTTGAAGACTTTGAGGATGCTAGAGTAGGATCGCCAAAGTTAGACCCTAAAAGGGATCGCGCTAGCTCTAAGGCATTTTGAAGCGATGGATCTCCTTTAGGTTCTATACGACCGTGTTGTCGAGCCTTCAAGCCTCTAATTCTATCTTTGTGATGTTCTGGCAGCCCGCTGACCTCAGACACCACTTGAGCAACTCCGTTCCTCATCATGACTATTCCGATTTGTGAAATGGGATTTTGGTCAAAAAACTCATCAACAAACTCGCCCAAAAGATTAAGCATGGCTCCAAAACGTGTCGGCCGAAGATCTTTTTCTAACATTGTCAGAGATCCATCGATAATGACTATTAGGGTACGTATTATGCCTCTTTGGAAGGGAGTTGTTGGGTTCTTGAGAATTTTTTTCTTCCGTGCCTCGATCATTTGTTGCACGACGTAAACTAAGGACTGCTCACTCTCGGCGTCATTGTTGACGATATCCCAAGGTCGTTGCAACTCATCTTCCCAACTATAACCTCCATTTGTTCCCTGAAGACTGGGGATTGCCACTTTTGAGCGAGTCCTCTTCGACGTGCCTTCCGGCTCAGGACTTAGCAGGTGTTCCCGCAGCTCTCTACCGGAGCCATTGTCAATAAACTCCTCATCTGAATCCATTTACGAGGCAAATGGTGTTAGAAGTACGCAGCTGTCTATGTCCAGGAGTAAGACAAGTTAAGCCAAAATATAAAATGAATGTCTTCAAAAAAAATAGAAAAAGCTCCATTGCTAAAAAAAATAAGCGAAATTAGCATATATTTACCCTCAATTTCTATTAGTTTATGGTCAATTTGGCTTTTACCGTTTGTCAGTCCATAGGCTCAACAAGTTCTTGAACACTTGGAGTCAAATACATTCAGATAAAATTTCTGGAATTATTTTATTGGATATTCTAAAGTTTAAATGGTTCCTATGCCCATTCCCAGGTAATCTTGATACGCCCAAGACTTTGGTCAGCAAGCTGCGAAAATGCGCTTGGAGAGAAGTCCAAGTCAGCGTAGGCGCAGGCCTCGCATCTGTCCGTAACGGTGACTTGGACGGTCTTTCCGTTATAGAAAGCATTGATTTTTTTACCACACAAGGTGTTATGGTTAGGATTACCGTTGGGTGTGTACTGGTCAAAGAAGAGGTGTGACATAGCGCAAATGTAGTCAGTGTCAACATTGTAGATACCACAAGCACCAAGACCCGTCTCGTAATAAGTACCGTCACCAGAAAAGACTGTGGCAGGGCTTGTTGGAGCGGAGGATGTTTGCGCTGCTGAAGTTTGAGTATTTAAAGGCTGAAAGGTGGAGGATTGAAGGGTGGAGGATTGAAGGGTGGAGGACTGACTAGTGGAGGATTGACTAGCTGAATGAAAGGCTGTTGCGGAAGTGTCAGCAATACTGCTGGTCACATCAGATACTGCAATCACGGAGGTCGAGGGAGAAGAGGTTGAAGTTGCAATGGAAGTTGGTGGGAAGTCATGAGTGAACTGGCTGTAACCAAAACTGACCGTGGTGTAGTGAGTGACGGTAACCCATTCGATCGCAGGGACTGGAGAAGCTACGAGGGCTCTTGCGGCAAGGAAGGCAAAGGAGAGATGTTGAAACTTCATCAAAAAAGGAATGAATAGGGAATTTTATGGCAATAGCGTTAAAGGCACCAGTAAGGATTTAAAGGAATGACTTTGGTTTTAACAACTTTAGTTTAAAAGGAATGACTTGGGTAGGCTGGTAAGCAGCACTTTTGGATGTCTTATATAATTTTCGCTGGCTTTTTCACCCTTTTTTCACAGGTCCTGTTTCCTAAACTCCTTCCGCATGTGTATCCTGTATATAGTTTACACTCTGTGCGTTTAATTATCGAGATTCAGGGGGACAAGGAGAACTACTTTAATCAATGAACTGATGCTTAATTTACAATAATTTGGGTCAAGCTTTCTCGGTCCTACGAATGATTCCTTTAATCGGTAGTTGTTCCTTCAAAGTATTTTATATGAAGTCGGTCTCCGCCAAATTTAGTCTGGTTTGATTGTTAGGACCCTGCCCACTTAAACTAAGGTAGCTAGCCACAGGGTTGTGTATTCGATTCATTGTTGATCCTTTTTATCCCTTTTTTTACTGTTCTTACTTTTCCTGAAGGCGAGTCGCGCCCAAAGGTTCTCCTATAAATTTTAACACTGTGAATTCTGATTAGCCTCGCTTCTTTTGGCGCGTTTAAAGGGATGACTCAATTGCAGTTATGCATGAATATCAAAACACCCGTCCGACAACAACAAAGCTCCTGAAAAAAAAAGCTCCTGCTATGCATGTCAAAATAAAATGCCTAAGCAAAGAAAAAGAACTCCCTTAATCAAAATATACCACATTCATGCTTCACCTCTGGATCTACTTCAAATGAAGTTTTTGGTCCCCGCCAATCATCCTATATTTTCGATGCGTGAGTAATCAATTGTTTTTGTTAAAAATCTTCTTTTGATATTTTCCGTTTTTTCGACTCGCTAGGACCACGAAAGTAGGGGATGCCTTTTTCGTCTATTGCAGGAAGAAGTTCCGAAAGCACTTCAATGTCCTTTTTAATGCATAGCTCATCAGGATTGATAAACTGCAGAGCTGGAAGATTTGATAAATAATCACGTCTAATGATATCCTCAAAAGCATAACCATGGTGGATTCGGGGCGTTATTTCTTGTTCAACGTCTTGATCAGAGTAAAAAATTTTTAGTCGTTCGGAACCAAACTTGTGCCTAAATAATGCCGGTGATACGTAAAGAGAAAACTTGAGATTAGGTGGGAAATTTTTACCTAAGATATCTTTGTTTTTCTTGACTTTTGGGACCGGTGCGGTGACATTTTGTTGAATGTAAAAGCATCGAAGTAAGTGAATGGCTTCAACTCGCATAATGCCACCAATACTCAAATAGCTAGAGTCGGCCTGGACTTTCAATGCGGTTCCATTTCCTCCAAACCTTTCGTTAGCAGCTCCAAAGTAAACCTTTTTAACGCCGATCTGTTCAAGAGCCAGTGCACACATAACGCAAGGCTCAATAGTGACGTAAACTGTCAACTTGGCAAAAAAGGCGGCACACTTCTCGGGTGAGGCGTTGTGTAGGTCATGCTCTGCCATTAAGTTGTCAATTGCCTCCATTTCAGCGTGGCGGGTCCCATTTAGCGACTCGTTTGTATTATTACATCCAACCGATAAGATTTCCCTAGAGTTCTCGTTTACAAAGACGCATGCCACAGGGGTTTCTCCTGTTTTCAACGCCCTGTACGCCACAAATATGGCAATAGCCATGTAGGAGAAGTGAGTTTTGAGGTTTTCCATCCAAGTGGGCTTTCCTAATTGGAATTTTGTTATAATTGAAATATAGAACTTTAAATGTATTATAAACGAACAGAAATCGAGTGGAACTATCGGTTTTTAAAGTACATCGAAAGAACTTCTCCTCAAAGGCTTACCAGCCGCAGAGAAACGCTTTGAAATGCAGATGTACGGGTTGTAAAACTGGCAAAGAGTCACTTTTGTTGACGAAGTCACAATGCGAGCTAAGGTGAAGTTGACAAATTACTTCTACTGTAAGAAAAGCTTGGTTCTGATAAATTGCAATACTCAGATCGCATAAAACTCTGGATAGATCAGCACAGCTTAAAGACCCTGCGCTACTACAACTCACCCAAAAACTTTAGCCGGATTTAAATTAGATCACTTAATAATTTATTTTGAACACCTTTGAGTCAATTTGAGTTGGTGAGTCTTAAGCATGCTAAAAATTTATTTTTTTTTCAGTGTTTGGTTATTATTTTCTATTATGCCCAGACTTTAGTAGACGATGCTAATTTAAAGCCTGACTCAGCATGCAATCATGAGTAATCTAGAAAAGGAGCTTTGGACTCGAAGAAAAAGTCTTATGACGTGTCACTCTATTCTAGAAAATGATATCGATCAAACACATCCAGCAGCTACACGCCCCGACAATGACGAAAATTGTGGAGGAACAGAGAGCCCGGCTAGGGTTGCAAACGAAGCAGCTGAAAATGACCTTGTTCAATCATATGAGTTAGCTAAGCTCTTATTTACACGCCAGGATGTCTACACCGATCTGAGTAGTAATGTATCATTCCAAACATTCTTCTGTCCTCCCCGACATGAAAGCAACCCAATTCTCGTTTATCATCATGGTGCAGGCTCTTCAGCTATGACCTTCTATAGCCTCGTAAAAATTTCACATGATGAACTCGGCTATGGTGCTTTTTTATTTGATGCAAGGGGCCACGGTGACTCGACCAAATCTGATAGCCTAGATTTCAGTATGGCTCTGCTCAATAATGATTTTACCTTCATTCTTAATGAATTCTACACAAAAATAAATCCAAGCAACACTATTTGCTTGGTAGGACATTCCTTAGGCGGTTCTGTTCTTACACATTTTCTTGCCACTAAGTACAGTAATGAGGAATATCCCACGATTGGTGGACTCGTGGTCTTTGACATCGTAGAAGAACTTGCTATAAGAGCTTTAAATTCAACGGAAATTTTTATTCTGAGGATGCCCAAAAGTTTTGGGTCTTACGCTGAGGCTGTGCAATGGCATTTAGACTCGAATCTTTTGCATAATTACACTTCCGCAAAAATCAGTGTTCTTCATCTTGTAAAGGAATCCCCGCTTGGTGTCACTTGGAAGTGTCAATTCAAAAGCTTGCCTAGATATTGGGACTCATGGTTCACGGGGATGTCAAAAAAATTTATTGAGAGTACCAAAGGAGAAGTCTCGAAGTTACTAATTCTATCAACTAACGAAACACTAGATAAAGAGTTAATAATTGGCCAAATGCAGGGGAAGTTTCAACTAATTGTCTTCAACAATTCCACACAAACAGGGCATTTCATACACGAAGACGCAGCTAAAAAGTGCTTGTTGAGTGTTCAGGACTTTATCAGAAGAATTGAATTGGCCAAAAAAATCAAAACCAAAAATCCATGGAATCATTGAGATTCGTGCCATTTCAAAAAAAAGGTTATTCTGACTTATTGATTAATCGATGTCGGTATGGCAAGCAGGTGAGTCTTTGTTGCGAGCATTAATTTCCGCAACAAGCTCATCAATATTCTTGCTCGCCAATGGGAATTTCGGGTTGATCAAAAAAGGCCTTAAGTCGAATCTATTGTCGTCGGGAGAGTACTGCTCTGCGTGGTAGGCAGGAGTCATCGTGGTCATTTTGTGTCGGTTAATTGCGTAGAAGAAATAAAACTTTTTGACTTTTTCAGCAATCAATTCGGGTGTGTAATTAAAGGGCGGTTGAGACCATTCGTGATATAGTTTAACAAACATGGCCTTTGGTCCGCACTTATCAACCTTCCTTAGTCTCCCGAACACAGACAATTCCTCATACGTCATTCCCATATCTACTTCATCTGACTGTACATAGTCTTTGGTAATTGGCTCAAGTTCAGCAGTTGGAATTGCCTCTACGAAATTTTTCAAAATTTTGAGGTCGAATGCGATTTCAGCCCATTTGATAAATGACTTTAAATCGGTTTTAGAGATTCCACCTATGGGATTTAAGTCCGCACTTGAACAATCGTATTTTGTTAAATATCCCCTCAAGCACTCGTCGACATTCGCACTTCCTAATACGAGAAGGCCTCCATCCTTTCCTCGTGTCCATGGCAACAACTGAGCAAATAAATAACTGAGGATCATTCTCAAGCGGGCTTGAATGTTTTGAAGTGCCAAATTTTCGGTCTGAGATCCGCCAAAAATCTTAAATATAGGCTTCTTTCCGGTCGCAACTTCAAAAAGACTCACAACAGAACTAACAACAGAATCCATATTTAAATCGACATGAAATGATCCAATTCTGGAGGCAAGCTCTTTAGCCCTGCTTCTAGTTTCATCTGAAGAGTTCTCAGTGCCCATAAAGGACGTATAAAATAGACGTCCAGCGACCTCTTGAGGTGTTTCAGGAACGAACGAAGAATCCTTTGTTAAGGCCTGTAAATCAGACAAAACTGCCTTACTTCCGTTTTTTATGTCTGTGACAACCAAACGACACATGGAATGTACAATGACGGCTGTAGCGCATGAGTCAATTCCTCCACTCAAAGGAAGAAAAAAACCTGCAGTCTTTGATCGTCTTAAATAATCCCAAAGCCAACAAGCGGGTCCAAGTGCGATTTCTTCCTCTGGCAGATGGTATCTGACCGAGCGAGGTTTGGTGGGACGCACTAAAGGATCAAAAACTAGCGCAGGAGGAGATAATTCAAAATCAACAAACACTGAATAGTAAGGCTCTGAACAACTTGCAGATTGAAGTGCTGCAGATTTTTGGTTTCTGTAAGAACGAACATCGTCAAGATTTATCGTTGCAGTAACGACTTGGACATCTTCCAAAGAAAATTGAGATCCTTGCGCAAATACGCGTCCGTTTACGATAATACTAGCACAGCCGTCATAGTACAATCTGTCACCATCACAGCCCTTTTGATTTGCGTAAACATAGACACCGCCACACTTCCTTGAAGCTTCTAAAATCAATTCCATTCTGGTGTCTAATTTTCTAAGCTCGTGATGTGAGCCCGAAGAGTTGGTGATTATTTCGACCCCATCCAAGGCCATCGCGATATGTGGCGATTGAGGTGTAAAAAGCTCCTCGCATGTTTCAGCGCCAATTTTAGTTTCAGGGGTCTCGATTACGCAATCTCCAATAACAACTGAACTTTGGCCCGTGATCTTTTGTATGCACTTTGGTAACAAATACATTTCGTGATACTTGGGCCTGTTCCAGGGTGTAAAATAGCGCATTTCCCTGTAGTTTCCATCGTTGGCCAAGTACAACTTTGGGCGAATCATGAGTATTTGGCCATTCAAACTCAAGATTCTACAATTGTACTTGATAGATTTGTGAATAATAGGCATACCGATATCTAAAATTATATCATCAGTTTTCGGGTGACTCAATATTTCCCCATAGATTTGCCAAGATTGATCATAGATATCGTTTTCGCTAAAATGGTCCAAGCATCCATATCCACAAATCTCTAACTCCGGGCCAACTCTGAGCTTCGCATTCTTCAGTTTGGCGATAAAAATACTCTGCAAGATACGGTCTTTATTTCCAATAAAGTCAAGTGCCCATTGGTTTAGGTTACACGTTGCAACTGTGACAAAGTGAGTCATATCTCTTGTATCTCAGCTCTGATGTTCATGTCGCAAGTCCAAGTGGGAACCTAACCTGCACCCATAAAATAAATATATGTGGAGGCCCGAATACATTCAAGATTGAAATCACAATAAAATTAAAAATCAACTTTGTTTTCATATTAAATCGTTTAAACCTCAATAGTTATGGGATCAGCTCCACTTGCGATGTTACATTGATGCATCAACCTCTTTTCATCCACTCCCTGGTTAACTCCTTTAAGCTCACCAGTCACGGAGTGCCAAACGCCCCTGTTGAAAAAAATTACTAAATCACCTTGCTTCCATGAATGGGCCAACACATTTTTTGGTGCAATGGCCGGTCTCATCATGGAATGAACTTTCACTCTAGCATCCTCCAATGTTAAAGTTTTGATCTCTGACCCAGATTTCGTATGAAGCTTATATAAGCAGCACCCATGTACTTGTAAATGGTGCTTCCCTGTCACAGGATTGGTCCAGACCATAGGCAACTTCTTAATCTTTGACTCTTCCCAATCGGGCAAATCTTCCAACCTTGACTCTTTTCCCTCTGATACCATTACTAAACCATCTTTATGAGCCTTAGCGGAAGATATGAATATGTAGGGGTGTGGTGCATATTCTACTATTGTATTCAAAGCGAATTCTTTTTCTTCAGAAGAAAGACGATCGTAGGCAGCAGCACCGCTGACGAAACATGTAGCACCTCGAGTCAATTCTAACACATCCCCGCTATCATCATCGTAGTCAATGATCTGGGTCTGTGAAGCTGGAGGAACCTTTATCCCAAGAAGGGTTGTGACCATTGGAGGCGACAAGTCGTACAAGGCAGAATCGATATGCCATCTGTAAAATCTGGTTCTTTTCCCTTCAACTATTTCTCTTTGAGTCAATGGGTCTTTATGAAAGCTTGTGTGTGATGGGTGGGTTAATGTGATGGTTTCGCCATTCTCATTTCCAGGCTCTTCTGCCTCAAAGACTCCTTGGCCAAGAATCTGCACCTGAGGCTGACTTTTAACACTTGTGCCATCTTTCCTCAAAACGGAATTTTCATGCCTGAATTCTTTCCCATGTCCATAGCCTGCGTAACCCTCCGTTCCTGGTTCTGGAATCGTAGGGTCGAATCTTTTAGTGAGAAGGTACTGACTTTTGGGTGATATCGCTTCTTGACCTGGAACCACAACAACAAGATGGGTAAGAGTAGCCTCGTACAAAGTTTGAAAATCACGTTCGTTTAATAGAGCAGGATCGTTCTTAACATAACTTGGCAAATGGACGGTACATCCAAATCCTGAGCTTGGGAGCTCAACTCGGAGATGATCATTCATCTCAGAAAATTATCACTACGTAGTTGAGAATGAGATTATTTTCTTTTTCAAGAGGAAATACGTTGTGAATTTTATAGCTTTTGAAATCCGCTTCAGGGCAATCTTATCATCATTCCTTTATCGGATGTTACCGATCTCCGCGGAGATTCCGGGGTGGAAATAGTACAAATGAACTTTGTCAAAAATACAAATGAGGATTATCATTATTTTAATTAAGCATCTTCATATCAAAAAAAAATCCTTAGTCTCAGTTTTTTCGTTTTTTTCTAAACATTATTATTGTACACCAATATTAAAATTTGGGCCACTTTTGCGAAAGACACACATGATCTAGCTTGAATTAAAAAGAACTCTTTTCCCTTTTTTAATCAATCAACGATGGCCAAACTGTTTGAAATGGTGTTCAACGTTCCTATGGAATGTGAGAGCTGTGAAGAAGCTGTCTTTAAATGCCTTCAAAAGGTTTCTGGACTAGAGAGTTCAGTAATTGACAGAAAAGCGGAAATGATTAGTGTCACTGGATATGTGGCACCATCTGAGATTGTACACTCTTTAAAAAGTATTGGAAAAGATGCGATTATTAGAGGAACTGGAAAACCAAACTCTGCAGCTGTGTGTATCCTTGAAAGTTATGACACTGAACGTCTGGTTTACTCGGTGAAAGGCTTGGTTAGAATGGTGGCAGTTGATGAAAACAACATAGTTGTTGATTTGACTTTGAATAATCTCCCAGCTGATATATATTATCCGCAAATAAGAGCCTCTGGGAACTTGAGCGAGGGTGCATTTTCAACAGGTCGACTCTTACATTCGTTTGGGCCAATTCAACTTGAACAAGAGCAAAATAAGTTGAACGTACATGAAAATCTTACTTCTTACCAGAGTTTTTTCCAAGCTCCATTGAAAATACAGGAGCTCATTGGCCGCAGTTTTGTCTTATCCAGAGCAGAGTCTGTCATCAAAGGAGACTCGCCTGTTGGAGTCGTGGCGAGAAGTGCCGGTGCTTGGGAAAACAACAAATCCATCTGCACTTGTAGCGGAAAAACTGTGTGGCAGGAACGTAGTGAAGCGTTGAGTAATGGCATTACTTCTTAAAGAAATATAAGTACTTCGTGCTATTTAATACAAAACTGGGAATGATCTTATTTAAAAAATTGACTGGTATGCCGCTTCTACGGTTGTAATTAATTCGCCAATTCGTTTTCGTTGTGTAATTGATCCAAACCGAAGACAAAGATCATCGCATGATCTTTTCGAAATGACTATTTCAAATAAAACTTCCCAAAAATCTATGCATCATTTCTATTTCTATTCAAGTACATAAATGTGTTTCGAACTTCAATCTTGATTGGTTATATAAATGATGATTCACGTCTTTGTTGGGTCATGTATACTCTCTGGGTGGAGTTGCGAAGGTCAACTACACACATCAAAATACAATTAATGTCCCAAGCCTCGCAAAATGCGAAGCAGACCGACTTTACAACTCTTTTTGTTGATCAAATGGATCAAATAATCAAGAAGAAGAGTGTTGTCATCAGCGCATCCAAATTTCCCATTGGAATTTCTCTTGAAACCATATGCGAGCGCCTTGACATACTCTTGGAAACGATGCAACCTTCACTTTGCCTAGAGCAAGTACATATACTGGAGTTCAGGATTCAAAGCTTACCATTAGAAGTATATCTGCTTTTAACCCCTAGTCTTCGTGTCCTAGACCTACGTAACAATCAACTCATATTCTTTCCAACAAACTTGGGTGCCTGTTCTAAACTTGAAAGCCTCAATCTTTCATTCAACTCGATCAAGTTTATTCAGCTGAAGGATTTATTGAAGTTGTCATCTTTAAGGAAATTACTGTTAATTGACAATAAGCTCTCCATTCTTCCTCCAGCCTTAGGAGACATGACAAATCTTGAGACTTTAGATATAATTGGCAATCCCTTAGTGCTACCGCCGACTGATTTCCGCGACAACTACAAAACAAATATACGAGAGCTACAAACATATCTCGTGAGTAACAGGTCAATCCTCGATCAACAAATTGAAAACCTCACTCAGTCTCTCTCTAGATCAGCTCCTCCTTCAACGCCAAGCTTTGTGAGAACTCGGTCTGTCTCTGATACAAGAATGAAGTCTTCAAAAGCATCCAAAAGGATGGGACTTATAATCAATAGCAGTAAGGGAACTCCTGAAAATGCCTTCATGGCTCCTGGTCAAGCCTCAATTGAGTCTGCCACACCAAGCAAACCTGAAAGAAAACTTCTGCTTCCAGGCGATGGTAGGTTTGAAGTCCATGGCGGCAATGAAGAAAATGGCATAATTTCCGAGACTGACAATACCAAGCGATCTCAAAATAGTTTCACTGCCATCACAACTCCAAAACTCTCAGATGGTGTATTTCAATTCAAAGACGCGGAAATTGTTCGCAATCGTGCAAATACGCTTAAAAATGAAATTTTGGCCGTACAAGCCGAACTTCTTGATTCAGAAACGAAACTAAGTACATTTCCACGGAGGCTATCAACTCTTCAAGAACGACCATTGGACGAATTTTCTCGAGCTCATACAGATTATAAATTTAACGAGAAGAACAAGATCGATGACCTGAAATCGCCCATGCGAGGAAGTGTATACGACAGTTCACCGTCGAAATCGACAAAAAAGCCTCCAAACAACACTTCTGAAAACGCTTTAAACTTTCATAACACGCAAAATGTCTTGATAAATTCTTATTTCACTTACAATGCGCCAAATTTTACCCAGGTGGTGAAGACTATAATCCACAGCCTGAAGGATATTTACAAGTCTCTAGTTCTCTTAACGAAAGAAAGTAAATTCCTTTTAATGTTGGAAATGCCCTTGCAGTTATATTACGAAGAAATGACTAGTCTTCAAATGAAAGTCGATCTCTTTCTATCTGGCGAAGATAATCAAGTTTTTTTGGTCAACATCCTAACTGGCGCAATTGCATCTATTAAAACATTGATTTCCAATTTGAACGAAAACCTGAAGCTTTTAATCAAATCCCAAACATATTGCTTAAGAACAATCTATTTATCTTTATTTGGCGCCATTGCTGAGATGAATAATGCTTATAAATTGATTGTCAATGGTTCTTCTTCTTTGAAATCACATTCCACTCAACAATCTTCAATCAAAAGTGGCCAGTTGGTGAGCAATAACCAACCGGAGGCCTCAAAGAACCCCTTACAAGCTCACACGAAGGAAAACATTGGCGACGGATACTCTCCAGAGGTATCGAGTTCGGAAATCGATGGGAGATTGCTAATAGCGGTTGATTGTTCTACAGCTGATGCACTAGTTGTTTTGAGAGAATTAACAAACACGATGAATGCTCTTGTGAACTCCGGTTCAAAAAACCCACAGAGTATCAGCCCAGCTTTGGCTACAAAGTGTAAAGACCTTCACAATGTTTGTTCCGCAACTATGGAGAAAACAAGAATGCTCATATCGAATTTGTCGTCATTTCAATTGCAAAAAACCCTTTCAGCCAAAAGGCTTCTATGGGATGATATAAACGCCTATTTGAAGGCGGTTCTCACTATTTTCGCCGCCGTGAAGGGGATCATGAACGATGCACCTGTGCTCAACGATGCAAGGCAATCCATGGCGAACTTAACAAAGTCAACCAAAGAGGTTACGATTCTTCTAGAAGCCTCCTCATTTAAAAGTTCGTCAGAGCTCCAAACATCTACGCTGAGCGCGAATTTATCTCTGCTTGGAATCTCGCAACTCCTGTTGTCAACTTCTATGACACACACCTCATCCGCCAATTTACAGCAACTTAATAATTCGAGTTCTTCTACGCGAACTCCAAGTGTTTCGATGCATGGGACCGGGGTGGGCCCGAACTTTTCGCAAAACTTGCTACAGGATAGCCTCTAAATTCTCATTCGCAGCCATTTCAATCCCATTATTAATTAATCGCGAAATGGAATATAAAAACAAATTATTTCGAAGCCAAAAGACGCTGTCAAGTAGGCTTCTCCAATATCTGTGCCAATATTACCCTTAATTCTCTTAAAGCTAACGTGTTATATATCTCGTAAAAGTAAACGCTAGTTTTATTAATAAAATTTTTAGAAACTAGGAACTTAGATTGTTTTCCTTGCTTTATATGTAGTCTGGGGATTATGTGGTTCACGCACACAACACCCAACCAAAATTACTAAATTACCAAATTACCAAATTATCTTCTTGACATCAGTATGATCAGCGCGGCCTCTCAAAGTGTTCCAAACACATCGTTCATCTCTCCAAGCTCAAGTAATGACAACCGAAAGAGGGCTTTAAGTGATGAGCAAATATATCTGTGGCTTTCAGAACTTGTAACAGGAAACAACCGAGAGCGTGCGTTACTTGAGCTAGGAAAAAAACGCGAGCAATATGATGACTTGGCTTTGGTATTATGGAATTCCTATGGCGTTATGGCAGTATTGTTGGAAGAGATCGTCTCGGTCTATCCATATCTCAATCCACCTGTTCTCACGGCTTCGGTTTCAAACAGGGTCTGCAATGCTCTCGCTTTACTTCAATGCGTAGCATCCAATACTCATACGAGAACTTTATTTTTGAATGCCAATTTACCATTGTATTTGTACCCATTCTTGTCGACAAGCGCTCGACAACGATCTTTCGAATATTTGCGTTTGACAAGTTTAGGAGTCGTGGGCGCTCTTGTGAAAAATGACACACCAGAGGTGATAAATTTTCTCTTAACAACAGAAATTGTTCCGCTTTGTCTCAATATAATGGAAATCTCCTCTGAACTATCGAAAACAGTCGCAATCTTCATCTTGCAAAAGATTCTTCTTGACAAGCAAGGTCTATTCTACATCTGCACAACTTACGAAAGATTTCATACAGTGGCTTCGGTTTTATCCAAGATGATCGAACAACTAAATATCACTTCTGAGAGATCCATATCCCAAAATGCAGAATCAGGGCCAAACTTTGCAAGCTCTCATCCCAGTCCCCTGGGAAGTTCTGGTCGTCTACTCAAACATGTGGTTAGATGCTATTTGCGCTTGTCAGATAACTTAGAGGCCCGAAAGGCTTTAGCTAATATTTTGCCAGAGCCACTCAGAGATGGAACGTTTTCGGCTCTTCTTCAGGACGATCCCGCTACAAATAATTGTTTGAATCAATTGTTACAAAACATCAGTGAGTTTTGAAGTGTTCTTAAATAATAATCAATATATTAATTGTAAAACCTCCATGACTCAACTTATTGAAGTGCTGCTAAGTACTGTATATAACTGCTGAATATATAGTTACACTAAGACCAGGGAATCGAACCAAACTGCAATGTCGCTGGAAAGCAGGAACATTCAGTTCACTCACACAAACGTGGAGAGGAGGGCATCTGTTGTATATGGACTGGTTGGAAAACAAGGATTATTCGTGCCAAGTGACTTTTTACATCTGGATATCACTTCTCGTTCACCTTTAGATGAGCCATCGATCACAATTCAGGAGGAACTGCCCTTGTTGACAGACAACAATGCTGTACTGGTAGGACTGCGTCGTAAATCTAGTGTTGCCAAAGAACTCCTTGAACAAGAGAGGGAAATCCTTGTTGATAATGAAATTCCATATGACGAAACCGATGAAGCTAACGTAGCATTAATTTTCGAGGAAGCCGTTTTGAATAAGAAGATTAAAGTCGCCTCTCCACCTAAGGAACTAAGGGCCTTGGTGAAGTCGTCCATTCCTCTCGTTGTGACTTTCCTACTTCAAAACTCCTTGTCCACGGTGTCTGTGTTTTCAGTGGGGCACTTAGGTGCTTCAGAACTTGCGGCTGTATCCATGGGAGCTATGACGGCAAACATCACAGGTTATGCAACTATTCAAGGTATATCGACTGCTCTTGACACGCTTTGTCCTCAAGCCTTCGGTGCTAAGAAGTATCACTTAGTTGGAGAGTACATGCAAAAATGTATTGCTCTTAACTTTTTGATCATAACCCCCGTTCTTTTCATTTGGTTATTCTTTGGAAAGCAGTTGCTCAATCTTTTATTACCAGATCAAAGTACCGCCAACTTTGCTGCTCAGTATTTGCTATATCTAAGCCCAGGTATACCGGCGTACATCCTTTTTGAATGTGGTAAACGATTTCTACAAGCCCAAGGAATCTATCATGTCTCCACAGTCGTTCTACTCTTTGCCGCTCCAAGTAACTTGGTCATGAATTTATTATTTGTCAAGCAGTTCGGGTTTATTGGGGCACCCATCGCTGTTTCGATCAATTATTGGTTGATGTTTTTCGGTCTTCTCATTTCGACTATGATGTTCACATCGTCTTCCGGTCTGGACAACCCCATGAGATGTTGGAGTAACTTGAATTTGCGTCGAGCTTTCCAGGGTTGGGGCAACCTCGTAACCCTCGCTGTCCCAGGCTGGATAATGCTTGAGGCAGAATTCTTGGCTTTCGAAATTTTGACCTTCATGGCTTCATATTTGGGAACTAAACCTTTGGCTGCGCAAGCTGTCGGCCTGACGATGGCTTCTCTAACTTATCAGGTCCCTTTTGCGATCGGTATTGCTTCCTCTACACGAATTGCAAATTATCTTGGTGCCGGGCTTGGTGAGTCAGCGAAAACAACCACCATGGTTGCGATTTGTTTTGGTTTTTTCATTTCACTCTTTAACTTCTTTGCTTTGTACATATTCCAGACGCCCATAGCGTCACTTTTCACTAAGGATGAGGAAGTCATTGAGATCATACATAGCATTATGTGGTTAGTTGCCCTTATGCAAATCTCAGATGCAACCAACGCCAATTCAGCAGGCTGCTTGAGAGGTCAGGGACAAACGAAAATTGGAGGGATTGTGAATTTGATTTCGTATTATCTAATTGGAATTCCTCTATCGATTTACCTCTCATTTTTCTCCCCTTGGAAGGGTTCTCTTAATGGGCTTTGGATCGGTACCACAACAGCATTGACTATAATTGGATTAGTTCAGACTTATTATTCTTTAAATGTCGATTTTGAACGTTTGTGTGACCAAGCAAAAAGCCGAACCATGGACTCAATGGGGTTTTAACACATTCAATACAATTGTACCAAAGGAACTTTTCAAAAACATGTACGCAAGAAACCGTGGTTTATTTAATCCTTTATTTTAAATTCATTTGATTCTTATGATGTTAGGTTTCATAATCCAGAATACATTTGATAATTCAATATTGGTAGTTACTTGGGGATGGGTACGATATCAATTCTTTTCTTGGTGGTAAATTTGGCTGTTATAGATTCGGTCTCTTTAGCGTCGGTAATTCTAACCTCTCCTAAGAAGGTTCTTCTTTTTCGGCATCTTTCCTTCTATTAGTTTCTATTGATAATCTTAATCCTCCTTCTTGAGATTGATTAAATATTGGCCATCATACTGAATGAACGCCCTGAATGCGCCATTCGGTGACATCGAATTCTGCTCCGCTTGGCAAATGTTAGCTCCTTTCTGTCTATATTATTCCGATGGTAGCAAACCTGCGGAAACTATAGTTGGAGTTTCAATCGTATTCCGATGCAAAATCATACTTTCATTAGGGTATTTTGGGATTTCCGCCTCCTCCGGAATATGTTCACCAGTTATTTGTGCTTTTTCTCGATATAGTAACAATTTCTTGCTTAATCGACATAAAACATCGCGATTGAAAATGCTCTGCAATAACTCTCCAAATTAAATACTGTTTAACCCATCAATATTATCATTGCTACAATTTGAATGCTTTTTCACGTCAATATCAAACACATGTTCAGTTTAAAAGGGGCCCGACACCATATATATTAGCAGCCTCAAAAGTTAAAATTCTAAGTAACTTTTGACAAGAAAAAAAATAAAACAAAACTTTAAAACAAGACAAATCACTAGGATAGACAACACTATATATTAGTTCATTGTCTAAATCTAGGTCTTAAGCGATGAGACTTTTAAATAGCCAAAAAAGCCAAACTTTTTCTCACCAGGCATTTCAGCGAAAATATCCTGCACAAAACAATTTTCATTCAACTTACCCGCCATACATAACAATCATAACCGCGGTTAGAACCCGCATGACGCATCGCTCTTATGCTTGGTTAGACACATGCAATGCAATGCAATGTACGTCAAATACAGGTTCGTGCTGAAATTTTCCCACTATAAACTCTACGTTGTAAAACATGAGAAATTGAGAAAAATAGGAGAACAGGCTGAGAAAAACTTAATTCATGATCATTAAAGTTCCCTTTAACCCTCATATTGCTTTTCGTGCCTAAATTCGTTGTTTTAGCTTCTGTGTAACAGATGTACACATAGAAATCTGGGATC